>QZML01000627.1:1331777-1471500 GCA_016801275.1 Hystrix brachyura | reverse complement strand
ATTTCTTCATCTGAGAAGTGTTTATTCATTTCAGATGCCCATTTTTGGATAGGGTCTTTAAATTTGGGAGGTTTGATCTTTTTGAGTTCTTTATATATTCTGGATGTTAGACCTTTGTCTGAGGGACAGCTGGCAAAAATTTTCTCCCAGTTTGTGATTTTTCGCCCCACTCTATTAGTAATTTCTTTTGCTGTGCAAAAGCCTTTTAATAGGATGTGGTCCCAAGCATCAATTCTTTGAATTGTTTCCCGTGCAGCCTGAGTTTTATTCATAAATTTTTTTCCAACCCCTATGTCTTCGGGAGTTCTTCCTATTTTATTCTCCAGTAGATTTAGTGTTTCCATTTTAATGTTTAGATCTTTGATCCACTTTGATTTTAGTTTAGTACATGGTGAGAGACTTTATCTAGTTTTAGTTTTCGGCATGTGGTAAGCCAATTTTTCCAGCACCATTTATTAAACAGGCTATTTTTCTTCCAGGGAGGGTGTTTGGCTCCTTTTGTTGAAGATGAGCTCTTTGAGTGTGTTTGGAGTTATTTCTGCATCTTCTAGCCTGTTCCATTGGTCCTCGGGTCTGTCTTCGTGCCAGTACCATGCTGTTTTTATCACAGAAGCTTTATAATACAATTTCAAGTCGGGGACTGTGATACCCCCGGCCTTATTCCTGTTGCCCAGAATTGTTTTTGCTATACTTGGTCTCTTCTGGTTCCAGATAAATTTCATGATTGCCTTTTCTAATTCTGTGAAGTATGTTATTGGAATTTTGATTGGAATTGCATTAGATCTGTATAGTAATTTAGGAAGTATGGCCATTTAAAAATATGGAATGCTTCACAAATTTGCGCGTCATCCTTGTGCAGGGGCCATGCTAATCTTCTCTGTATCGTTCCAATTTTAGTATATGTGCTGCCGAAGCAAGCACATTCCAGCCCTTTTTATTCTTGACTTTGAGACAGGGTCTCGCTAAGTCACTCAGCTGCCCAGGCTGGCCTGGAACTCGGTGATCTTCCTGCCTCAGCCTCCTGAGTGCTGGGATGACAGGCATGTGCCGCGTGCCTGGGTGTAATAAATTCTTTAATTTAAACATTTATTGTGTTTTGTGATCATTCGGTGTTGATCAACTGTTTATGGTGATTTCTGCCAGATGTGAACATGACGCTGTGTCCTCCTCCCCCTTAGTGGCAGATCTGGCGCCATGTGACTTCTGGCTCTTCCCTAAGCCACAGTGACCAAGCCGTAACCGATGCCGCTACCGTGGGGTGGTAAGCGGGGCCTGGTGAGGTTCGTATCACACACCACGCCGGCCCTTGCACTATGGGGGCCGTCAGTCCTTGCAGACGTTTAAATGAGTGTCTCCAGGACTCAGTTTCTGCTTCCCATGCCCGGAGTCCACATTACCCAGACCTGTTGGGGGACCGAAGACAGGGAGGTGAAGGAGACCGCGTGTGCAGTAGGTGCTCAATAAATGGCTTCATCTTTGCTCCCACGCTGTCAGATTTCACCGACTTGCTGATATTTATTGATCGTCTACTACACTGTGCTGCTTCAGATACAGGAGGCACCGAGGAGAATAACAGCAACCATTTTCTTGTTTTTTCAGGCTTACATTTTTCTAGGAAGGAAATTGAGGAAGGCTTTTTTGCCGTTGTTTTGGTTTTGGTCTGGTTTGGTTTGGTTTTTTGTGTTTTGTTTTGTCTGCCACTCTGGGGATGGAACTGTACCACTGGGCTACATCCCTAGCCCTTTTTATTTTTTATTTTGAGTGTGGTCTCATTAAATTGTGACGGCAAGCTGGGCATGGTGGCCCCCACCACATCGGTGACTGACCTTTGATCTACCTTCCAGGTTCTCCCCTCGGATTTAGTGTTAGATCAAAGGAAGCCAGAGGATGTCCGAGGGATCTGTAAATGAGCCGAGCACGTGGTGCACATCTGTAGTCCCAGCATTCTGGGAGGCTGAAGCAGGAGGATCTCAAGTTTGAACCCAGCCTGGGCCACTTAGTGACTTGATAATACCCTGTCTCAACATAAAAAAATAAATAAATGATGGGTGACGGTGTAGATCAGTGCAAAGGCCCTGGATTCAATTGCTAGGAATGATTTAAAAAAAAAAAAAATCTATGAATGTCTCATGAAAGTCATATGTGGCTCCTTGGCCCCAGAGAAGACTTAAGCAAATATCTTTAGTTCTCTCACCAACAAGAGGGGGTTCAACACGAGAGCGGGCACCGCACTGGGTTGCCCGGAGCCTGGTTCTCCTGTTTCCTGTGAGTCCTCAGCCAAGTCCCTGCCCTCGGCGGGCCTCAGCTGCCCGTCCACTAGGAGCAGCACTAGGCCTGTGCATCCACAGCCCTGCTGCAGAGATCAACCGAGCACTCCATGTGTAAGCACTGTGCACACCAGCACGGACTAAGTCCCCAGCACTCGGCCCTCGCCGCTGTTTCATTCTAAGGGAGTGCAGGCTCCCGTGGAGAAGCAGAATGTGGCTGGCTAGGTGCAGAAAGTTAGCACCTTCATTGTTGAAAACTCCCAAAGATTCCAAACGTGTAAATCCCAAAAGCCAAGGTGCGGCGGCTGGAAAGCTTTAGAGAGGCCCAGCTGATCAGAGCTCGGCCTCGTTAATAAGCACAGTGAAAGCAGCTCTCGAAGCTCAAAGACGTAGCTAATTAGGGCAGCAAATTCAGCCTCCAACGAACAGTGTGTGTGTGTGTGTGTGTGTGTGTGTGTGTGTGTAAGTGTGAAAGCTTTTCTCCTGGAGAAGTCTGTCTAAGTGTGTTTTGGACATGGTCCAAGACCCACTAGGAGCACAAAGCCTGATCTGTAAGAACGGCAGGGTGGGCAATCAGCTCCCCGGCGTCTGCGAGCCCATCTGTGCGTCACCTCCAAGATGCCTAAGCCTGAGAGTTCAGAAGCAGGGCTCAGAAGCTGGGTATGGTGCTGCAGCATTTGGGAGGCTGAGGCAGGAGGATCACCATGAGTTTGAGGCCAGCCTGCACTATAGAGTAAGACTCTGTCTCAAAGCGGGGGAGCTCAAAAGCTTTCAGCTCTCTAAAAATTCTCAGAGACTTTTCCTGCTCTTTTAAGTGAGAACACACCACAAGGCCTAGCATGGCTGCTATTGGAAAATGTATCGGCGATATCTGCGTTTCCCAGATAACAGGGATTTAGACAGCAGGCTCAGCTGTCGGGGCGCCAAGACCAGAGCCTGGCAGGGCCCCAAAGCCGGGTGCCTCAGAGTGGCCCTCAGCCCTCAAGCCCTGCAAGATATCATGGGGTGCAAGGTGACCTCCCAGGGTGAACACGCTGACCTGCAGGGCTGCCCCAGGCCCTGTTTCATTTCAGAAACTGCAGGGCCAGTCCAAAGGCCAACGATAGAAAACAGCTAAATTGTGGATGTGTATGCTGGCAATCCCCACACTTGGGGAGGCTGAGGCAGGAGGGTCGCAGGTTCAAAGGCATTCTGGGCAACTTAACTACTTTTCAAAATTCCGTCTCAAAATAAAAACCCAAATTGAACCCAGGGTGAAGGCACAAGAAAAGAAGGGAGAAAGGGAGAGAAAAGGTGAAAGAAGGAAGGAAGAAGGAAGGAAGCAGGAAGTCAGGTACGTTGTCCAGCCCCACCTGAGCTGCGGAGAACGAGACCGTGGCCAAGAGAGACTGTCGGTAACCTGCTTGTCCCACACTTTGACAAGTGCTACTCGGGAGCAGGGTGAGGACAGATTGCAACCACAGGGCCCGTGAAAACTCTGGAAGCCGAGTTCGAGGTCACAATCAGGAAGCTCATGAGGACCGTGGGGACTAGTAGGGCCACACGAGGAGGAGGAAGCAGGGAACTGGGCGTGTGCACGTGTGTGCGTGAATGTGCGTCTCACTGAGCTCCATCCTGAGCGCTTTTTACTCTTTGAGACAGAATCTCACTAAGTTGCCCAGGCTGGGCTTTAACTTGTGATCCTCCTGCCTCAGCCTCCCAGAGTGCAGGGACGGAGGTGTGCACACCGCACCCTGAGAACGGGCTGAGCCTCCAAAAGTGACCTGTGTAGATCGGAGAGAAGCGAAGGGCTTGGACTCCCTCCTGGCTCCGCCTGACGCACAGGCCTGGAGAGAAGGGGAAACCGACACAGGTAACCCTCCCGCCCAGGTCGCCCGAAGGCACAGCCAGGCCAGCCTCGTCCCGTCCTGTGACTAAGTGTCTCTCTTTAGTTTTCTTCTTGGTGCTCAGTGTCCCGTGTTCGGCACCTGTTGTTGTCCACACCTCTGTCTAAACCGCAAACTTGGAGAGCAGGGCCCAGGACTGGAAGTGCCAAGCCTGCTCCACACTCAGCAGCCCAGTCCTTCTGTGTCTTCTTCCTTTTTTTAAATTATGTAAACAAAACGTTTGTGTGTGTGTGTGATACTGGGGAGCGAACCCAGGACCTTCACACTGAGCTGCATCCCCAGGCTTTTTAAAATATGTATTTTAAGACAGGATCTCACTAAGTCACTAAATTGCCCAGGCTAGGCTAGCTTGAGATCCTCCTGCCTCAGCCTGCCAGAGTGCTGGATTCCCAGACCTGCACTTCCACACCTGACAGTAAGTGGCATTCGATCCGTAAGTACAAGTGGGAAATGTCCTGCAGCTTCATGGCCCCCTGAGGTCACCATTACTCATTAGCCAACCCACTGGCTGTGAAAAGTCCCATCCTCTCCCCTAATCACAGGGTGCGGTGGTTAGAATGCACGTGATTCTCCCTGCACGTGATGAATGTGACTGTAATAAGGACTCCTGCAGCTGAGTGTTTCCAGAGAGGGCCATTTTTCCTCTCCACCACCTCATCTTTGGTCTTCAGCCTCTCTCCTCGTGGCAACAAAGTGGCTGCCACAGTTCTCCATAGCTGCATCCCAAGGCAGGAAATTAGTCCTCCTCCTGCACTGCGCTCCATTGCCAAAGAATAGTTTGCCCGGACCCCACACCAGACGCCCTGGCTTCTCTTCATACTGCACCGGTCAGAGGTGCTTTGCACGCCTACAACTAATGCCATGTCAAGGGAAGGGATCGGAATTCCCACTGTTGGTTTAGCCGCATCAGCATCCAGCTTTGGGGATGGAAAGTCCTTCCTCCCCCGCACAGGGAAGGGTGGACCCCAGACAAATTCAAGACCCTTCCAGCACTAGAGAAGAATGAGGATTATGCCTGCTGGGTAATGAAGACAGTGCCGGCCACGCTTGAAAAAGCCTTTAAGGCTGAATTCTTTGACTGTGGTGATAGAGCTCTGATCCGGACATGTGAATGCCGGCGGTTTCTCGTCATCCCAACTCTAGGAATTTTTACTATTTTTACAGGGAGCTCCCTGAAGACTTCCAACCCCACTTTTCCTCCTTTCTGTCCCTTTTTAAAAAAAATTTTTGAGACAAGGTCTCACTATGTAGTCCAGGCTGGCCTTGAATTTATGGGGATCCTCCTGCCTCAGCCTCCTGAGGGCTGAGATTACAGGTGTGCGCCACCCCACCCGGCTTTGTACCTTCAAAAACAGAAAGCGACCCAGTTTCCTGTCTTGTACCTGTACAGACAGCTCTTTTGCAAGTGCAGAGCCATCTTTTCTTACGACAGAAAGCGACGTTCCTCCTTGGCACTTCAGTCGTCAGCCAGTTCCTCCCGAACTGTTCCTATTCCCAGTCGTCCTGCTCGTCCAGGGTGATAGTTTCAGACCTTGAGTCTCCGACTGTGCAGAGACAGCAGTTCGGACTCTGAGAAATGTTAAGTGTTTGAGGGCCTGGTGTGGAAATGACCTCGTCGTGGTCCCTCTGTCCTCGAAGACCAGCACCGGGGCGGCTTTCAATCTGGGACCAGAGACCAAATGTTTGCCCAGGCTCAGATTCCTTCAGCCTCACCCTGCTCAGTGATTAAATATTTAAGTGCCAACGAGTCTGTGATGAAATATTCATTCCCAGCCGGCTTGCCATGAAATATTTAAGGGCTGGGAGTCTGAGTGTGTGGCTCTCGGCCCAGGGCAGACGAGGACCTGTCAAAGGCTGGGGATGGAGCAGATGCTGGGGATGGATGGGGAGGAAGCGGCCGCGTCCAAGTTCACCCTGAAGCCCCCGACAGGGCGCCAAAGTCCTGGACGTCACGCTGGCCCACTTGCCATGAGCGATAATGCAGCCGCCCTTGGGAATAAAGACCAGAGCTTATGATAGGCATTTCATACAGGGAAACTGAGGCTCAGAGCTGCGGAAGGAGGCCCGCTGCGGCTCTCAGCCTGCAAGGAACAGATACTAAGTTCAGGCTTGCTGATGGGAAGGGACTGTTTTATTTCAGCCCCATGAGCAGCATGGGCAAGCACCCTTGTATAGGCTTTGAGTTGGTTAGGTGGCATTTGCTGTAGCATTTCAGGCAGAGGGAACTGAAGATGGGAAACCGGGTCATTGTCTCGTTGCTTAACTGTTACAGGGACGAAATACCTATTGTCAATGCACACAGGAGGACCCAAGGAAAGTGTCTGCAGACTTCTAGGTCCTGGAGAATACAAGGTGTGATCCCAGTGTGTGTTGAAGATTCAAATTTTTTCAAAAATTTACTACAGTAAAAGACAGAAGGCCGTGAATCCTCCTCAGAATCCTCCCCTCGCTTTGAACACACTCCTCCCATCGTCCTTGCTACTTCCTGCAGCAGCTCTGGAGTCCTCTTTCCTGAGGGGCTTTAGAAGGCGTGATCACAAATACAGTTACTGCTGCTGCTGGGCGCCACCCAGCAGAAAGGCAGCTCGTAAAGACAGACGCTCTGTCCTCGTCTACCTCAGTCACCGATCTGGCACCGTGTGACTTCTGGCTTTTCTCCACAGTCAAAATGACCATGAAAAAGAAACATTTTTAATCCATTCAGGACATCGAGGCAGCCAGGACAGCGCAGCTAAAGACCCTCAGGAAAGAGGACTCCAGAGCTGCCGCAGGAAGTAGCAAGGACGACGGGATGAGTGTGTGCAAAGCCAGGGGAGGATTTTGAGAGGATTCATGGCAGTGTGTCTTTTACTGTAATAAAATTTCAATTTAAACACTCACTGTATCCTTCTATCATACCTGATATAAAGCTGTGTGCAGAACTAAGAAATAGCACAGCCCTCTTGCTACCCAAGTAAAATGACTCCGGATCCTAAAAACGAAGCTGGTTTTGGTCTCCAAGATGCTTCTAG
Source organism: Hystrix brachyura (assembly GCA_016801275.1). Taxonomy (NCBI): domain Eukaryota; kingdom Metazoa; phylum Chordata; class Mammalia; order Rodentia; family Hystricidae; genus Hystrix; species Hystrix brachyura. Next base: position 1,464,336 of record QZML01000627.1, on the reverse strand, counting down.
TTTCAAGCAGGGTCTGCAGGGCTGACCGGAAGTGTCGGCGATCCGTTCCCTCTGTTTTCTTAGTCCTAAAACCAAAAGAACACTGGACGGATTTGGTGATGTTCTTCAAATTGTTTTTGTGTACAGGTCCCAGATTATCCCAGACTGGTGTGGGTTGTAAGCGCTGCAAAGCAAAACTTGGAAAGAGAGATGGGCATGGTGGCACACACCCGTCACCCCAGTGCTCCGGAAGGATGCTGAGGCAGGAAGATCGCAGCGAGTTGGAAGCCACCATGGACTATGTAGTGAGTTCAAGGCTACCTTAGGCTATATAAGTGAGACCCTGGCTCAAAAAACAAACAAACAAAACAAACATGTCAGGAAGCAGACGTAGGCGAGAAGCAAGGGGAGGTGGAACTTGAGGGGAAAGCACTGGTTTCCAGGGTGTGGAGGAAGACTCTGCCCTGGGACACCACCCCTTGAGTTAACAGGGTTCCAGAGGATACAGAGGAGGGTGACACCCCGTAGCGGTGCACCCCAACACCCTTCCTCTACCTACTGGTGCCCCATGGAACTCTGTCCTCCTCAAATCTTGCCCCTCCCCCTGCACCCAGAGGACACGAAAGCAGACAGGGCCCCATCGGGTGACATTCCCCGCAGGCCACCGCATCCTCCACCCTGTCCGGGGGTGAGGGGGGATGCACCCATGATTACCCTTCTAAACCGCGCCTTTCTTCTCCTGCTGCCTTGGAAAGGGCTTTCTATCTGACTGAACAGCAAAAGGGGCCCGGGGAGCAGAATTGACTTTGCCCCATTGTGTTGTCCAATTAACACTTGTCCCGTCAAAGGCCGGAGGAAGCCGGAGCCCTGCTCAATGAGGACTTTTAATCCCAGGTAAATGCGGGTCGCCCTGAGCACGATCAAAGGGCTCTCAGTGCGTCCCAGCCGGCCCCCCAGCCCCTCCTTTGTGGCCGTGTTGGGGACGCGTGGGGGATGGTGGGTGACACATCCCTCTGGACAGAGACACGAACGCAGTAGAGTCCGTTTCCTGGTTCCGCAGAGGGAACCTGGCCCGTGAGAAACCAAGAAATGAACAGAACAGGGGTGTGCACTCCAGGGCGGGAGCCTGGCAACACTGTCTTCTACTTTGTCCCTAAGTTCTGGGCCCTAAACTTAGTCATCATTGAAGATGAGTGAGGCTTCATTTAAGACCCAGGTCACTTCCTAAAGCTTTTTCATTTTTCCCCAAATGATAGTGGAGAAAAAGAAGAGTAGGCTGGTCATTCGAGCCCCAGATGGGCTAATTGAGAGATGTGATACCATTCCTGCTACTACACATGCTATGCAGGGCTGAGAAAGAGCCTCCTGGCTGCCAGGGCAAAAAGAGTAACACAATCAGGGGCAATGTGGTAGACTTATAGTTGTGGTCAAATTGAGCAGAAACGCCCAGCTGGACTGAGTTGATGTGGTTCTGGGTGTAGAGGATCCACCTGAGGCTTGTTGCCCACACAACACAGGAGAAGGGGAGCGGAAGATGGCGCCGACTGTTTCCCAGGCGAAGTCTGTTGTGGCTGGTTCTCCCAAAGGAAACTTGGCTGTTCTTGTCTCAGAAGGAGCTCAGGGCCTTGCTGTCGTCGGGGATGGCTGCTGTTTGCGTGAGGTGAGCTCTGGTCTTATCTCTGATGTGAGTGTCATATCCCGGCTCCAGTATAGATTTCTTCAGTCCTTTAGTGAACACACAGACGTACATGGGGCATTGCTGTGGGCTCTCAGCCCCGGATTGGATCTTCTGGGTCTCCAGAGCATAGATAGATAGATGTTCTGCACTCTTCCTGCATTTGGCTTGTGTATGTGAATGTTGTAATGTGTAAACGTCGTTGTAATGTGTAAACGTCCTGTGTTAAATCTGCTCTCTTGCACACCATTGACTCTAGAAAAGTAACTAAGGCAGAAATTGGTACCAGAGAAGTGGGGTCCTTGCTGTGACGTTCCCTGGCCATGTGGCTTAAGAGCCTTTGGAATTAGTTTGGAAAGATTTTGAGAGACCAGCCGAAGAGGCAGCCCTGAAAGGTATAAATTTACTATATGGGAGACTCTGGTCGGATCCCGGAAAACCAGAGAAACTGATGGAAATGCTGCCGGTGAGAACGAGGCTTGGGAGGCCTCCGCTGAGAAGGACTGTTGGCTGCTGGGTCCCGGGCGGGACATGTGTGCTCCGGCAGAGCTCGGCCTGCGTTTTGCTTGTGTTTGGAGATACCGCCTGGGTGGCAGGAAAATGTCGGTGCAGTCTGGTATTGGGACAGCGGCATAGTTAGTGTTGGGGGCTCTCGGCCGAATCTGTGTTGAAAATCGAGAGTGAAGAGCCAGCAGGGTGACCTGGAGCATTTGGCCAGAGGGCAGCTTGGACTGCAGGATGAACAGAGAACGTGGTTGTGCAGAAGAGACAGGACGCTGGAAAAGTGATGTGAGGCCTTTGACCAGAAGGGAAGAGTGTATTTGGGGTGCAGGAGATACTTTGGGGTGTCTCTTAATGTTGCTGTGTTCTGTCCTTAATGGAAACCAACATAGTTTGAAACTTTGAAGCCGTATTTTTTAATGTGGATACACTGTATTGGTATATTGTACTTTGTAAACTTTTCATTGTTTTAGAACAAGAGAGACAGAATGGAGTTGTATATTTGTATGTACATTTGTAATTTTCGGATACCTGCTTTTAATCAGTTGAGAATCCTTTGAGTATTTGTTTCTGGTGTGGGAATGAGTGCAATAATTGTATTGTTAATGTAAATCTGAACGGACCAAGATATGTGAACTCTTCACAAATCTGCCCCTGGAGACTGTGGTTTAAAGAAATGTGTCTGGTTATCAAGTTGACCAGGGTGGATTGTGGTGGACTTATTATTGTGGTCAACTTGAGCAGGAGCGCCCAGCTGCACTGTGTTTGTGTTGTTCTGGGCATAGAGGATACACCTGAGGATTGTTGGGTAAAAAGAGTAACATGATGGGGGCAGTGTGGTGGGTTTATGTCTTTACCAGGTGGGATCAAAAATACAGTGCATGCTGCTGCCGAGTGCCATCCAACAGAAAGGCGGTTTGTAAAAACACTGTATCCTCATCCACTTTAGTCACTAGATCTGGCACCGTGTGACTTCTGGCTCTTCCACAAAGTCAAAATGACCATGAAAAGGAAACGTTTTGAATCCATTCAGACTATCGAGGCAGCCAGGACAGTGCAGCTAAAGACCCTCAGGAAAGAGGACTCCGGAGATGCCGCAGGAAGTGGCAAGGACGATGGGAGGAGTGTGTTCAAAGCGAGGGGAGGATTTTGAGGGAGATTCACGGCATTGCATTTTTCAAAAACAGATGCTACATCTTTTAATCATGCCGTGGCGCATCGGCACACTTGGTGTCTGTCCCTGTTTGCCACCCGCTTTGCCAGTGGCTCTAGGGCCCCCAGTGCGTTTGAGGCAGGTGTGACTGAGGTGGGAGAGACTAGTGACACGCTGAGGGACGACGAGTTCCCAGGCCTGAGCAGTAGGCCTGCAGGAGTCCGCAGCCCTGAGTGTGCCTGTGGGGGAGCCTCAGCCAGCATGGTGACCACAGTGCGGGTAACGAGGGTGGCCGTGTAATTTATCGCCCTGTTGGGCACTTTGGGAGTGGAAAGAGAGCCATTAATAATTACCCCAAGCAACAGGCAGGGATTTACGGTCACCCTGGTGATCATTAACCAGGATGAGGGGGACCGGCTGTGTGCGAGCCCGGCAGGCAAGGGGCTGTCCGCATGTGCACAAGGCAGGCTGTGTTCTCACGGGGCCCCGGGGGTCTCTAGTGCCACCCCACGGAGACAGAAAGCCCTGTCTGGAAAGCAGTCCACCCCCCACCTGTGCCCAAGCCTGAGTGGGCATCCCCAGTCTGACTACAGTAGCCTCCTTCCAACTCTTCATGGCTGGAAGGTCTCGCTAAGTTGCCCAGTCTGGGCTCAAACTCAAAATCCTCCTGCCTCAGCCTCCCAAAGTGCAGCAGACAAACTTTGCATACCACTCCTGGCAAGTTGGAGCCTGCTCCAGGTGTGCTGTGGGCTCCTACTTGCCCAACTCTGTCCCTGCAGGCTGAAATGTCCCCCTCAATGCTGCTCCAGACTTCCAGGGGGTGGGCGGAGCCAGATGGGAGGGAGATCAGCCGCTCTGTGTCACTATTTGACCCCTGGGTGTGCACCACTGAGGCAGCTCGGTCTCCACTGGCCCTTTCCCCTCTGTGCCTCAGTTTCTCTGTTGGTAAAGTGGAGATATAACAGCTCCGAATTCGCTGAGTTGGTGGGAGGTTGACTGAAGCTGCATCCTTAGATATGAACTGCTCTCGCGTGTGGGCTGCATCACTGTCTTCTCTCATCCCCATTTTATTTCTGAGGTCACGGAGACTTTCGGTCCCCCGGACCGCGAGCATCAGGCCAAGATGAACCCGGATCTGTGTGCCGCCAGGCCCGCAGGCCTGCGGCCCACACCTGGCTCTCAGGTCTCCTCTCTGTGTCCTATGCAGGCACAAGGCAAACAGGGGAAGAAGGAGAATTCCCAGCTTCTACTGGGGGACAGAGCTTGGGGTTCTCCCCACAGCCACCTGCGCCAGCCAGGAACTCAGCTGGTAGAGGAAAATACTGTGACTTGGTCGAGGGGGATGGCGCCTGTCTCCGGTCCCAGCGCTCTGGGAGGCTGAGGCAGGAGGATCCTATGTTTGAGTCCAGGCTGGGCAATTTAGTGACTTGGTGTGACCCTATCTCAAATACAAAACAAAAAGGGCTGGGGATGCAGCTTAGTGTGAAGGCCCCGGCTCAACCCCCAGGACCGCGCACGTGTGCAGACACACACACACACACACACACACACACACACACACACACACACACACACATTTGGGATCTACAGACCTGACTGCAGCGCTCAGGCGGGAGTGTGGGTAGGAGCCGCTGGGCCACCCTGAGGCTGGGCAGAGCCAAGGACAGCGGCCTGCCCCACTCAACCTGCTTATTGCCACCCCGCCTCCTCTCCATCAGCTGTTCTAATGACTGTGGCCTCCACCGCCCATTTCCTGGGGTGTGAATAATGGATGATCTGCCTGCAGCAAGGGCTGGGCGGGCCCTCCCTGGAGAATGCGCCTGGCCGTCTTGGGAATCCCTGGTCCCCACTCCCTGGGTGGGGTAGGGGCGTCATGCTGCCACCCTCCGGTCCCCTCCTGTGGCCCAGGCAGCTGCGGCTGTGTCCCTGGAAGGAATCCGGGTCTCCCACATGCATAATGAATGAACTCTCGGGAAGGTCCCCATTAGTGACCCGGAAGTCACAGATGTCTCCTCCCGGCTGATGCCTGTGGGACCGCCAGGGCGGGGTGGTCCAGCCTGGGGACCCTGCTTTTCTAGAGGATGGGGACAGGGAACCCGGGCAGCTGCTCCTGGTCTGGGGGAGGAGGAAATGGAGCAATCTCTGAGGTGACACAATCTGGCTTGCTCCTGCTTGCCAGAGGCACCTTGCACAGAGCGGAGCACCCTCCCCGAGTGCAGACACCCTGCACATCTGTCTGCCTGGAACTCTCCCTTCCTCGGGCCATACACCAGCTCAACTCACTTTTCTTGATTCTTTAATTTTGAGACAGGGTCTCCCTAAACTGCTGTTACACGGGCGGGGCTACAACTCGTGATCCTCCTGCCTCAGCCTCCCTGAGTGCTGGGATGGCAGGTGGGTGTCACCACGCCTGGCTCTTAAGGTGTCTTTCTTTTTTTTTTTTTCCTTAAAGTGTCTTCTGAGCAGAGGGATTTCACTGGGGAATCATGCTTTGGTTTTGTTACTGTTATGCCAAAGCAAGCCCTGGAAGGTCGCTAGGACACTGGCTTCCCCCTGTTCTGACCCCCGCCCCACTTGAACCCCCGCAGGGACCCCACTGCGGGCAGGCACGAGTTGTGACCCTACACCCTCAGGAAGCTGAGGTCCAGGATCACCTGCTGGGAGAGGGCAGACCCACAGCCGTCCCAGTCCTCTGTCCTCCGCCTGAAAATGTGGGACCTAAAAGATGCTGGGAGAGACGCGCCCAGACCTTGCACCCAGGAGCTCAGGGCGTCCCCGGAGCCTGCGCGTGACCAGTGCTGGGTGAGGCGGATGGACGTTGCCAAATCAAGCCCTGCAGAGACAGGACCTCTTCCCAGTCATGCAGGGGAAAGGACGAAGCTGCTGAGGTCTCATTGATCGCTTCTCAGAATTGAGGCCACAGCTGCGGGCAAGAGGGGAGAGTGTGTGTGTGTGTGTGTGTGTGTGTGTGTGTGTGTGTACGCATATGCGCGGGCACACCATGCCGGCTCCAGGTGGCAAGCCTGTCCAAAACCTAGCAAGTGCAAGGCCCTGAATTTGACCCTCAGCACCCAAAAATAAATAAATAAATAAATAAAACCTCAGAGAAGCCCCGTGTGGTGACACACGCCTGTAATCCTGGCACTTGGGAGGCTGAGGCAGGAGGATCACCGCAAGTTCGAGACCAGACTGGGCAATTTAGCAAGACCTTGTCTCAAAATAAAAAATGGCAGGGATGTAGCTCATTGTGACGGCCTTGAGTTCAGTCCTTAGTACCACACACACACACACACACACACACACACACACACACAAAATTAGTATATATGTATATATGCTTTTGTATGTTAAATGACCCTGAGAGGACTCAGTGATACCCAATGAAGACTATTTATGTAGGTGAAAGAGAAAATAGTGATGGCTTCTTCCAAGTGTGCCCTAACACCCCAGAATTTCTTTCTATTAAATTACTGGTTACTGTACCATTTTTGTGAAGATTTTGTTGCATCTGGGTTTTTCCAAAGCTTAGAACAAGTCACTGGTCACCAGAAGAGTCCGTGACACCTCCATCCCCCACTTACCCCAAAAGCAGTGTCATTTACTGCAAGTAGTCGATCTGCTAGTGGTTGAGCAAGGACAAAGTCATTACTGGGCCATTATTCGTGACTATCTGAGTGGACGCACTGGTGTAAACCAAGATCTGAGAGACAGAGAATAATGATGAGTCTCTTGGATAGATGGATGGGTGGATGATAAGTGGATGGAAGATGGTTAGATGATGGATGGAAGATGGATGGATGGGTGTATGATAGATAGATGGATGGATGGATAGGTTATGGATGATGGATAGATGGTGTATGAAGGATGGATGAATGGATGAATGGATGATGGATGGATGGTGGATGATGGATGGATGATGGATGGAGGATGGAGCATGGATGGATGGATGAATGGATGATGGATGGATGGATGTTGGATGATGGGTGGATGATAGATAGATGGAGGATGGAGCATGGAGGGATGGACAGGTGTATGATGGATGAATGGATGATGGATGGATGATGGATGGATGTTGGATGATGGATGATGGGTGGATGATGGATGGATGGTGGATGATGGGTAGATGATGGATGATGGATGGAGGATGGAGGAATGGACAGATGGATGATAGATGGATGGATGTTTGATGGATGAATAATGGCTGGATGGATGATGAATGGATAGATGGATGATGAATGGATAGATGGATGGATGGATGGAAAAGTCTTCTTTCTGACTCCACTAGATGGTTTGCGATAAGAGAAGGACAAGCTCTGGCTTTAAATGCCAAACTAAAGGCACAACCTGAACCCCAGAAAGCTCCTGTGTCCGCCCTAAAAGACTCTCTAATTTAGTTGGGCCTGGTGGTACAGATCTGTAATTTCAACATTCTGGGAGGCAGAAGCAAGAAGATCACAAGTTTAAGCCTACCCTGGGTAGTACCCCAACTTAGTGAGACCCTGTCTCAAAATGATATAAAAAAAAGTTGTAGCTCTGTGCAAAGGCCCTAGATTCAATACACGGTGCCCCTGGGGAAAAGAAAAAAGAATCTCCAATTTATGACATCCCCAGGATTGACAAAGAAGAAAATCAGACTCTAAATTTAATCTTACAGGTTGCAGAATTATGACATAAATTGAACTCACAAGCTAGCCACATTTTGTAGACGAATTAACTGAGAAAGAGCAGAATTTTAAACATCAGAACATTCAGATATTCTCAGAGAAATGTGAGAATCCAGCCCTGTCAGCTACTCTTCAGACTTCTTTGTTCTACAGCAGCACCCTGCCCTCCCATCCCTGAGGAACCCTGTCCTGCTAATTATTGTCATTACATAATACATAAAATAATTATGTACTGACAGATTTAGAATTTTCCCCATAAAAGACTCCTTAAAAAATCATAGAAAGAGCAGATGGTGCCATAAAAATATCTGTCCATCCAACATCTTTAGAAGTAAACTGAGTCCCTAGCAGCTGTAACTAGGGCCCTAATCCCTGCCCATCATGGTATGTGAATGAAATCTTTGCAGGCTCAAATCAAAGTCCCTCTTCCTGTGCCCACTCCTCGAAATCTCTTCCTCCTTTCTCCCTGTCTTCCCTGTCTTGGATGCCACAGGGATGTGACCTTAGCTTGTCAACGTCACCACTAGATCCTGCACTTTGTGCACATATATTCCAGCCTGGCTTTCCAAAGACTTGATCAAATCCTTACGTGAGCCTTACAAGGTGCCCGAGGGTCGTCTTTGCCAGTAGCAATTTCCAATGTTAGCAGGATGAGTCAGCCCACCCTGGACAATGCTTCTGGATGGAGCACCTACAACCTGTAGAGAAGCGGATATCCTAATGATTATCCCCGGACCCGCCAGACTCCATGCAGTGCTCAAATTCTACTTTGTGTTAGATTGTTCGAGCTTTTGATGTTCTCCGTGGCAATAGGGCGTGATGATTGCAACCACCCCAAACTGGACCTTCCTGTTACGCTTTAGATCTAGATGCCCTTGACACATTCATGTGCTCCTAGGTGGGCTATGGAGGGTGATTCAGTGACGGGACTTAGAGCCAACTGCTGTTACAAGGTGGGGCTTGGTGGAAGAGGTGGCCCTGGGGGTGTGGCCTGGAAGGGTTCCTCTCCCTCCCAGCTTCTCCCTCTCTGCTTCCTGTGCTCCATGCGGTGAGCAGCTTTCCTATGCCAGGCCCCTCAGCCATGCCATGGACTGTTTCTTTTCCCTTCTCTCTCTGCTTCCTGTGCTCCGTGTGGTGAGCAGCTTTCCTATGCCAGGCCCCTCAGCCATGCCATGGACTGTGTCTCCTCCTTTCCCTCTGTGCTTCTGGTGCCCCATGTGATGAGCAGCTCTCCTCTGCTGGGGCCTTCCTTCCTTACAGCCAGCTGACTGTGGACTGAAACATAAGCTAAAATAAACCTCTCCTCCTTTAAGGTGCGGGCACCAGGTATTATGTCCCAGCAATGAGAGAGTGACTAAGACAGCAACCTAACAATATTGTTGCTGCTCCAGCATCTCATTATGCAGCCCGGGCTGGCCTTGAACTCGTGGTAATCCTTCTGCCTCAGCCTTCCAAGTGCTGGGATGGCAGGTGTGCACCACCAGGCCCAGCTTGACTTCCTTCCTTTTAGTGCAGACTCTCATAATGTGCTTGTTCATGTATACAAGTATTTCCTGTAAGTGTATGAGCGGCCTGGAGCGAGGTCCCTGTTCTTCCACAATGTAGGAGCTTCCTTCCGCTTAACAGATGGATGGCGAGACAGGCAGGGGACATGCACGCAGATGCTGAGCAAGCTGCTTTCTCTTTGCAAAGAGACATTGACCTCTCTGGCCCTTGCTGCCATAATGTGGACCCTTTTCCACCATCCTGCAGACTGGAGAGCAGTATTTCCTCTATTGGTCACTGGTTCAAAAATATAAAGAATCACCCTCACCACAAGCCGTGAACACCCCTCCTTAAGGTCCGCAGGAATAACATTTGCTGATTTGCATTTGCATTTGCAATCGAAACGCAAATTGGCACAAGAACTATTACATATCCCTGCTAATTAGTGTTCTAAAAATGAATTATGCAAATGAGCCTGCACCGGCCTGGGAAGCTTCTTCCCCCATAGTAAGGGGTTGGGGATGTGAGTCTGGATCCAGGCCGATTCGGATCTGCGTTGGAGCAGGAAAGACACCACCTTGGTTTATCGATCTGTGAAATGGGGGTGAGGAAGTCATCTAATCAGGGTTCTCAAAAAAGCAAGGAAAAGACCATCACAAACTGTGGACCGAGGGGGCTGGGGATTCAGCTCAGTGGCTGGAGTGCCTGCCTCGCAAGCACAAGGCCCTGAGTTCGATCTCCGGCACCAAAAAACAAAAAACAAAACGAAACTCCGGGCCTTAAGTCGGGCATGGTGGTGCATGTCTGTGATCCCAGTCCTCAGAAGGCTGAGGCAGGAAGATCACCATGAGTTCGAGGCCAGCCTGGGTCACATAGCAAGACCCTGTCTCAAAAAAATAAACACGAATTCCAGGCCTAAATTCCTGCTTCCGAATATTCATTTCCTTTGTTCTTAGGCTTCAGGATTTCCCCTCTCCTCACCCAGGCTCTGTCCTTCTCCTTGGCAAACGCATCCCTCAGTCCCCCCAGAGCAGAGACCAGGGTAGGCGCTTTCATCCATGCTCTAGAATTGCCAGCGACCTGGACACACACGCGGCACACACGGCTCCCGGGCCTGGTGGGGAGGAGGTCAGTGCAGCCCATGGCAGGGTCTGACACACGATCGCGGTGACGTGACCAGGCCGCTGCCTCCCGCAATTCCCTCGCAGGCAGCCGATTCCCCACAGGGCAGTGTGACAGCTGGGGCTCGGGGTGCTTTGCTCAGGAGCCCAGGTGCGTCACACTGAGCTCCAGCCCAGCCCTTTTCATTTCCTATCCTGAGACAGGGTCTCACTAAGTCACTAAGTTGCCCAGGCTGGACTTGAACTCGCGATCCTCCTGCCTCAGCCTTCCCCAGTGCTAGGATGACAGGCGTGGGCTTGAAGGTCTCTTTTTGATGTCCAATTAAGCAGAGAGGAAGTGGCTGTTGATGCCACAGTTGGTCAAGGTCAGTGAAGGTTAAAGGGCCTGGGCCCCATGTGAATTAGCCTTGGAGGTGCTTTTCTTGTTCCACAGAATCAGCCTTTAAATGAGGTTCGCACATCAGATTTTTACACTTGGCTGAGGCAGGAGCATCTAAGGGTCAGTGTCCTGCCTGGGAACCTTAGAAAGTCCCTGTCTCAACATGGGACAAAAAGGGCTGGGAATGTATAAACCACATTAAACAAATGGAGGCTTCCAGAAACAAAGACCCTCCCCCCGAAACACAGAGGATGGATGCAGAAAGGTCGCTGAGGATCAAGAGGGTGTGGCTGAGGACAGACAGAGTTCCCAAAGTCTGTTTACTGTCTGGGTCTCCGCTCTGTCTCCCAGTGCCAGAGGCCCCAGGAATGAGGGTCCCTTGCCTGAGGTAGCTCAGGGGACACAGCTTCTGGGGACAGGGGTGAAGTCCACAGAGTCTCCCTGCTGCTGTACTTGGAGTGCCGGTCCTGAACCCCATCATCTGAGAGATCTGGAGGCACGACACTAGAGAGAGCTGGGTGGTCCAAGGTGGATTACTTTACCACGTCTCAGTTTCCTCCACAGTGCAATGGTAGTGCCGACCTCACATTAGTAGCATGACTAAGTGATCGTTAGCATAGTGCTGGGTGTGCAGCGGGTCCTTATGCATTTGCTGGTAGCCTGTGGGCTTCTTCGGCCTCCAAGTCTTCCCCCAGCCCGTGCTGTGCTTGGCACCAGAAGAGACGTGGTGCCTTCGAGTTAAACGAGTCAGGGTCCTCAGTAATAGCTGGGTGGTATGATGGGCTCTGTGATAAATCAGATCCAGCTTAGAGAATTCCAGAAAAGGGGATACTGGAGGTGATGTCCTAGAGGACACACGGCCGTGTGTGTTCTGAAGAGCTGGAACTGATGGTGCAAAACACAGGGTGGTGGCTTAGTGGCACATGCCTGTAAACAGCACTCAGGAGGCTGAGGCAGGAGGATCCCGACTTCGAACCCAGCCTGGGCTACATAGCAAGAACCTGTCTCCAAATAAAGAGAAGGAAACTTATCAAGGCTGCATCCTTGTTCTGTGCCTTTGCTCATCAAAATGAGTCAAAAATACCTGTGTGGTGGATGCCAGACCTGAGCGCTAACTGCCACTCGAGCTGTCTCATCGCGGCGGTGCTCGTTAGACAAGGCAGAGAACCCAGGAAAGCCTCTCCCAGTCCAGCTACTGAGCCGGTAAAATTAGCCTCAAGACAATCTCCAAGGCAACAGGAAACGTGTTTCTTCAGAAGGTTAGAAACGACGGAGGAACAGACAGAATTTTCTCTGGTTGCACAGAGCCCGTGTCGCTGCCAGTAGAATGCATCCTTCCAGGCCGAATGGTGATTTGCAAAGGAATCGATTGGTTGCCGGCAGACAGGAACTTCAGTGTCAGGTCTGAGAGGGCGATGCCCGACAAGGTGGCCTCTGCTTAAGAAAGCACCCTTCGCTTTTCCCTTGGGCCTTCTCAGTGAGCTACATCCCCATCCCCTTTTAAGGTTTTACTGTGAGATGGCATCTTGCTAAGTTGCCAGGGCTGGGCAGCGACTTTCAATCTTCCTGCCTCAGGCTCCTATAGTGCTGGCCGGACAGGTGTTTACCACCATATCCAGCTCCCAAACATGTCTAAAAGCCGGAATCCTTGAAAATAATTGAGCTCCTACAAAAGCCAGGCTAAATCCCAGACCCAGGGCACTGTGGTGATCCTCAGTTGATGGACCTTCACTGAGAATTCACAAATTCTGGATGATGGGAGAAAATGCTTGTCATTCTGCCCTGTTACAGGTAAAATACAAAAATAACAAAAATAAAATAAAAATAGAAAAACCACTGGGTGTGGTAGTACACACCTGTAATCCCAGCTCTCAGGAGGCTGAGGCAGGAAGATTAGCAAGAGCTGGAGGCCAGCCTGGGCTAGATAGTGAGACCCTGACTCAAAAAACAAAACAAAACAAAAACGTAGAGAAATTGATGAGCAGAGATGGAAGACAGGACACGGCTTGTGCTGGTCCCTGGGGAGCAAGGTCTAAATCCCACAGTCCAGAGCGGCAAATGTCACAGGCACCGGGTGCTACTCCAGCTGGCTAGTTCTCTCTCTGGGTTGGGTGCAAGGAGGAGGCAGAGGCCAAACCCCGCCCCGGGGCCCAGGAACCTTCCATCTGCACGGCACTCATTCAGGTCGTTGCCTGCCAGGACAGAGCTGTGTTTCCATTTCTGTCTGTTACCACCGTGGTTCTACCTGGTTTTTCTCTCCACCACGAGTCTTCCATTTCTTTACTGGGAATGTGCAGCTCTCTGTAATGATCAGGTCCTGTGAAAAGCAGGAAGATGGACACAAACAGTTGCACTCATGTTTTAGTACCAAAGTTATAACAAACACACTTTCCTTCCAAGAACTGAGTGGGGTTCCCTAGGTACACATATTAGCTCTCCCGCTGGGCACGGTGGCACACACCTGTCATCCTAGCATTTGGGAGGCTGAGGCAGGAGGATCACAGGTTTGTACCCAAACTGGGTGATTTAGCAACTTAGCAAAACACTGCCTCAAAAAACAGACAGAGGGCTGGGGATGTAGATCAGTGCAAAGGCCTGGGTTCAATCACCGGTACCAGAAGAAGGAATAGGAAAAGGAAGAAAGGAGGGAAGGAGAGAAGGAAGGAAGGGAGGGAGGGAGGGACGAAAGATCCAGAACACAGGGTCTGACACACCTCATCCTGGGCTGGTCACCTAGACTGGGTTAGAACTTGTGATCTTCCTGCCTCAGCCTCCCAGGGTGCTGGGATCACAGGCTCGTACCACCTGTGAGCCAAGCACTCTGGGAGGCTGAAGCGGAAGGATTTCAAGCTCAAGGCTGGCCTGGACTACATGGTGAGACCCTGTCTCAAAAAACAGAAGCCGTCAGTCACTTTCTAAAGCAGCGACGAGAGCAGGCTGGGCCTCTTCTCGTGCCGTGGGGTCCTGTTTCTCCTTTTGGGTTCAGATTTGACCTTGGTTTCTCTCCACCTCTGTCCGTCTCTTCATCTCTGCCGGCTCTTGACGGACTTTCTTTCTCCTTCCCATCCCGACAGGTCTTCCGCGCACTCCTTCGGCCGAGCTCTCTCTGGAGTTTTAACTTCCACCTTCAAGCGCCTCCTGGATCAGTCCATCGTCCCGCGTGGCGAGGGACATTCCCATGGGAACAGGGAGGGCCGGCTGCGCAAGGTCCTGTCGGGGAGGGGTCCCCGCTGAGACAAAGAGCTGTTGAATGAATTGTCCTCAGGGACAGAAGGGGACGCCGCGACCGTCCCCCTGCGCGTCCAGAGTCTTTGACGCCATCCTGACAGAAAGCAGCGGTTTCTGGCCAGCACAGTCCCGAGGATCCCAGCTCGCCAGCCGCGTGGCCCTGGTGGCCCTGCCCCTCGGGCTCCTCGGGAAGAGCCCTTTGTCCCTGCAGCCTTTGATGCTGCACCTTTGACCCTGGAGCGCAGAGCGCAGTGGCAGAGGGCTCAGGCCCTGACCTGGCCCTGCCCTGACCCGCTGGCCCGCCTGCCCCGTCCCTCCCGGTGGACCCGGCCGGCGGATCTGCTCCATCCGGTGGGAAGCGCGGGCGGCCCGCATGGGCTCAGCCGCGGTGTGGGGCACTCTCGTCCCTACTGTCCTGGCCCTGTCCCCTGCCTCTGCCCAGAGGCTGTCTCGGCCCTGCCCCGAGGCGGGAACACTTTCCATGTTCTTTTGCACAATGCTCGGCCAGTCTAAGGGTGCGCACGGTCTCTGGAGATTGTTCAATGGTCTGACTCCTTTTTTTCTTTCCTTTTCTTTGCTTCTTTTGTTTTTTTCCGGTACTGGGGATTGAACCCAGAACCTTCACACTGAGCTGCATCCCTACATCCAAGCCCTTTTAAAATTTTTTATCTTGAGACAAGGTCTCACTACGTTGCCCAGGCTGGGTTCAAACTTGCAACCCTCCTGCCTCAGCCTGGAGTGCTGGGATGATGGGCGTGTACCCGGCTGGCCTTCGTTTCTAGACTGCAGCCTTAACGAAAACACAGGCCATGCCCTGCTGGATGCTAGAGTCCCACCTCCAAATCTTCCACATAGTGGGTGTGAGGAAATGTTTTAAAATAAATCGATAATTTTGTGAATGGATAAATGGGAAGGTTTCGTGGGGGGATTTTAAATGGGGCAGTACGGCTGGAGCAGAGACTATAAAATGAAGAAAACTAGAGGAAGCCAGGTGGGGCAGTGCAAGTCTGTGATTCAGCACTCAGGAGGCTGAGACAGGAGGATCACAAATTCCATCTCAGCTCATCCCAGGCCATCCCCAGGGACAAACGGGGACCCTGGATGCAGGCACACTGGTTGTAGGGAGGGAGGGGCTGGCATTGGCGGGAACTGCCTGCTGGGTGGATGCTGTTCTGTGGTTTTTCTCTTTCCCTTCTCAGCGCTGGCCGTGAGGCCCCCACAGGGCCCCTCTGGCTGGTGACGGAGACGCACGGTGTCATCGCAGATGAGATGAACCCGACACGTCTGGCCACATGGGAGCTGCAGGCCGCAGAGGCAACGTCCGGGGTGTTTCCTCTCCCTTGTGCGGTCCTGGGCTCTGCCGCGGCTCTGTGACTGTGGACAACGGCCTCTTTGTGTGACCCTGTCAGCAGGAATGTGGCGGGAGGGACGACTGGAATGTGGCTGTGTGGGCGCCGTCACCGAGTAGGACGCTCTGCAGGCCCAGTGAGGAACCCACTTCACCTGGGCCCTGGGCCTCAGTGCTCCATGGTGACAGAGGGGTAAAACCATTCCTTAGCTGGGCATGGTGGCACACGCCTGCCATCCCAGCACTCTGGGAGGCTGAGGCAGGAGGACCGCAAGTTCCAGCCTAGCTTGGGCAACTTAGGAAGAGCCTATGTCAAAATTAGAAAAATAAAAAGTGCTGGGGATACAGCTCAGTGTGAAGGCCCTGGATTCAATCCTCAGTACCACAAAATGAATGAATGAATAACCCTTTCCTTCATTCATTACACCTGGCATGTAATAGATGCTTAGGAAACGTTCGTGAAGTGAAAGATTTTATATTTAATTCTCTCTCTTCCTTCTCAAAACACTTCCCATAGCTCCCTGTGTTTGCGTTTTATGAGACAGGGTCTCACTATGTCCAGGCTGGCCTGGTACTCGCTCTGTAACCCAGGCTAGCCTGGAGTTCATGGTGATCCTCCTGCCTCAGCCTCCTGAGCACTGGGATGGCAGGTGACACCACGCCTGGCTAGATCTCTTATCCCTTTAACAGCCCCCGACCACACACACACATGCACATACACGCTGGCTACTGTGTCTGGAACCAAGCCATTGTGGCAAAGCCCCGGGCCCATCCCTGCTGTCTCTGGCCTGCAGGCTGTGCCCCAGGGTTTGGTGAGACCCAGAGCTTCCTCCCTGGGGACGTGCCTGTTGCCCCTTCCGGCTCCTGCCTGCGCCATGTGGGACCCCGGCCACCCGCCTTGGCTGTGCTGCCAAGACCCTCCGCGGCCTCCTACTCGGTGGATGGAGCCCGCTTCCTCCTCCACCTCGCCCCTGTCCTCGGCACACCCTTCCTCCGCCATGCGCCTCCCGTCGGATCCTGTTGCTTTTACAGGGCGAGCCCTGCAGTCTCTCAGCCATGTCCCAGGAGGGTTCTGTGCCCAGCAGGGTCTGCAGTGCCCAGTTCCCAGCAAGGCGGCAACACTGGGCCCTGGTGCCAGCCGTCGCCCTCACCCCGGGCAGTGAGGCCCGCTGCTTCCCCTCCTGGCTGAGGAAGGACCAGGTGCCCCGTGACACCAGGCACAACCCCATGTGCACATAGGCTTCAGGGTGGCTTCAGAGTGACTTCAGGGACCCACGGAATCGCAGCTTAGCCACATAGCCGAGTGACCTCGAGGAAACTCTGCTAGGTGTGGTGGCACACGCCTGTAATCCCAGCACCCGGAGGCTGAGGCGGGAGGATCGCTGCAAGTTCAAGGCCAACCTGGACTGCATAGTGAGTTCAAGGCCAGCCAGAGCTACATAGAGAGACCTTGTCTCAAAAAAACTAAAAAATTAAAGGAGGACAAATGAGTCATTTGAAGGAAAATGGATGCACCTTGAGACCGTAATGTTCAGTGAAATAAATCAGACACACAAGCCGAAATACTACGTGGCTTCTCTTATATGAGAAACTCAAAGGATAAATAAAGAACAAACTAAAAGGTAGATACAGGAAGTAGGGAGAGAGGTCTTTTGCCAAAGGGAAGAGGATCAAGAGATGGAGGGGACAGAAGGGCCCCCCACAAGGCATGTGATCACTGTGTACTGCAAATATGGACTAGAAAAAATAAAAATTAAAGAAAAAATGACAAAGAAGGAAAGAAAAGAAGGAAGGAAAGAATTGAAAAGTTCCTGACAATCTTTGGCTAACAAAGGACAAGAAAAACAAATATTGACAGATGGATTTCTTTTTAATCCTTGTTTTAAGAATTCAAATTAGCATGCGAAAAACCTCGGGTTTTATCCTGGTAGTGAAGGAAAAAACAAAAACAGAAAACAGAGTTCACATTAGTGTCGCTAAAAGTCACCGGAGCTAATTTAGAACCGGGTAAGAAAGTGAACAGGAGCCACCTTCCTGTGTGGCCACGAAGTCACAATTCCCAGAAATCAAAGTCTAAAAGTATTCAAGTCCTAGGGAAGAGTAGTTTCTCTACATCAAAAAGAGCGAGTCCAGCCTGGCATGGTGGCGCACACCGGTAATCCCTGCACTCTGGAGGCTGAGGCAGGACAGTCACCAGTTTGAGCCCAGCCTGAGCAACTTAGCAAGACCCTGTTTCGAAGTAAAAAGACAAAAAGGGGCTGAGGCTTGGGATGAAGCAGCCCTGGGAAGCTCATTACACACGCTGTCCTCTTTTTTCCCAATTAGTCTGTGAGCCCCTTACCTCTGGAGTCTGCTAATTGCTGGGTAATTGCCCAACTGGCGCTCCGGCCGAGGGGGTCAGTATTTGAGGACCCCGGTGACCCCTGACCTCTGACCCAAGGTGATCTTTCTGGGGGCAGCCATGAAAGATTGATTTGTGCAGAGCCGAGTTAGACAAACAGGCCTTTCACAGGACTTCTAGTCTGAGGCCAATCAGGTAAGAATGTGCGGCCTTGGGGTCTGGAATTTCCTGTCCCCATCAGGCTTTGGACCATGCTGCTTCTGCAGTGGGAAGAGGACGTTTCTAGGACTTTCCCTTCAGGGAGCCCCATGGAGCCCCTGGACCCATAGGTTCTGGCACGAGGGAGCTGGGCTCCAACTTGCAATCCGCCTGCCTCGGCTTCCCAGAGTGCTGGGATTCCAGGCTCACACCACCACACCCGGCGCTCCGCTCTCCATCCATGTACCGCCTCACTAGCCCTGGCTTTGGGTTTCCCCTGCACAGGGTGTGGGGCAGTCTGCGCTGGGCCCTGTGCATGTCACCCTCTAATGCTCTTCACCTCTTGCTCTCTATTGATAGTGTGGTACACATCTCTTTTCCCAGTACTCTGGGAGGCTGAGGCAGGAGGATCTCAAATTCAAGCCCTGTCTGGGCTACTCAGCAAGATGGCTGTTTTAGACTTTGAGATCTAGGGGTCAAAGGACTCCCTGAGGTCACACAGCCCCTGAGGCACAGCCAGACAGACACCCGGCAGTCAGGCTCTGGCGCCCATGTATGAGGTGCCTCTACACCAGCTCTGCCCTGCGGAAGACCGTGTACTCAGATGAGCAATACCCCTGCCCCGGAGCAGGCACGATGGGGGGCTGTCTGCTGGGTGTGCAACCTCTGCTTGGTGCACACCAGATGTAGGGGACTTGGCCAGGGCCTCCAGGGGGACCGCCACTTCCACAAGGACCTTGGGACCCAGAGTTCTTTCCTGCACATTCATTCTGGTTTGGGTTTTCTGAGACAGAGTCTCACTATGTAGCCCAGGCTGGCCTTGAATTTGCAGTGATCCTCCTGCCTCCGCCTCCTGAGTGGTAGGACGACAGATATGCAAGGCCGCGCTCACCTTGTGCATTCACTGTGGGCTCAACCATTCTTACCTGGAATTTCCACAAAACCTCTTTCCTCAGTTTCCCCATCTGTAAAACACAGAGACCAGACCGTGACCCTGAGGTTCTAGCACAGGACCCTATTTTGGCCTGAGGTCTCAGGAAGAGGGAAGAAGACGAAGAGAGTGGAGGGCCCAGTTCTAGGGGAGATGCTGGGGAGAAATCAGCAGAGAGAAGAGAACCCAGAAAGCGAACAAAAGGCCAGGCATGGTGGCTCACGCTGGTCATCCCAGCACTCAGGAGGCTGAGGCAGGAGGATTGCAAGTTCCTGCCCAGACTGGGCAGTTTAGCGATCTAGCAGTCTTGGTAGACATGTCAAAAGTAATAAAACATGATAAATAGATAAACTGATGATAGACACATGATAGATATTTGATAGACATGTGATAGATGGTAGATGGCTACTGACAGAGATAGACTGGTTGGTTGGTTGATAGATAGGGCTGGGGATGCAGCTCAGTGCAAAGGCTTTGGGTTCAGTCCATTCTGCCCACACACACATACACACACACACACAAACACACACACACTCACAAATGCATGCAAAATGAAGAACAACCTCCAAAATGGTCTCTAAGCCCCATGGAGTGAAATGGGCACGAAACTCTGGCCCACTTTCTGCTTATTTAGCTCGGAACCTCATGTGCGACCTCCATAAGATTATTTGAATTTTTTGTTTTTAAGATTTTGCACCAGTGTGTGTTTGGGCCCCGTCACAGCCCTGTGGATCTGGGGACTCATCTCTGAGTCCCTCTGGCCCGTCCTGTCTCCCGGAGCTGCAGGATTCCTCCCGCAGAGTCGCCCTTTTCTCTCTGCAGTGGGAAACCCGCAGGCCGGAGCCGCCCCCTCCCGAGCTGGAGCACGGCCCAGTTTCCCGGCGGCTCCTCGT
The DNA here is from genome assembly GCA_016801275.1 of Hystrix brachyura. NCBI lineage: Eukaryota > Metazoa > Chordata > Mammalia > Rodentia > Hystricidae > Hystrix > Hystrix brachyura. The sequence goes on along the minus strand of QZML01000627.1, from coordinate 1,444,440 downwards.
CCTTGTCCTTGCCCAGACAATAGGCGTCACGTGGGGTGGGCGCTGAGAAACTGGGCTGGCTAAAAATAGCAGGCGCCCTCTGCGCCACGGGCATCAGAAAGTTGGGACTCACAGTTGATGGTGTTAATTTATCTCTGCCTGCTACGCGGAGGGGCCGCAGACAGGGCAGCCCTGGGGATTGAACTCAGGCCTTTGCACTGAGCTGTGTCCTCAGAACCTGCGTGAGACAGTGTCTCACTCAGTTGCCCGGGCTGGGCTGGAACTTGGGATCTTCCTGCCTCAGCCTCACGGAGTACTCGGCAGGCCCGCGCCACGGTGCCCTGTTAGCTTTGTAGAAGTCCCTGCCCCTTATCTGGCACCATGGCCTGGGCTGCATTCGGAGGTCTCAGCAGCTGGAGCCATCTGAGGAGTGGCCGCTCTGAACTCCCTGGTCCTCTCCCCGTCCTCACAAGCGAGGCTGCCGGGTCTGGAGGGCTATACAGGGTCCTGGGAGATGGCTGGGAAGGCCGGGTCCCCTTGTGGCTGCCCTGCAGCAGGGCTGCGGTTGCCTGCTGTCCCCCAGTCAAAATAAAAACTAAAAAAGTGATTGGGATGTAGTTCAGAGTGAAAGTCTCAGGTTCAACTGAAGTACAGAAAAAAAACACCAAAGAAAAAAGAAGAAAAAAGGTTCAGTTTAGGCCAGGGTGGTAGGCTACCTGTCACCTCTACCCTCTGGGAGGCTGAGGCAGGAGGACTGCAGGTGCTAGCCCAGCCTGGGAAACTTAGCAACTTAGAGAGACCCTGTCTCAGCATAAAAAATAAGAAGGGCCAGGATGGAGCTCAGTGCCAAGGCCCTGGGTTCAGTCCCCAGTGCCGCAAACACAAATGGCTAAAAAGAGCTGCTGGTGCTCAGAGTGTGGCGCTGGACAGCGAACTGTGGACCGAACACTGCGCCTGCCCCGTCTCGCTCAGCACCCCCAAACGGCAGCCTCAGGAAGGGCACAGTTCCTCCTGGGCTCCGGCTGCCGTCCTGACAGAGTCAGCGATAATTCCCAGAAAGCGCTGCCGGCCGCCCGCGGGACTGCAGCCGGCCGTGGAACTGGGTGATGCGCGGTGACCTAGTTTGCAGAAATCAGGTCACCCTCCCTCTTCATTACCCTCAGACTAAATAGCGCCTCGGAGCTGCAGGGTCCACTCGCCCGCGCCTGCTGGCTCACATTGTGACATTTGCTCTCTGGGGCTTAATGTGTGTTGACTTAGTGGAGGCCCACAGCCTGGTGGACGGTGGGGAGCCGGCCAGGAATGAGAGGATGCCAGGTCACAGCTGCATCCTCGGGACCCTGCGAGGGCGGCTCTGTCCACGACCATCACGGCTGCAGACCTGGGGGACGGGGTGCGGGGAGAGGGGGACGCAGAGCCCTGTGCCCACCGGGGCTCGCGGTGGCTTTATTGCATCTGACGCCTGACGCGCCTTGTCCTGGAGCCAGAGCCGGGACAGGGAGAGACAGTGCCCTTCCTGTCCCACTGATGCCTGTCCCCTGAGGTGCACTTTCTGGAAGCGGGTGGTCTGTGTGCGTCCTGCTTCTAGCGGGAGCGCCCCAGCTGCTGGCCTCAGAGGCGACGGGGCACTCTGTCAGGGCCGTGTTTGGGTGGGGGCACTGCTGTGAGATGAGCTTAGCTGTGCCCGAGGAGCTGGCCAATGCGCGTGATCCCAGCACCCACTCGGGAGGCTGAGGCAGGAGCTGGAGGCCAGCTTGGCCTACAGAGCGAGACCTTGTCTCAAAAAACTAACAAGACAAAACAGGATCCCCAGTGGACGTGGGGAATGTCCAGCAAGGCGATGTCACCCACTACAGTGGCAGCAAAATAACAACTGGGACCCTCCGGTCCCTCCCCGCCCTGCGGCCCTGTCCCCACCACCCACCCGCTGGGAATGAGGTGCCAGGTCACACACACGCATGGTGGTGTTGCCCCAGACAGCGAGTCCCCTCTGGGCGGCACCGCGCACGGCCACCCAGACCCGTGGAGGCTCTGCCCAGGCCCCCGAGGATGAGCCGGGTGCCTGGTGGCCCCAGGCAGTGCCCGACGTCTGCTCCCAGCCTGCAGATGTCCCACGTTTAGCCGTGACATCTGCGGGTCCAAGACAGTGCCACCCAGAGCGGATGACGGTCTCTGGTGACTTCCATGTCCTCCTCCCTCCGTGGTCTCCCTCATCTCCCGCCAGAGAGGGTCCCGCAATCTGGGAGTGGATAATGAAGGCATAAATTCGTGGTTGGAAGAGCCCAGCTTCCTCTGCCTGCGTGGCCCACCCTGGTGACAGCCCAGGACCACATGGCGACTGTGTTTTTAAATTCCCAGAAGCCACCTGCACTGTGAGCGGTCCCGCTGACCGGGGACAGCGTCACAGCCCAGCCGCGCCGTGCCAGGTGCTGCCTTGGCAGCCAGGCCCTGCTCACCCCTGAAATGGAACTCGATATCAATCCCAAGCCAACCGTGATGTCCAGGGTGGCCCGAGGTGTCAGAGTGGTTTGGGGACCAGATCCCAGCCACTGGGAACCCTCACAGCTGTCCACAGGAGGCTGGAAGCCTCTTGGCGTGACAGAGGCCCCTGGCACAGGAGGAAGGTGGCGCCTACCCACCTGCTCCAGTTTCCTTTTTTTGTTGTGTTTTTTCTCCTTGGTTGGTTTTTTGAGACAGGGTCTCGCTATGCAGCTTAGGCTAGCCTTGAACTCACAGAGATCCTCCTGCCTCAGCCTCCCCAGTGCTGGGGTCACAGGGGTGCGCCACCACACCTGGCTTTAGAAAGTGGCATCCTGTAAACTCCACCCAGAGCTCATGCCCCGTTCCCTCTAGCCCCAGCTCGGCCCTCCTCCAGGCCTCCTCTTGGAGTCGTACCTGATTTTATTCCCGGGTTTCACCCAAACCCATGGAGGAATGGGACAGTTTGGCTTCTGAATGGCCTATGAGGTGACAGAGTCAGAAAGGCAGAAGGTCCAGGTCATCTTGTGACTGGCAGTGGGAAATTGTGTCCCCAGCTGGGCTCAGTCTCCCCATCTCTGAAATCGTGGCTCACACGGGGGTTGGTGTCCCTCTTGTGTGTCAGGGGCTACCTCTGCCCCCATCGAAGGCGGGTCACTAGAGTCTCCGTACCTCAATCCTTGTCACACTTTTGGCCTCATTTAAAACCACACTTCTAAGCCTTGAGTGGTGCCACACACCCGAAAGCCCAGCACTCAGGAGGCTGAGGCAGGAGGATCCCAAGTACCAGCCTAGTCTGCGCAACTTAGCAACTCAACAGGACCCTGTCTTAAAATAAAAAGTAAATTTCAGAAAGAGCCGGGGATGGAGCTCAGTGTGAAGGCCCCGGGTTCAGTCCTCGCTACTGACAAAAAGGGTAATAGCGTGTCGAGGCCCATCTGGGGCAGGTTTCCCCGCACTCTTGGCCTTCCCTGCTGTGTGAAGGTTCTTGGGTTGGTGAGCAGTTCGCGATGAGGAGGCAGGACCAAGGGATGACTGTGGTCTTCCTGATCCCCTGCCGCACTCCTGCCTGACGTCTTCCGCTGGCAGCTCCTTACTGAGGCTCCAGGCCACAGTCCCCGAGTTCCTCTGGCGCCGCTCCATACTTGCCGCTTGTCGCGCTCAGCAGACGGTGAACCGGGCCATTCACCACCATCTGGGCCACTGAGTGCTGCTGTGACAGAATCTGTGACTCCTCCTGGTTGCTAAGGAACAGAATTCCTCGGCCCACAGTTTCTGAGGAAGGCCATTGTCCGCCTACTACCATCCCCACGCCTGTTGTCCTAATGCTTGGGAGGCTGAGGCAGGAGGGTCGCTTCTCCTAGGCCAGCATAGATGACACAGCTCGAGGTCAGCCCAGAGTACAGAGTGAGACCTTGTCTCAAAAAACAAATGAAAACACGAACCCTGGTGACCTGAGTGTCTCTGAGAGGTTGCACCCCCACACCGTCCCAGCGGCCACTGAATTTCAGCCCAAGCTGCGGCACAGATGAGCATTCAGGCCCCAGCAGTGGTGTCCTAATTAGTGTTATTTGGTTCCCTGATCTCTCCCAGGTGGGCGGGCGGCCGAGAAGCAAGGAGCCTGGGGTTAAGTGGCAAGGATCACATCTCAGCTCCCCCTCTCTTGGCCCCATGCCTTGGGCAACCCTCAGAATCCTCATTGTGTTGTACCCAGAAACAAGGAAACACCCAGGCAGGCGTGGTGGCACACATCTGTAATCCCAGCATTCTGGGAGGCTGAGGCAGGAGGGTTGCAAGTTCCAGCCCAGGCTGGGCAATTTAGTAACTTGGCAAAACCCTGTCTCAAAATAAAAAATAAAAATAAAAAGGCGGCCAGGGATGGAACTCAGTGTGAAGGCCCCAGCTTTACCCCTGGAACTGGTGCCCCAACCTGCGCATCCTCAAAGTGTCAGAGCCTAGACTGCAGCTTCTAACTTCTGGCGGGCAGGGACCCTGGGCGAAGGGGTGCTGGGACCCTGGGTTGTTTTGAAAGCTCTTGGGAAGGAGGTTGGGAGAAAGGCCTGCGCAGCCATCAAGTAGGCTCTGTGTTGGACCCCCAAGACCAAGCAGGTGCCCGCCTGAGGGAGCATTCGTACTGCCACGGCTGCACGCGGCCATGGGAGCTTGGACACCGGCTGCAGCCAATGGGCTGTCTTGTTCCAGTGGGTGTGGAGGGTAGGATATGTCACTTACATGCTTACGCTTACAGGGAGAGCAAAAAAAGATGGGAGGGAGGAAGGCAGGAAAGGGAGGAGAGAAGAGAGAAAAAAGAAGGAAGGAAAGAAGCAAGGTAGTCAGAGCATGCCTGTGCTTCCAGCCCTCAGGAGGCTGAGGCAGGAGGATCGTGAGTTCCAGCCCAGCTCACACAACTTAGCAATTTAGGAAGACCCTGTCTCCAAATGAAAAATGAAAAGGGCTGGGAGTGTAGCACAGTGTGAAGGCCCTCGGTTCAATCCCCAGTGCTGCAAAAAAAGAAAAAAGAGAACACTCCCGGGCTGGGCCTGCAGCCCTAGTCCCTGGAAGCCCTGCTCCCCAACACTGGCCGCCTGGCAAAGAAAGGAATTTGCTTGTTTTCCCTTCTCTCTGCACACTCTCCTCCCTCTCTCTCTCCCTCTCTGTCTCTCTCTCTTTTCAAGTTCCAAAGCAGCCCTGAAAGGCCGACTATTCAGGCCGCAGATGAGGCCTCCAGGCTCAGGGGCTGCGGGCGGTCTGCCCGGCGGCCGGCGGCGAGGGGACAGCGTGGTGGCCGGCGCGCGCGGCCATCTGTATGCAAATCCCTGTCGCCGCACCGCACCACGCCGGTTCCCGAGCTCAGCAATTATCCTGTCCAGCCTTTGTGCCCAGCCGGGCTTTGTCGGCGCCGGGCCGGGCGGCACCTGCGTCTCGCGGTGGCAGATGGCGGGACTTGGCAGCGACCGGGGCGGCGCCCGCATGTGGCCGCCACAGCCCACGGCCCGTCCTCAGCCTGGGCCCTGAGTCCCGGGGTCTGACCTGGGAGGAAGGGAGTGGGGACTTGAGAGGGACGAAGAAGGGACGTCCAGCATTGCCACACATGTGGCAAATCCCAGGGCTCTGTCCCGCCCAGCCCGGGTGCCACAGTTTGGGCAGCCACGGGCAGGGCCCTTTCTATCCACAAGTCCAGATTTTTTCTTTTCTTTTCTTTTTTGTTTGTTTTTGTTTTTGGAGGCAGGGTCTCACTATGTAGCCCAGGCTGGCCTTCCACTCACAATGATCTTCCTGCCTCAGCCTCCTGAGTGCTGGGATTGCAGGTGTGTGCCACTCTGGCCACCTTCTTTCTTTTCTTTTCTTTCTTTCTTTCTTTCTTTCTTTTTTTTTTTTTTTTATCCCTTTTTTTTTTTTTAACCAGGATTGAACCCACGGCCTTCAACTGAGCTACATCCCCAGTGTATTTTTTATGTTTTATGGGAGACAGGGTCTCACTAAGAAGCCCAGGCCGAGCTCCTACTGTGATCCTCCTGCCTCAGCCTTCCAGGGTGCTGGGATGATAGGCCAGCACCACCACGCCCACCACATGGGTCATTTTAAATGGGCCAGAGACTCAGAAATAGGAAAAATCCCCAAGTATTCAGGAAAGACCAGGTCTCCTGGTTTAGCTAAAATAAAAGCTCGCGCGCGAAAAGTCAAAGTCGGGGGCTAGGACGCGGCCGCGGGCACCGATAAGCCCTGTGGGTCAGGGGCCAGAAATGCAGCCGGCTCAGATCCGGGAGCGATGACTCGGCCGGAGTGGACTAGGGGAGAAGTGAGCCGAGGCAGCGGGGTGCCGACTGTGAAGATGGGGGCCAGGTAGGTGGGGAAGCAGGGAAAGGGCAGGGGTCTGTGCTGCCCACCCGAGGACGGCTGGACTTGGAGGCGTGTGTGAAAGGACCCAGGGGGCCGGGCACGGAGCGTGCTCGGGCTCTGTCTGCCCTCCTCCTCTTGCTCCCGTTTCTCTTCCTTTCCTTTCCTTTTCTTTCTTCCGTTCTCTTTTCTTTTTCTGTTTTTTTTGAGACAGGGTCTCTCGACACAGTCCAAGCTGTCCTTGAACTCACTGTGTGAGCAGGGACCACGCTGACCACGGGTGGCGAGGAGGCTTCTGAAAGATGCCAGGGAAGGAATTGAAGGCGGGAGAGGCTGCCGAGCTCGCCCGACTCAGGCCTGGACCCAGGACTGTGTGTGTGTGTGTGTATGTGTGTGTGTGTGTGTGTGTGTGTGTGTGAACCCTCTCAAGGCCCGCAAGAGTGGCGGGTGTTACTTTCATCCTTCCTTTTCTCTCTCCCAGTACTGGCGATTGAACCCGCGGCCTTTGCACTGAGCTACATCTGCAGCCCTTCCATTTTTCATTTTGAGCCAGGTCTAAGTCTCTAGATTGCCCAGACTGGTCTTGAACTTGGGATCCTCCTGCCTCAGCCTCCCAGAGTTGCGACGAGACAGCAGAACACACAGGCTTGGCGGTGCACACCTGCCTCCTGCCTCAGCCTCCCGAGTGCTGGGATTGCGGGTGTGCACCACGCCCGGCTCCTGACTATTGGAGAGGAAGATGCAGAGGCCCAGAGGGACTGTGCCCTCCTTGGCGCCCTGCCCAGTGCCCCCAGCTCGCCTCTGTGCCCACAGTCCCCTGTGCCATGGTGATGGCTTCGAAGTGCACCTGTCCGCCCACTGCCTGTGCCCTGGACAGATGGGCTTTGTGTGGCCCGCAGGACCCTACCGTGGAGTGGGCCACTGTCACACGCTGGGGACAATATGCGCAGACACTGTTGCTTGTTGGCTGCAGTCGGGCGCAGACATTTATATTAGTGTCCCCAGGGGCTGTGGGTTCCCGGCAGGGACCCCAGAGGGGGCCACAGGAGACTCCGTCCCCACAGCCACCACACCAGGACACATGCCTGGCAGCTGTGGTCATCGGGCCTCGCCGCCCAAGGTCAGGCAACTGTGGCGTCGGCGCTGAGAGTCCTGCACAGTCCCCGGTTCCCTGGCTGCTTCTGACCCGTCTCTCCAGGACACCGCAGAGCGCCCAGCTTCCTGCCTGCTCACTCGACAGCAGAGTCGCAGACTCTGACACAGAGCAAGGGGCTGACCCTTCAAGTGCACACAGCTAATAAAAAGGGCAAGTCAGCCGGGCGTGGGGCTGCAGGCCTGCTAGAACTTCTTCTTTGATTTCAGCTTTTGCCACGTGTATATATATACGAGAGCTGGTCAGTTTGTAACTGAAAAATAATCAGACTATGGGCATGGTTTGGTGACTTAGTTTACCTAACAACACACAGTAGTAATGACTTTCCAGAAGGACAGAAATCTAAACCTCTTTCTGCCTCTCAGCATCGGACATACTTAATCATCTTACCGAGGTGGGATCATTTGAACATATCATGTTTGTGATAATTTCATTTGTTTGGGGGAATTTGTGCATCTAAGGTATGTGATCAAAAATACGGTGAACTTTACCTTTTTTTTAATTGCAGTAAAAGTTACTGCAATATCTTCAGAATACCCAAAATCCTCCCCTCGCTTTGAACACACTCAAAGCCACTTTCTGCAGCAGCTCTGGAGTCCTCTTTCCTGACGGTCTTTATTCGCACTGCCCTGGCTGTTTCCATGTTCTGAATTAACTCAAAACGTTTCGCTTTGCTGGTCGTTTTGACTTTGGGGCAGAGTCAGGAGTCACACAGTGCCAGATCCAGGGACTGAGGTGGACGAGGACACAGCGTCATGTTTATCCAAGCTGCCCTTCTGTTGGGTGGTGCTCGGCAGCAGCATTCACTGTGTTGTTTATTTCTTTGTTTGTTTGTTTGTTTGTTTTTTGAGACAGTCTCACTCTGTGGCCTGGGCTGGCCTCGAACTCAGCCTCCTGAGTGGTGGGGTTACAGGCATGCGCATCCACACCTGGCCATTCACTGTATTTTTCATCACAGCTTGTAAAGACCCTCAGGAAAGAGGACTCCAGAGCTGCTGCGGAGAGTGGCAGGGACGATGGGATGAGAGTGTTGAAGTGAGGAGAGTTTTTGAGGAGATTCATGGCCATGTGTCTTTTACCGTAATACAGTTTTAAAATCTACATATTCACCCTACATTTCAGTCACAGCTAGTGTGTATATGTGAGAATGTGTGTGTGTGTGTGTTGTATATTGATTTTGTTTTTTTAAACAGCCTCCCTCTGTAGTTCAGGTTGGCCTTGACCTTGTGGCGATCCTCCTGCCTCAGCCTCCTGAGTGCTGAGGTGATGGGTGTGCCCCACCCCACCTGGCTCTTGACTATTTTTGATCTCTTCCCTCCTTATTTTTTCAGTTTCCCTTTCTTTCTGCATTTCTGTTGCTCAAGTGTTTTCCCTTTGGGTATGGGGACCTCAGAGCCACACCGGAGGCACCAAGAGCAAGCCTTGGGGACGCAGAGAAGGGCCTGTGCTCCATCCGGACTGGGGTGGGCTGTGCCGGGTGTGGCTGTGGCAAGCGCCTCTGTCCTTGCTGGGCACCCAGGAACAGCGACACCGGGACTGGACTCAGAAGGGAGGCATGGAGCCATGGGGGACTGGGGGCGATTTTCAGAGCCGGCTCCTGCACAGGGGTGGTGGCGGGGAAGTCACTCAAGCCTTCGGAGTAGGATCATTTCTGCTGGTGCTCAGGAGGCTGAGGCAGGAGGGTGACAAGTTCTAGCCTAGCCTGGGCTGCTTAGAACTTGATGACACCCTGTCCCAGAAGAAAAAAGGAAAATCAGGGACAGGGCCAGTGGGCATGAGGGGCACAGTAGGGTGCCACGCGCCCTGTCCTGGCCTGGTTGCTGCTGTAGCTGCAGCTGAGCTGGCACAGGGGAGGCCGGGTGCCTGCCGCAGACGCCTGGCTCGTGGCCACCTTCTGGGCCGCCGTCCCCCGGGCAGAGCGTAGTGCCCTGAGCTGTGGGCACCGGGTGAGTAAACCCGCTTTCTCCCAGCCTGGCAGGGCCGCGGGCAGTGGAAGGCACGGGGTGGGCGAGGGGTGGCCGGGCCAGGACCGGCAGCTGCTGCTGTCTCCATGGAGACCACACGAACAAGGAGCAGCCGGGATGCAGCGCAGCCGCCTGGCACCGAGGCCGCACCCCCCCTACAGGCATGCGCACACACACACACACATCACACACATGCACATAAAGCACATACACGCATGTACACATGCATGCATATGTGAGCACACAGACACACGTGCACACACATGCACACACACGTACACACATGCACACATATGCGCATGCACAGACTCCCACACGTTTGTGTGCACAATCTGGGCTCCCCTGCAGGGGCTGCTGGCAGGGAGGAGCAGGAAGGAACGCGTGGTGTCTGGGAGCCAGGGGACCACAGCTTCATAGCTACGGTTTCGAGAAACTCTCACCCTTTGAAGCAAAGCTAAAAATACCTTGAAAAGCCCGAGTCACTGGGCCCAGGGCTGCGGGGCACCTGGATTCTCACGGCGGGAGAGTTCAGGGCTCCAGTCCGTGTCTTCAGCTAGAGAATGGAGGCGCCGTCCTCCGAGAAGGGTAGCCAGAGAGCCCTGGGAGGGAGCCCCAAGTCCCAGGAGGTTAGGGGACACTTTATTTCGACTTGGTTTTTCAAGAGTGAGTCTCACTGTGTGGTTCAGGCTTCGAGCTCATGGAGATCCTCCTGCTTCAGCCTCCGCAAGTGCAGCGCTATGCCTGGCTAAGAGCAACAAAGCTGGGTGACCGCGTCGTCAAAACTGCTGAAATCTGTGACACTGTCGTATCAGAAGCCCCCTAATCTCTGGGTCTTGCCTCCATCCCTGTCCCGCTTCTGGGACCCCTCATCTGTGGGCACCTGGGAGACCCGGCTCATCTGAGAGATGGGGCGCAGGAGGCACGCCGCCGCCATACCCAGGACTTCCCGTCACCACGGCTGTTCACGCTGGTGACGCACACGCAGACACCTGGAGCTCTGGTGTCCCCAAGCGTCTGCAGTCCTGTACACAGTTGGAAAACCCTGAAGAGCAGCACAGTTCACGCTGCAGTGTGCGGAGGGAGGGAGCTGGGGTGCGATCCCCACGGACGGGCATAGGGTCCATTTCAGCCACCAGTGACCCCGGGCAACCTGGGCCTTCTGGGCCAAAGCACACAACATCTGCAGGGCCAACAGGAAAGGACAATACTGGGGGCCCGGCTTCCCTGGGGCAGGGAGGGCTGGGGCCCTCAGGAGGCCACACCACCTGGGGATGAGACCTCAGCCTGACTCTCAAGGCTGCAGGCTGTGCGACTCTCAGCAAAGCACCTCACCTCCTGGCGCGCCAGTTTTCTCATCGCTAAAATAGGGAAGCTGAGAAAAGAAAAATAGGGAAGCCAGATGTGGTGCCACACACCTGCGATCTCAGCACTCAGGAGGCTTCTAAGTGTGTGCCCAGCCTGAGCAACTTAGCAAGAACCTGTTTCAAAATTAAAAGAAAAAAAATTTTTTTAAGGGCTAGGAATGTTGCACAATGTGAAGGCCCTGGGTTCAGTCCCCAGGGCTGCAAATAAATAACCCTATAAATAGATAAACAAAATATAAAGTGGGCACCAGGCCCAGTGCCTCGGCCAGTCCCCAGCCAAGGTCAAACAGACCCTCTGGACCTCCGTCATCTACAGCTGCAGTTCCACCATTCACAGGGACTTTGGGGCAGACGATTGTGACTGGCCACAGGGCACACACCGAAGGGTAAACTGAGGCACAGGTGCAGACCCGTCCTCACCGCACTCCTCCTGGCACCACGCCCCATGTTTAAGGTCACCTTGGGCCGGGACCAGGGCCCAGACGAGGCTGCGACCCCGGGACCTGTTTCCTGGCCCCCTCTCCCCAGGCTGCCTCGTCAAGCCAGCCTTGTCCACCTGGCACTACGCCTGTCCTCACTGCCAGGCTACACGTGGGTCCCTACTAGGACAAGGGAGGGAAAGGACAGGGAAACCCCCTGCACCAGCTGCCTGAACCACTCCTGGCAGGCAGAGGAGGACCAGGGACTTTCCTATCCTACGCGATGCAGGTTTTTCTTTTTCTTTCTTTTCTTTTCTTTCCTTTAGTGTTTTGAGACAGAGTCTCCCTCTGTGGTCCAGGCTGGGCTTGAACTTGTGACAGTCGCCCTGCCTCAGCCTCCTGAGTGCTGGGATCACAGGCGTGCACCACCGTGTCAGGTTCCTTTCAGCCCAGTCTCACCCGTCCTGCTGGGCTCCAGGGGAGTGATTGCCGTATCACAGAACGTCCCTGCTGTCATCCAGGCCGGCGCCACTGTGTGAACCGGGCTCCTGCCCGCGGTGGCTGTGGGTCTGCGTCCTCCTGGGGAGACGAAGGCCGCATTCACAGCTGTAACTCAGGTGGGTCAAGATGTCCCTGGGCAGCGAGGTGCCGTTGGCAGAGAGAGGGGGGCCAGGCTCTGCTCGCGTGGCCACAGATCTCACTTACACCTGTGGACACAGCACTGTTTATCGCGGATCACATTTTCTGGGCATTGTATGAATTTTAAAGCATTTCATATGCAGTCTGTCTACAGGACAGTCTAATACTCCTTTCTCTTTTTCTTTCTGCAGAGCAGGGGATTGAACCCTGGGCCTTTGCTCTTAGCGGCACCTCCAGCCCTTTTCTATTTTTCATTTTGAGACAGAGTCTCGCTAAATTGCCCCAGCTCAGCTCCAGCTTGTGATCTTCCTGCCTCAGCCTCCCAGAGTGCTGGATTACAGGCTCGTGTGGCAGCCCGGCTCTAATGATACTTAAAAAAAAACCTGAACCCTAAATTATCCTCATCATCCTTCATTTTCTGCCTTCTCTTATCTGGTTCCTAAGCCCTCGGAGTTGCGCAAGGTCTCTCACAGAACTTCGTCCCACACCACTTCCCTCCGGACATGTCCCGGTGCACAAGGGGCAGCCCCTAGGGCTTCAACCTGGAACCCTCCCGTCTCTGCCACCTTCCCCAGGGCAAGGGTCCTGAGGACTCGTGGAGGGACAGAGTGGCTGGCCCAGCGCGGTGAGCGCCAGGGCTGCCTGAGCAGCAAGGAAGCCTCAGAAAGGGATTCAGCCTGGCGCGGTGGCACACGCTGCTGATCCCAGGGCTCTGGGAGTCTGGGGAGGAAGATCGCGAACTGGAACCCACCTTGTGCACTTCAGCAATTTAGCAAGACGCTGTCTCGAAATAAAAGACACAAAGGGCTGGGAATGCAGCCCGGTGCTAAGGCCCTGGGTTCAACCCTGGTACCAGAAAAAGGGCAAAATTGGACTGCACTGTGGAATTGAGATGAGCACCGTTGGTCCAGGAGTTGGTCCAGGAGCCGTGAGGCTGCATCCCAAACGAGGGTCCCCGCTTCCACCTGTCCCTCGGCAGTGGTCAGGCACCAGGTGTCATTCCCCCTGCTGTAGTTTCTAATTGTGAGTGGCAGGGACATGAGGACGGCTGGGGGCCACCTTCATCCTGGGTTTGGGTTTCATTTCATTTCCTTCCTCCTTCGTGGGGCTCTTCCATTGAGCTATAGCCCGAGCTGGCCTTGAATGCTCTGGGATCCTCCTGCCTCAGCCTCCCGAGTGCTCGAATTACAGTTATATGCCACACCACGCCCGGCACAAGGTTTGTCACTCTTAATAAGAGGGGAAGCCAGATACAGTTGCTTGTAGCACATAACAGAAAGCTGGTCATGCCCGCCATAGACACAAAGCCCGCAGAAAGCGGTGAGTTACGCACACGTGTGTAACACTGAAAGCTCTAGCATGGTCACGGTAGGACATCTGTGTGCCTCTCTCATGCCCAGAAAAATCCAGAAAATCTCAATAGTGGTTTCCCGGAAAGGTGGGATACTCGTTCTGTTTTTCTTTCTCATTTATGGTTTACGTCTAATTTTTTTCACACCGGCCTTGCTAAGCCATCTTCCCAGCACTCTGGGAGGCTGAGGCGGGGGTATGGCGAGTGTCCTTCGACCCCCTAAGGGCGCCACGCACGATGCAGAGCCAGGGAGGAACACCCCTCCCCCTGGCCTGGTCCCTTCCCATGCTGACAGGCAGGGCCATTAGCATGACAGACCTCTGCCCTGCGGGAGACCACAGGGACCCTCGGAGAGACTGGGGGTGCTGGGGACTGTCCTGGCTGCCGTTAATTGGGAGTTAACTGCAGCTTCCCCTGCTAATCACATGCAAATCCATCCCTGAAAGACCGGGGGTCCCCACTCCCCGTCCCTTGCTGCCCGCCCAGCTGTGGAATGCGCCTCCACCTAGCAGAGGCCACATCATCCGGAGGCCGGGGACTTTCTCAGGGCTTTTCATCCTGAGCCAGAGCCCTCCCTGGTGAACCGGGCAAGGCTTCCCTGGAGTCGAGGGCGGCCAGTCCATCCGGGGCCTCCCGACAGAGTTGGGGCTGTGCCTGCTGGGCTCCTCGCTCTGTACGGAGACCTGATGGAGCGGGGAGACCCCCGAGGGGTGGTTTAAACCACACACCTGTCATCCCACCACTCAGGGAGGCTGAGGCAGGAGGATAGCGAGTTCGAGGCCAGCCTGGGAAATTTTAGCAATTTAGCAAGTCTCTGTTTCAAAACCAAAATTCATACACAAAAATTTAAAGGGTGGGGGATGGCGCGCAGTGGTAAGACCCCAGGTTCAATCCATAGTACGGTTCAATCAATAACCAGGAGAGTTGCAAGCAAACGAACACAAATCAGTCACCCTACGGACAGAGAGGGCAGAAAGAGTGCCTCGGAGAAGTGTTTCTCCCCCACTGAAACCCCCGAGGGCGAGGAAGAGGAGGAAGGACTCTAGACCAATCTAGAGGTCAGGCCAATCGCCAGCCCTCAGCCCAGGCCTTCCGGGGCTCGGGAGTTGAACCCAGGGCCTTCACGCCGAGCTCATCCAGCCCGTCTCGGTTTTTATTTCAAGGCAGGGTCTCACTAAATTGCCCAGGCAGGGCTGGAATTTTCGATCCTCCTTCCTCAGCCTCCCCCAGTTCCGGGATCACAGGTGTGCAAGTCCCAACCTGCAGTGCATCCTAGTCAAGGCCTCGGGGCAGAGTCTGCAGCCTGACGCCAGGGTATCGGGGCCGGGGAGGGGTCTCCTTTCCTGGTCAGGAGAGCTGAGCTGGCTTTGCGGGCGTGGCCGTCCCTCCGCTCTCGGTTCCAGGGCTCCAAAGAGCACATCTACTCGTCTCCGAGGGACTTGGGTTTAGGGTCCGAGAGAAGCTGTGGAGGAGCAAAAGTCGGCTGAGTTCTGTGTGGGAAGAAGGTGGATACTGGAGATTAAAGCCGGAGCCTTTGCACTGGGCTACAACCTCTTTTATTTCATTTATTTATTTAAAACACTGTCTAGGCCAGGCGAGGTGGTGCGAGCCTGTCATCCCAGCCTGAGCGATGTGGTGAGACCCTGTCTCCAGCAAACAAAAAGACACTCTAGCTAAGATGCTAAGTCACCCAGGCTGAGCTTGAACTTCCGATCCTCCTGCCTCAGCCTCCCAGAGTGATGGGCTCACAGGTGATGCCGCTGTGCATGCTGCTTATTATTTCTATTTGTATGGTGGACACTCCTGGGTTACAAACCATGAGAAAACCGGGGTTGGGGCGGCCTCCTCTTCGACTCATGGAGTGTCTCCTGTGTACCTGCAACGTGCCTGACGCGGGTCGGCTCCTAAATGAATGTTGTCTGAGAGCTGGGTGTGGGCCCGCGCCTGTGATGCCAGCACTCCAGAGGCTGAGGCAGGAGGGTCGCCATGAGTTGGAGGGCAGCCCGGGCTACATAGGGAGATTCTGTCTCAAAAAACAAAAGCCCGTGCTTCAGTCTGTCACAATTACTTGACAGATAATTGCAGGGCTAAGTCAGGTCACCACAGCTGGGTCAGGAAAGGCAAATATGAGATTCTTCACTACAGTTTTCATATTTTTAGTACACATTCATGAACTACCGAGTTAAAAATAAAAAAACCAGATGTCACGTAAGAGCACTTTAGAAGGTGGCTAAGCTAACAAGGTAAAACCAGCAGCTGTAAATGTTCAGGAGAAAGCAAGGATGAGCCCAGGAGATACGTGAAGCCTGGGAACGGGACTGAGCTTCCCACCAGGCAGAGTGAAAACAGCACAGTAGGGTTGCAGTTTTACCGCTCTGTCTCATCGTCAGGCCCCTGCCGAGAACCAGAGGAGCAATTCCACTCTGAAGCTGGGTCAAGAATCTGAGGTGGTCCAGGAACATGTGGTCCCTTGTCCTTTGGCTCCGGGATAGAGGAGGAACAGTCAAGTGATCAGAGACCTGGGAGCTACAAATCCTTATGCAAAAGGACCATCACAGGGCACACACCCTCATCCTGAGCACTCCAGGAGGCTGAGGCAGGAGGATCACAAGTTCAAAGCCAGCCTGGGCTACATAGCGAGATTGTGTCAAAAAACTGTGTCAAAAAACAAAACAAACACTCGTAACCCTCAATCTGGCTGGCGACCAGAAGGGACATTAAGGGGCAGTTCCTTGGCCCATCAGAGGCACCGCATGGTGCCACCGAGGACCTCGGGCTCTGAATTCCCACCACCCAGGAAGGACCCCACACCTGGGTCGCCTGGGTCGCCATCTGTCCCCAGCAGTGTGGCCAGGTGGGCAAAGGTGTCCTGGGGTCTGGGCTGTTTCCTCCAGTGACGTGAATGCAGCTCTGTAGCAATCACCAAGCGCAAGCGCCCTGTCACCTTTTCTGTGCCCATTCTGCAGGCCAAGGGACAGGCCGTGCCCTCCCTAACACCCTGCCTGGACAAAACCAGAAGTAAAGCACACTGCTGTGTCTGTTGCACACCTTCATTCACAGAAGGGGAAAGTTGAGCCCATCTCTTTGTTAATGCTTTGCCCATAATTTTGCACCAGGCTAGTTAGTGCTGCAGGCCTGTAATCCCAGCACTCTAAAAGGCTGAAGCAGGAGGGTTGCTCTCCAAATAAGAGCTGGGCGTGAAGCTCAATGCAAAGGTTCTGGGTTCACACCTGAGTATGGCAAAAAATTTTAGAACTATTTGGCAATGGGACAAATATTAGCAAAGTTGAATATCCAGTGTCCCAGCTTTGAATTTCAGTAGAGACCCACAAATATGAAAGAGCCTGGGCTACAATAGTGAGTTCAAAACCAGCCTAAAGTACTGAATTCCCAAACCCCGACCCTTACTCCTGGTCAGCGAGGTGCAAATGCCAGCGGTCCTGTCCGTGGCCAGACGTGGCGACACGCACCTGCAATCCCAGCAGCCAGAGGCAGAAGGCTGAGGCAGGAGAATCACTGTGAGTTCAGGACCTGCTTGAGCTACATAGCAAGACTGTCTCAAAAAATCAAAACCACTAAGTTCCATCTGGACACGATGTTCCCTCTGTAAATTGCTGCTTTAAGGAAAACATTGAGTTGCATCATTTAATTGCTATTTATTTTCATAAACATGAGGTATTTCAAAGTGCTATAAGATGCAGCACTAAATATATACATTTTGAAGAAATTCAACACAGAACTTTGCATTTACCCAGTTCTATGCACCAAACATGAACAAATACATTAACAGGAAAAAAAAAAAACCCAAAAAACAAAAACAGGCTAGGAAAAAGGCATATATATAGTAGATTTCTTTACAAAAGCTTCTTAGTTCAAAAAGTGATAAAGTAATATCTACTCAAAACTTTCACAACTCATTTTCATACGAAAATATAAGTATCAAATTTAGTCATATATCAACATCATACTAAGTATACAGGCAGTGTAAGAATTAGTACAGTACGGAACGGAGATTAACAATAGATCTCTATACAAAACATGCCCCTCAGACAACGAGGTATCATTACAGTACTCGGGCGTGAGCTTCCAGGCGAACACGGGCCGCAGGAGTCACCTCTGGTCACCCAGGACAAAGGTGGTGTCACGGTATTTACAGAAACGTCCCCCTGGGGCGTGCGACAGACAACCCAGATCGTGGTATAGGCTGGAGTTTAAGCACCATTGTAAAAAGAAGGAGCGAAACTTGGAACCACAGTGACAGCCCCGCGCAGGGGCTCCCCGTGGTGGCCACATCTCGGCTGCCCTGGGGGTAAAAAGCAGAGGAGACCCCAGGGCCAGCCAGCATCCTACAGAAAGCTCCTGGGCGTCCTGCAGAACCCCACAGGTCCTGCCCCGGCCAGATCCAAACACGAAAGGAGACCGATTGGAGAAAGTAAACCAACATTCTTAACGTCAACACAATGTTTAAAAATAAAAATCCAAATGTGCAAAACGTGGCAGTGAGAGTCCGTCCGGCGGAGGGCGCCTAGCAAGTCCTGGCCAGCTCGACCTTTTTGAGCAGCTGCTGCCGCCAGGCCTGCAGTCTGTCCTTCTCCAGCAGAAGCCGCTGCTCCTCGGCCTGCAGGGCGCGCACGTACTCGGTGGCCTTCTTCAGGATGACCACCTTGGCGGCCTTCTCGTTGCGCACCAGCTCGGGCACATGGTCCCTGAGCGTCAGGAAGCTGGAGCGCAGGTCATTGCGGCGCTGGCGCTCCAGGATGTTGTGGTTGCGACGACGTTCGCTGTCCTCCGAGTCCGAGTTCCGCGGGCTGGCGCTCTTGGGCTTGGCGGGGCCGGCGCTCTTGAGGGGCCGAAGCACGTCGCCCTTGGGCTTCTTCTGGGGTGGCGGCTCCTCGCTCTCCACGAAGGGCGAGGGCGCCGCGTAGTTGTGCTGCTGGTGGATGGGGACGCAGCGCTTGAGGGTCAGCTCGCCGGGCTGCAGGCGGCCCGGGCCCGGGGTGGTGCCCTTGGGGCGCACGGTGATGGTGAAGGTGGTGACCGCCTTGCTGCTGGACGCTGACCGGCGCTTCTCCACGGTGACCACATCGATCTCCTCCTCCTCGTCTTCCTCTTCGTCGTCTTCGTCATCTTGGGGAACAGAAGCGGGTTAGTCTTGGGTAAGGCCGGAAATTATCCTACATGCCTAGACATACCTCCGGGGCTCTGGGCAGGCCCTGCGGGAACTCGACCCACCCGGCTGACAGATGGACTCATTTCAATGTCTTTAAATGAGTATGCATAAGCCGGGCATGGTGGTGCATGCCTGTTATCCCAGCGCTCGGGAGGATGAGGCAGGAGGATCACTGCGAGGCCAGCCTGGGGCACATGGTGAGTTCAAAGCTAGCCTAGACTACTAGATAGCTAGACTCTGTCTCAAAAAACAAAAGAAAACCAACAAAAAACACTCAAAAAATAAAATTAAAGAGTAAATATATAAAGACATTCTCCTGCCCAGGCCCCTACTTCCTGAGTCCCAGACTTTAGCAGGTGGGGGTGGGGTACAGCTCAAAGAGGCCCTGGGTTCCACCCCCAGAGCCATAAAATAAATACATACAACCCAAAAACTTTCAGCAGGTGACTGAAATCTAAGGCACCCGGGCAGTGGCCAGCAGGCTGGATCACCCTTGACGAAGTACTTAACCTTTCTGCAATTCAGTTCCCTCAGCCATTCAAGAGGGATATATAACACCAGGCAGCCGGGCCTGGTTCAGGAGGCTGAGGCAGGAGGGTCGCTGCCATCAGTTCAAGGCCAATCTGGATTACATTGTCTTAAAGCCAAAACATTCCCATTGGCACACTAGACGAGCCTCCTTATTT
Source organism: Hystrix brachyura (assembly GCA_016801275.1). Classification (NCBI taxonomy): domain Eukaryota; kingdom Metazoa; phylum Chordata; class Mammalia; order Rodentia; family Hystricidae; genus Hystrix; species Hystrix brachyura. Next base: position 1,425,400 of record QZML01000627.1, on the reverse strand, counting down.
TGGGAGCCTCTTTGGTAAAACACGTGGCCACGTTGATGATCTGTCCTTAAACTGAAGATGCATTTCATCCAAAGTCCCAGAAGCTGCACACACCCTAACCCTGAGCACGTCCCACTTCACAAAGATGACAAAGCCACCGCCCAGTCTCAACGTCCCCCCGATGGGTGGGCACAGTTCCTAGGTCACCCGTGATGCCCGCCACACACTTCACAGCCCAGTGTGTCCACCGCAGTCTCCCCCGAGGGGCCAGGACAGAAAATGTCCAAAATGCAAGCATGAAAGTCAAAACACACTCATCCCTGGATCTGACTGGGCCGGAAGGCAGAACAATTGTGGGATTTGTTCTAAAGCCGAAATGCGGGGCTGTTCCAGTCCGTGGGGCCCTTTAAGCCTGGGCTTTGGTTCTCTGCCAAAAAGACAGCTGTTGGAAGTAAACGCTTCCTCGCCGAGCTGTCAAGGCGCATTTTAAAGGAACAGAGTCCCGGAGCCCCAGCACATCCCCAAGTTTCCTCCCGGGGCCTCCGGGGTCCCCGGGCCGGGCCTTGGAGGTAATCGGGGCTCCTTATCCACAGGCATTGTGGAAACAGCGGTTGTCAAGGTCCAGAGGCCCTGGCTCCCGGCTGCAAGACTTGGTTTTAACCCTTGTTTTCGTGGACAGACGCACACAATGGAGCTCACAGAGGAGCCCTTCCGGGACGCCTGCATTCCTAAAGGGGCTGCCAAGTGCACGCCCTCACCTCCCAAAGCCTCAGATCTCCGACCGGGACAGGAATCAGGGCCACAAGACACAACCGGACCGCTGGAAAGAGGCGGCCCCTGGAGAATTCGCACGACCGCTGGCGCAGTGGCAGCCAGCTGCTGGACGGGAGAGGAAAGGAAAGAGGGAGGCGGGGGGAAGGGAGGGACGATGCCCCGGGCCGGCCTGCAAATCCCGCCCGCCCGCCCGCTGCTGGCCCGGCTCCTGCGCGGAGTAAACAGCCCACCACCCACGGAGGGCGGGGGAGGGGCGCGCCCACGCTCGCAAAAAAAAAAAAACCAAAAACGGCAGCCGCAATCTGTGCAGTCTCCCCAACTTCCTGCGCCTGAATAGGCTCTGCACAACACTGATCTTTCGGGGGGTGCCTCCCCCATTCCGACCTGCTCCGGAGCGCCTTTCCATGGGTGCTCACAGGCCTGTGCCCTGCGTGCGGCGGCAGGGTGAGGCCCGACCAAGACTCCCTGAAGCTGGGGACCACCGTGGGCCACCGGCGCGCCCCGGAGCCAACAAAGGCGGGCGCGCGGCCCGCGCCTGGAGCCGCGCAGGGGACCCGCGCTTACCCGAGTCGCTCAGCGTGTCCTCGCTGGAGGTGCTCGGCGCCGCCGCGGGGTCTGGGTGGGCTCCGGCGCTCGGGGACGAGGCCCCCGGGGCTGGGGCCGCCGCGGGGACTCCGGCGATCACCGGGGCTGCAGCCGGCGGGGGAACGGCGGCCGGGGCGGCGGGCTCGGGCTGGCGGGGGGCCGCCCGGAACGGGAAGACCACGGCGGGGTCCACGCAGTCGGCGGTGGCTGCGGCGCGCGTCCCCGGGGGTCCCGGCGCGGCGGGCGCAGGGGCCGGGGGCGCGCGGCCGAGCTGCAGCTTCTCGCTCACCGCGCGCTCCAGCTTCTCGCGCGCCGAGAAGCCGCTCCACATGCAATCCTGCAGGATGACGGGGTTCGGGGTGAGGCGGCTCAGCTCCCCGACGCCGAACGCCTCCTCCTCGGCCGGGTCACCCCACAGGCCGGGCTCGCACAGCAGCATCTCGGTGGCCCAGTCCGCGGGCTCCGGGAGCGCGCGGCTCGGCGACAAGGGCGGCGTGGGCAGCAGCTGGAACTTCTTCCAGATGTCCTCGCCGGGCGGCGTGGAGTCGGGGCCGCCGAAGTAGAAGTCATCCTCGTCAGGAAGGAAGCAGGGCTGCAGCGAGTCGAACTCGAGGTCCGGGTTCTTGCGGAGCATGCCCGGCATGTCGCACGGGATGCACACGGTCGGCGGCGGCGCGGCGGCACCCGCGGACTCCTTCGCGCCCCAGACCTGCAAGCGACAGGCACGGCGGGTGGGCCCGGGGCGCCCCAGAGAGCCCGAGCGCCCCCGCCAGCGCCCCTCTGCGCGCCCTGGGCTCCCAGAGCCGCAGGAAGTCCTGCCCCGTGCTCCTCTTTTGTGTACCGGCTGTCTGCACCCGGCGGGAGGGGCGTGCGGAGCAGGGGGTGGGGTGGACGTGCAACTTTGCAAACTGCGGCTCCATTCACAAGGCCCCGCCAGGGAGGGGGCTGCTGGCACTGCAGAACCGAGTTCCGAGCTCCCTGCTTGCACCCCGCTCACACCGGAGCAGGACCGCCGCCTCGGGGGTGCCAACTCCCGGCCCGCAGCCGGCAGGGAACTCTTAGAAGGCTCAGTCCTCCCCCTCCAACGCCCCTTTGCAAAAATGCAACCTCCAAAGTGCAAATTCTAGCAGAGGGGTTGCAAACTTTGCAAAAGCAAAGAGGGACTCTAGCTGGAGACCTCCACCTGGCACCCCAAAACCCACCCCCCACGCACATTCCCACTGTGTGCGGGCGCCCTCCGGCCTCCGCCCGCTGCACGAATAATCCTGCCTGCGGCTTACTTTGTATCTCAGCAACCCCACCTCTACTCCCCCGGACCCCCAGCGACGAGCTCTTCCCGGGAGCGCGCGAGCGAACCGCAGCCCGGGCCCGGGAAGGGCGCTAGGACAGTCACGACCCCTGCAAGCCATGACCCAGATCGCACCGCCTCGCCTCATCCCCTTTCTCTCCCTTCCTTGGGGCCACCCTTTGGGCCTGAGCCCCGCCGGCTCCAACCCAGACACTCTCCGGAGTGGGCGCACCGCGCTCTCCCCAGCAAGGCTGGGGAAGGACTAGGGCGGGGGCGTCTTCCCCGGTACCCACGGGGCCGGGCCGGCTTCCCGGGAGCCGGAGCCGGTTCAGCCTCGCGAGCAGCACGCGCGCCCGCTCCTCACCTCCGGCCGCGCGCGGGGTCTCGGGGCCGCGGTCCGTGCGCTGCGCTGCGCCCGCTCGGCTGCGACGCGATCCCCGGAGCCCCGCACAGACAGATGACTGTCACTGACTGCGCTTTGAAGCTCGAGGATATTATTAACTGAAAAACCTGACACACCCGGGGGGCGGGGAGAAGGGGGCTGTGGCGCAGGCCAGGGGGAGGGGAAAGGCAGGGCGAGCGGCTCCACCCCGCCTTCTTGATTTCCATAAAAATCAGGGGAGGCGCCAAGGCTTTCGCGCCAAAAGCCACTTGCTTTTCTTCTTCGCCGAGGCGGCCGCCAAGCTGGGAGCTCGCGTGAGCCCCTCCCGCCCCCTGGAGCCCCGGGCTGCACCCGCCGAGCGCTGCGAACCAGTTGCGCGCCAAACGGTGCCGGGCGATCGCTGGGCTCCGCCAAAATAAGATACCATGTATCGCCCGGAGGCGCGCGCCGGGGACGCGGACGCCGGGGAAGGGACCGGGCCGAAGGCATGCGCGGGAGGCGCGCGCTCGGGAACCGCGATGGTGTCGGGGGGGCGGTTGTCCGCGCTTGCGCGCAGAAGAGAGGGCGCCCGCGTTTGAAATGAATCCGTGTGGGCGACGCGGGTGGCGCCGGCCGCGGGTTTCTTCGGCCGAAGGCGACACCTCGCGGAGACGGAGCTGAAAGCGGAGCCGGAGCTCGGCCAAGCCGCCTCGTTCCCGGGAGCGCGCGTGCATCCGCGGCGCTGTGCCCTCGCTCCCACCGGCCGCTCGGAAATGTGGATGAGGCAGGCCGAGGGCGGGCTCGCACTGCAGCAGCCGCTGACCCCCGCCCTGGCCTCAGGCACCTCGGCTGGAGTTAAGAGTCAGATGGTGCGGAGGGTTAGGAATAGGCCTGCGTCTTTTGGCTGCTCCGAGGTGTTGTGGAAACGCTTGCAACAGTATATCAGCTATTATTACGCTGAGATTACCAGAGCAGGGTAGTATTCCGCGGGAATTAATACTCCCGCCCCGACGGAGCCTCGTTTGCCCTTCCCCCTGCCCACCACCAAACCCTCATGTCCTTCTGGTTTTCTTGGGTGTTTGGGAAACGATGGGATGAAATGAAGATTATTGTCCAGACGCTGGTGTGGTGGTGCCCATTTATAATCCCAGCACCCTGGGAGGCTGAGGCAGGAGGATCTCAAATTCAATCCCAGCCTGGGCAATTTAGTGAGACCCAGTCTTATTTGGGGGAGTGGTGCTGAGGATCAAACTCAGAACCCTGTATTTACTAGGCAAATGCTCTACCACTAAGCTAAATCCCCCAGCCCAAGACCCAGTCTCAGTATAAAAATAAATTTAACTTTAAAGGTTGGTATGTAGCTCAGTGGGAAGGCCCTGGGTCTAATTCTCAGTACCATTGGGGGGGGGGGGAAGAGATTGCTAGAGCCCCCAGAAAAAACCTCGCTGGAAGAGACCTGGTCTCCAGCAGAGCAAACTGCCTAGAGGGGTAGGATTCCCCCAGCCTCCCTGGGCGCCCAGCATTGGGATGGGAAGACCACCTACCCCTTTCTCCTGAAAAAGGCCCTGGAGGGGGAAAAATTCGGATTAGCATGTGTGAAGCCAGGAGCCCAGGAAGCCTCCGCCATTCTTGGAGACCTGGCTAGGGGAGTTCTGGATGCCTCTGGCTGCAGGCGGCTGAGGGTCGCCCTCTCATGTGCAGAACACAGCCCGCTGCACCCCTCGCTCCCTCAGCCCAGCCGGCTCACCCCACTCACCCTGAGGTGCTGGAGGAGGGTTTTGCCCTGGAACTCCAGGTCACCTGCGTCCTTCCACAGCTCCATGCTGCTGCTGGGGCCGCCACCACCAGACGAGGCCTGAGGCCGGCAGATGTAACAAGGTGGCTTCTATGTATCAGCCGAGGGCAGGGTTGGGGCGTCTTCAGACACTTCAGACACCCTCTCGCCCAGAGGGAGGACTGAAAATAAACCAAGGGCAGACCCATGGGTGTAGGGAAAAGATCTCGTCAGTGGGTGTGGTTGAGCCTTTAATCCCAGCACTATGAGAGACTGAGGCAGGAGGATCACAAATTCCAGCCCGACACAGGCAATTTATTATTCCTTCTGTTTCATTTTGTTTTTGTTTTTTGAGACAGGGTCTTGCTATGTAGTTCAGGCTGGCCTTGAACTCACTCTGTAGCCCAGGCTGGTCTCAAACTCTTGATAATTGGAGCTGGGGATTTAGCCCAGTGGTTAAAGTGCTTGACTACCAAGCACAAAGCCCTGAGTTTGATCCCCAACACCTAAATAAATAAATAAAAATAAAGCTGGGCAAAGTGGTGCACACCAGTTTTCCCAGCACTCGGGAGGCTGAGGCAGGAGGATCACCATGAGCTCGAGGCCAGCCTGGACTACGTAGCAAGATGGTCTCAGATAAATAAATAAATGTAAAAAAAAAAATCACTGGGGATGTAGCTGATTTCAATTCGCACTACCACTGAAAAAACCTCTGTCTTCCTACACCTCCCTGCGCCTGTGCCCTTCAAGCCACTTGTCCCTGACTGGGGGACAAAGGGCAGTCCAGGAAGGGGCAGGGAGAGGAGGGCTGTTTCTAACCTGCCTCCGAGCTCAGCCTTATCCTTGCTGCCCAATCTCTCATCTCCAGCTCCTCCTGCAGCCAGTTATTACTGACCCGCCAGAGTCTGAAGACCACAACCTGATAGAGCGCAGCACGTATTTCTTGGTGCCTTGGTTTGCAGGTGGAAAGATAAGGGCCGGTTCAGAAGTTGTCTAATACCTTTCTGGCTCGGTTTGCAGAGAAACTGGGAAAGATCTTGTGGATCTTCAGATACTTGGGCTGCAAGGGCACCCACACACCAAAAATCCTTTTTTTTTTTTCTTTTTTTCCGTACTGAGAATTGAACCCAGGGCCTTCACAGTGAGCCGCATCCCCCAACCATTTTTTTATTTTGTGTATAGGGACAGGGTGTCTGGGTGGCTGAATTTCCCAACCTGAACTGGACCTGGAGATCTTCCTGCCTCAGCCTCCCAGAGTCTGGCAAAACAAATCTTTAGGTGGCTTCAAAGTCAAGGTTTTGGCTGGGTATGGCAGCCCACCCCTGTAATCCCAGCACTTGGGAGGCTGAGGCAGAAGGAGCACCAAGAGTTCGAGGCCAGCTCGGGCTACATAGTGAGTTGAAAGCCAGCCTGTGGCATAGCGAGACCCTGTCTCAAAAAAACAAACAAAACAAACAAACAAAAGCCAACGTTTTGATCCCATTCTGAGCCCCAAAGCAGATTCAGAACCCAGGCCATTCAGAGGCAACATCACCTCGACCATTCAGGGCCTGGCTGCATTCCCAGCACCACAAAGAAAACAAAGCCGAAGCAACAATATCCTTGTACAAATTGGAAAGCACCGCAATTGGTCCCAGGGGCCATAGATGCTAGGAGTTTCATCCCGGCCACAAAGAATGTGCAGTTCAGGGCCTTTGCACAAATCTGCATCCCCAGCCCTTTTGTATTTTTTGAGAAGTCACTAAATTGCCCTGGCTGGTCATTCACTTGCCATCCTCCTGCCTCAGCCTCCCACATGCTGGGATGACAGGTGTGCGCCACCATGCCCAGCTCTATTTTCCTTAGTAAATGACTTCAGAGTGGGGCATGGTGATGCACGCTGTCATCCCTGCACTCAGGAGGCTGAGGCAGGAGGATCCCCATGAGTGTGAGGCAAACCTGGGCTACATAGTGAGGTCAAGGCCAGTCTGAACTATGTAGTGAGACCCTGTCTCAAAAAAAAAAAAAGTAATTACGTGCATATACAGCATATACTTAGGAATCCACAGAATAGAGAGTGCTCTAGGAGGGTGCCCTGGAAGGGGTTACACTGGGGGTCTGGGTTCTGGGGAAAGGAGTTAGTGTTAGGGTCTCCCTAAGTTGCCCAGGATGAGTTCGAACGCACAGTCCTGTCTCAGCCTCCCAAGTGCTGGAATTGTTAATCAGGTAGACTGCTGCTAAAAAGTGGCTTGCCAACTAAACGTTACTGGGTTCCGGATTGCTTGCCTCTCTTTCGGGAGTTGGAATCCAAGTTCTCGCCTCTAACAAGGAATTGGACGAATTGAGTGAAAAGTGGTGGCAAAGTTCATGGAGACTGGGAGGGAAACTGGCTCTGTAGAGCGAGCTCGGGCCGAACAAAGAAGAAAAGGGGTAAAAGCAAAAATAAAAGTGCGCATTGCACCCGGGAGATACAACATTGGCTATCTTGGTGTAGCCCGTACCCCGTCTCTCAGACGTGGTACATGTTTTTATTTTTTTCTGCTTTTCTTGGTCCAAGGTGGGAAGAATTTGAACAAATATTCTAGCTAATAACGGGATGACAGGTGTGCAGCACCATGCCCGGCCTCGGATCCGTGTGTGTTTAGATCACCTGGCTACACCAGGGGCGCTCGGCGGTGTGACACAGGTTGCTGCTAGTGCTTGCTCTGAATACAGTCAGACCAGGCAGGAAGAATTTTTCTGCTGGATGAAATCTTTTGGCGGCGAAATTTTGAAACTTATCTAGATAATATATTTTTATTGATTTATTTTAAAATAGGGTCTTGGCTGGGGATTTAGCTCACTGGCTAGAAGGCTTGATTAGCAAGTGCAAGGCCCTGTGTTCGATCCCCAGCACCAAAGGAAAAAAAAAAAGGGTCTCACTGTATAGTCCAGGCAGTTTATAATCTGTTAGGCAGCACTAACTGTCCAGGAACTGGGTGGAGATCCTCCTGCCTCAGCCTCCTAAATGCTGGAATTACAGGCCTGCGCCATCTCACCCCATCCCACCCCACCCACTGGTTTAAGGGATGGGATTTCCAGTGAATTTCACTTTTTGTTTTTGTTATCTTTTTAATCGCTACTTCTGTAAAGTTCACCATTTAGGGGGAAGTAGAGGGCCCTTGGGGCCCTCCAGTCAGCTCCAAATTTTCCCTCCTTCCTTGTGCCTGTGCTAAACCAAGTCAACTAAGAAGGGTTCCAACCAGCCAAGGTAGGACAAAATCATGGTGGGAAAGTTCAGGGTCACAACCAAGGCTGGAGGCAGAGGCAAGAGAATCCCAAATCCCAGCCCAGCCTGGACAGTGTAGCAAGACCCTATCTCAAAATGAAAAATAAAAAGTGCTGGGGGTGTAGCTTGGTGTGACGGCCCTGGGTTCAATCCCCAGTACCCCCCACAAGAAGAGCTGCAATCCGGCCACCCCGAGCCATTTGGCACATAAAATACGGCTGGGCCCCAGGTGAGAAGCATTTTTGACACCTGAGCTTGAGGGAGGGTGTGAGACCATCCTGAGACTCTCACAGGTACTGGTGGTGCCATCATCATCATCGTTATCGTTATTACATATTTGATTTTTTTGAGACAGGGTCTCGCTGTGTAGCCCGGGCTGGCCTTGGATTCACCGCGATCTTCCTGCCTCAGCCTCAACGGTGCCATTATTGCTGTTGTTGCAGAAACCAACCCCATGCCGGGAAGGAGGCCAAGGTCTCCTCGACCTTCCCCGTGGGGGCAGGGAGTGGCCTTTGTTCCCCTTATCTGCCTTGACGCGTCCCCTCCTGGAAAATTGTCACCTTGTGGAGGGGGCGACGCCCGGGCCGAGTGACCTCTGTCCCCTCCCGAGTCCCTGACTGTCCCCGAAGCTGCCTGCACCCATTTTGCCCCCTTCTCTTGGGGACAAGACACAGGCTCAGGTTTGTTCTTTGTTCTTTCCCTTGCTGGGGTCAAAGCCAGGGATGATCTGAGCCATTGAGCTTTACACGGCCACTTCCACAGTCTCCGACAACTCACTTTTTTTTTTTCCCTTGTATTACTTGGGGTGGAACCCAGTGTCATTGAACTTGGAGCAATCCTCCTGCCTCAGCCTCCAAGTGCTGGAATTCCAGGTGTAGGCCACCACGCCCCGGCACATAACATTCTCCCAAACCCTCTGAGGACTGAACGAGCTAGATCTATGAAGTCAACTGATATTAGACAGGTCAAGCCAAACAAAAGCAAGCAAAGATCCAAGGGAGAAAAGGGTTACAAGTTATTTGCTTGGGGAAATCAAAAAGACAGGAAAATAGCTGGATGTAGTGCCGGTCTGCAATCCCAGAACTCTGGGAGGCTGAGGCAGAAGGATCTCAAACTCAAACTCAGCCTGTTCATTTTAGAGACTTAGGGAGAGCCTGTCTCAAAATAAAAAATAAAACAGAGGTTGGGGCAGTAGTTCAGTGTAAAGTTGCTGGCTTCAGTCCCCAGTTCCGAAAGAAAGGAAGAAGAGGCTGAGGAGGAGGGGGAGGAGGAGGAGGCGTCCTCTGCAGGTGCCAAGTCCATGTGCTTGCTTCTGCCTCTGCACTGCACCTGCTAGGGTGCCACAAGGTACCTTGCAGGCCTGTTTCTGTGTGTGTGTGTGTGGGGGGGGGGACATTCGGGACTGAAGCCAGGACTCTCACACTGAGCTCCATCCCAGCCTCGAATTTATGGTGATCCTCCTGCCTCAGCCTCCCAGGTGCTAGGATTATAGGCATTTGAGGGCAGCCTGTGCTGCACAGTGATTCAAGGTCAGCCTGGACTATGTAGCAAGACACTGTCTCAAAATAAAAAAAATAAAAAGTCCTGGGGATGCGGCTCAGTGGGGAGGACTTAAAAACCAAAGCACAAGACCACAGAGACCTGGAACTGCATTATGGAAACCTAGAATTGTGCCTCATTTCTTGAAGACTCTTAGCCTGACCATTAGTCTCTGCCTCAGTTTCCTGATTCATAATGGGAATAATGAGCCCCTCCCTGCTTACATTCTACAAGGGGACAAAGACGTCACAATGGTGGACTTGGATGTGGAAACGGAGTATAACGACATGGTACTCTTGATGTTTTTTTCTTTGCCCCCGTACTGGAGATTGAACCCAGAGTCCTCACACTGAGCTACATCCCCAGCTCTTTTTACTTTTAAATTTCGAAACAGGGTCTCACTAGCTTGCCCAAGCAGGACTCAAACTTGCCACCTTCCTGCCTCAGCTTCCTAAAACTGTCACTTCTAAATGGTCTTAGGTAAATCCGCTTTCATCAGCCTCCAAGTTCTCATCTGCAAACAGGGCTACTAACGCCCTTTTGTGGGCGCTGTGACACGTGACCCCTCCCCTGCGGCGCTCCCTGCATCCTCCTTCTGCAGCGTCCGGGCTGCTCACGTTTCCTGGTGAGTGACATCAAATCCAAAATCCTGTCACCGGCACAGATGGTGTTGCTAGCACAAAGGAGAAAGCAATTAGGAGTGAAAACAGAGAAATGTGGACTTGTAAATGCGAACAAATTGTTTCAGTGTGGGGACATGCACACAGGAAGACGGCTTTTTTCTCTTTCTTCTTTTTTTTCCCCCAGGACTGGGGATTGAACAGGGCCTTACCACTGGCCTGCATGCCCAGCGCTTTTTTATTTCTTATGAGACAGGGTGTTGCTGAGCCCCTGAGCTGTGCAGGCCCGGCTGCAACTTGTGATCCTCCTGCCTCAGCCTCCCAGGGTGCCGAGATCACAAGTGTGCACCACCACTCCAGGCTAGGAGGTTTCTTTCTGCTAAACAAAATTCCCAACCCCCCTCTCCTAACCCTTCGAATCCAAGCTCTCGGGTCTCATCTTGGTTACTGGCAGATGCTGACAATTGTGCCCCGTCAGTCACACAGTGACAGACTGCTGCTCTGTACCCAGAAGCGACCGCTGTGCACCAAGTAGGCTTTGGGACACATTCTCTAAATGCCGTATTTGTGTTCCTTCAGTCCGTCAACAAACAACTGTAGAGGACTATCTAAGTATTCTCTCTGCACACAAGGCACTTCCGGATCACCCGTCGAAGCCCAGAGGCCAAGGAACCCACATCCCCTGGAGCAGCGATGGGCCAGAGGCGGGATTCACCCAGGAGATGAGGCAGGGGATGGAGGGTGGCAGAGCACCCGGGGGGCAGCCCAGGTATGGCTGGAAGCTTCTCATTCATGTTACAGGGAGACTTAGGGGCAAGGGAACAGGGCAGGAAGATGTGAAAGGTTTGCAGTTTGGCCAGAAAAGGAGATCAAATAAAAGTGTGGCCCAACAGGCCGGCATAGTCACTTTGCTGTCCCAGAGACACACCACCCAGTGCCATGATGTAAAGGAGGAGAGGGTGTGGGGCTCACGGTTCCAGAGGCTTCAGTCCATGGCTGACTGCTCCAGGCGGGACTGTTGTGGTGCAAGGGCCCAGAGGAGGAAAGCTGCTCGCAGCATGGTGGCCAGGAAGCAGGGAGAGAAGGGATGGCAACATATCCCCAGCGACTTCCTCCATCCAGGCCCCACCTCCAACAGCACATTCAGCCGTGAATTCAGCCACTGACGGGGAAAGCACTCTGCTTAGCTAAATGAGAGGACAGATTTTTTTGTTGTTTTGTTTTGGTGCTGGGGATCGAACTCAGGGCCTTGTGCTTGCTAGGCAAGCACTCTAACCACTGAGCTAAATCCCCAACCCCTCTCATGTTTAAAATTGGATTTTAAATCCAGATCACTCCATTTATTGAGCTCCAGGCTGAATAGAGGTGTTCTGGTTGTGGATAATGGGAAGCCCCACCCTGGGTGTAGGTGGCGCCAAACAAGAGTCTTGTAGCCTGGATGGGATAAAAGGGAAAGGGAGGCTGCTGCTTCACTATCTCCTGCCTGCCCTGCCATGGACTGTCTCTCCTCTGCTAGGCCCCTCTGCCAGGCCACCCTGCCTTGGAGCTGGCCAACTATGGACTGAAATCTCTACAAACTGTGAACTGAAACAAACGTTTTCTCCTTTAACTCATGGGTGTGTAGTATTTTGTCTCAGCAATTAGCACTCCTGTTGGAACCAAGGTATCTAAAATCTTGTGAGGTTGCAGACTCCTAAATCCACAGCATGAGATGCAGTGGCTACAGAATCCCCAAGAGCCTCTTCCTAAAATGATCCCCAGGTACCAGCCGACCATTTCTGGGGTGCATGTTTATTTTCTGAGCTTCAGAGATTCAGTTCTCCAAAGCATCTCCAGAGTGGAGTGGGCATGGTGGAGCATGCCTGTAATCTCAGCACTCAGGAGGCTGAGGCAGGAAGATCACAAATTCCAGTCCAGTCTGGACAATTTAGCAAAGACCCTGTCTCAAAATAAAAAGGGCTAAGATGTCGTTCAGTGCAAAGGCCCTGGATTCGATCCCTAGTACTGGGGGAAGAGGGGGAAGGGAAGACAGGGAAAGCAAAAGACAGCTAGACTAGTGAGACATCTCACTTGCCGTAGCAGAGACATCTGTCTTGGGTAGGAGGTTGGACTCAATGGTGTGAAATTCTGCTTCTCGCCTTGGGTTCTGCATTTTTGTTTATATGGCTGTGACTAACTGTGGCCCTGAGCTGATGAATCCCGGAGGAAACCGTGGCGTGGGGTTGGATCACAAGCCTGGCTGGATTCGAGAAGTCTGGATTTTAAAGCACGCTTTCATTGTTGGATCCTAATTAATTTTGCCCAAGAGCCTCTGACAGTTTCGCAGAGGGCATAATTAGCATCAAATGGCGTTGTAATCAGCGTCTCAAATATTTGAACAATGCGATTAGATGATATCTATCAAGAGAGCGTGTTTTCTGTTCTTTTTTATGATTCAGTTAGGGAAATAGACATGGAGGGAGCTCAGCTTGCTCCAGGGCTTGGAAAAAGACATTTCTACTCCACACACCTCCCTGATCTTCGCAGCGCAGGCAGACAAGTTGCAGCCAGCCTGGCGGACTTCTGGGCCCACACTCGGTCCTTGAGTCGAGAGCCGCCCGCAGCCCTCAGCGATTCTCAGACAAAGCGCTCTGTGTCCCTAGTCGGTCTGTGTGGGGTCTGCCCAGAGCTACTGGGGAGGCCCAAGTGTTCCTGGATTTCTCCTTCAGTCTGGGTGTCAGGGCACTGAAGCAGGGGCCATGAGAAGAGTAAGGTTTGTTTTTTGAGGCAGAGTTTCACTGTGTAGCCCAGGCTGGCTGCAAACTCACAGCAGTCCTCCTGCCTCAGCTTCCCAAGTGCTGGGACTACAGTCACACAGCACCACACCCAGCGTGAGTGCACATTTTTGACACAAGAAACAGGTGGAAAGTTTATTTCAGACATACAGAGGCTGCGTCCGGGTTTGGAGCTTTCAGACGCAAGAACTACCAGTCCCTTTTGTGCGGGCTTGAACCCAAGTCCTTCACACTAAGCTGCGTCCCCAGACCTATTTTTTTTTATTTAACTTAATTTTGAATTTATAAAAGTCTTGTGCAGCCCAAGCTGGCCTTGGACTCGCAGGGATCCTCCTGCCTCAGCCTCCTGAGTGCTGGGCTCACAGGCATGTGCCACCACACCATGGGCGTCAAAGCCAAGACCCACTCTGTCACTGGCCTGGGCCCCTGGATTCCATCCTGGCTCTCAGGAACACTCCTGTGTGGACAGGAAACACACCCAGACCCAGGGACAGAGCTGGAGCCCAGGCTGGGAGCAGCCCCTTTTCTGGGGTGAGCTGAAGCCTCCAGGAAAAGTCCCACCTGCCCAGGACTTCACTAGAATCCCTGACTAATGCAAAGCCCCTGAAGTTTAGAAATGAAGTTTTGTCATCCAGTACTTGGGAGGCTGAAGCAGGAGGATCTCTGAGAGAGGCCAGCCTGGAGCCGCCCGGGACCCGACCTGTCCTGGGGGAGCCGTGTGTGGGACCTGCTGGGATGAGCCAGGGTCCCTGCAGCATCACGGACACCTGGCTCCAAACTCCAGCTCAGCCGGGAGGAATTTCCCCAGACCTGACAATCGCATTTTTTCAAAATAAAATATGCTGGGGCCGCGGAGTTTATCTTGGCGGCGCACTGAGCCGTGAACTCATGACTAAATGCATCTTGGCCAAATTCTTCAGCTGCTGTGAAAGGCCGGGGCTGGGGATCCAGGTGTTGGCTTCGAGGAGGCCCGGAGAGCAGGGAGCCGCTGTCTGCACCCCTCACAGGCGGCGCTGGCGCAGAGGAGGGTCCGATGGGGCTGTGCAAGGAGATTGCTCGCAGGCCACAGCTGAGAGCTTGTGTTTTTTGTTTTATTTCAGTACCGGGGATTGAACCCCGGGTCTTGATATCTGGGTGCTACATCACCCCTCACGTTTTTTTTGTTGTTGTTGTTGTTGTTTTTTTTGAGACAAAGTCTTGTTACATAGTCTTGGCTGGACTTGAACTTACTATGTAACCCAGGCAGGCCTTGAACTCAAGGCAATCCTGCCTCAGCCTCCTGAGTGCTGGAATCACAGGCTTGCACCACCACACCTGGCCTAGTAGTTCATACTTTTGATGCTACTGTAAACTGTACTGATTTTTTCAATTTCAGATTCTTTGCTACAAGTACCTAGATATCTAAATTGACTTTCCTGTACCATCTTGGGCCCCACAGCTCTGCTAATCTCCGTAGCTTGGTAACGTTTTTGTGGATTGGAAAACATTTTCTACGGAGCAAAGACATCATCTATAGAGAAAGACGTTTTGATTTCTTCCCTTTGCAAGCCAGGCACTTCTTATTACCTTTTCCAGTTTTTCTGCAATTGTCGCAGCTTCCAGGATGAGGAGTGTGGAAGGGGCGAAAATGTTATCGTCCTCCTGCGCCTCACCGGCATGTTTCTCTGCTGTGAGTTGTAAGGTTTTTCTAGACATCCTTTATCCTCCGGAGGCTTCCCTTCCAGTTCATCAGGGATAGATGCTGAATTTGTTTTGTTTTGTTTTGTTTTGCTTACTGTTTTTTGAGGCAAGGTCTCACTATGTAGTCCAGGCTGGGCTCAAACGCGAGGTGATCCTCCTGCCTCAGCCTCCTGGGCCCTGGGATGACAGGCGTGCACCACCATGCCCAGTTGCTTTCTTCAACTGTTATTCTTTCTATCATATTGTGATACACAAGGCCCCCGCAGAAACAGTCTTGGATTTCACAACCCCCAGAAACACAGACCAAATAAATAGCTGTAGTCCACCGTTCACACAGTCTGTGGCATTCTGGGTAGCAGCAGAAACAGATGGAGACACTCACTAATCTTTCTTCTGCAGAATGCCGTTAATCCTGTCCAGTCTAATTTTCATGTTGAACATGAGAAGTTTCATCTGTAAATCAGGTGTGATGGTGCACACCTGTAATCCCAGCCCTCAGGAGGCTGAGGCAGGAGGATGGCTGCACATTGCAGGCCAGCCTGGGCTGCATAGTGAGTTCAAGGCCAGCCTGGACTGCGCAGCGAGACCCTGTCTCAGAGAAAACAAAAAGAGTTTCATCTCCAGCCCTTCCGGGGCCTCAGTTCCGTTCCCCGTCTCTCTGCTTTATCTGCCTTTGTCACCTTCGCGTTCCCAGGAAACATTCTAGGTGGACGGGCCTGGACAATGTGGGTCTCAGGCCAGAGTCGGGGCACACTCCTCCTTGGGCCTCGGGAGTCCAGCCTCAGGGTCCTGGGTCTGAAGCCCGGCCCGGCCCTTCTCCCTGCGGGGAGCTGCTCCTTCGGTGTGCAGGGTTCCTATTCAGCAACCACGAGTGCACCCTGCCTCGGTCTCCCCTTCCTGCCCACTTCCAGCCTCCCCATTCTTCACCCCTCAGAGGTCCTGATGTTCATCACCCCACAGCAACATCTGGGGGGTCGTTGCTCTGTGTATTCTGTCCGGCTCCACAGGGTTCAAATGGGAGGTAAATCTGTCCCTAATCTCTTCATTATGTGATTTATGTGTTTTGTCTTATCTCGCGTCTTTCACTTTATCCTCTGCTCTTCTCCTTCCTCTTCTTCATCCTCCTCCTCCTCTTCTTCCTCTTTGTCTTCCTCCTCCGCCTTCTCTTCCTTCTCTTTCCCCTTCTCCTTTTCCCCTCTCCTTCTCTGTCCTATTTCCCTCCTTCTTCCCCAGCTGCGCTGGGCACAGACTCAGGGCCTTGAATGCCGAGCGCCTGCACCAACTCATCTTCCTCTTCCTTCTTGTTTTAGTGGATTTATTCTGCAGTGTTGTCCTGATGAAAGATTTATGGCTGGATAGATTTTTGAGATCTTTCAAATCAGAATTTTTTTCTCAGTTTACATTTGATCAGCAGTTTCACTGGGCTTAACCATCTACATTTGGAAAATATTTTCCCTCTGAATTTTATTTTATTTTTATTTTTATTTATGTACTCATTTTACAATACTGGGGATTGAACTCAAGACCTTCCCACTGAGCTGTATTCCCAACCCTTTTTGTATTTTTTATTTTGAGACAGAGTCTCACAAAGTCGCTGTGTTGCCTAGGCTTGGACCCTCCTGCCTCAGCTTCCCTAAGTGCTGGGGGTACAGGCGCTCATCCTCCTAATTTTAAAGACCTGGCTCTCACGTGTTTGCCTTCTCTGCTTTTCTAGTTTTCTCTCTGGTGTGGGAGGGATTTCTATGATATTTTCTTTTTATCTACTGTTATTAAATTTGGTAACCTTAGGGGCTGGCAATTTAACTTGAGTGGTAAAGCACTTACCTAGCAAGCACAAGACCTTGAGTTCAATCCCCAGCACCTTCCCCCCAAAAAACAAATAAATTTTACAACCTTAGATTCTTTTCTTACATTAGGCATTTGGAGGACCCTTTTCTTACATAATTTTCTTGTGTAAGTCTGTGAACAGTGACTCTGGAATGCCTGAAATTTAGATAAGGATCTTTGGGCTGCTTTGGGATCGTTTTTTTTCAAACTGTTTTAACTTCTCTGTCACATTAGAGGCTTCTACAAAAATGTGACAAGGGGTTGGGGGTTAGCTCAGTGGCAGAGCACTTGCTAGGCATACATGAGGCCCTGAGTTTGATTCCTAGCACCCCCCCCCAAAAAAAAACCCAAACAACAACAACAGAAAACCCATGACAAGCTCTGGCTAAACCATCTGTATTCAGGGTGAGGTGCAGCCGGGCGTGGTGTACACACCCATGATCCCAGCACTCAGGAGGCTGAGGCGGGAGGATGGCAAGTTTGCGCCTACCCTGGACAATTTAGCCATTTAGCACTTTAGCGAGATCCTGTCTCAAAATCAAAAATTAAAAAAAAAATCAAAAGGTCTGGGAATGGCACTCCATGCAAAGGCCCGGGGTTCATTTACAGAGCAGAGGTGTGGGGAAAATGAGGGTCTGAGTGCCTCAGTGTGTGGAGTTTTCTAGCTGATGAGCTTTCTTTTTAGTTCATTCTCTTGAAATTTTTAAATATTTTTTTTGCCGTCCGGGCTGGCTTTGAATTCACAGCAGTCCTCCTGTCTCAGCCTCCCGCATGCTCAGATCTCCACATGCTCCACCATCCAGCTTGATGACCGTCATTACAGTGCGCTTCGTGGGGGACCGGTCTGGATCTTTGGGTGACCTTTCCAGGGTCCGTATTCTTAAATCCTTCTGTAGGGCTTCCGTCAGCCAGTGTCTGCACTAAGAATCGACCGTTGCCACCACAGTCACCGTGGATGGTGAAGTGGCACAAGCTGGGCACCGCCACTTAGAGAGCTGGGCAGGGACAGGGACTCGGCACAGCACCCACCGTGCAGTCCTGTGCTTCTTACTTTGTTCCCTCTGCATGGAGAATCAAGCATCACCCCATCTTCTGCGGGCCAAAGGCTCCAAGCTGGTATCTCTCAAAGGTCAGTGTCCTTATACAGTGTCTTTCAAGGTCCTGCTGCCGGGCGCATGGGGGGACGTGCCTGGGATCCCGGCACTCAGGAGGCTGAGGCAGGAGGATCCCTGTGAGTTCCAGGCCGCCAGACGCCCAACCTCCTACCAGCTATCTCTGAGTCACAGGAAGCTGACTCGGCAGTCCGATCTCCATGGATAGCTGCACTCTCTGTCCCCTTGGGCCGACGCCGCTGTCTCCTGGTGACAGTCTCTCCTCTTTGCCTTCCGTGACTTCTGTCTGTTCTCGGCGATCTTGCAGATTGTGCCCTTTCCCTTTACTGTTATCACAATCATCGCTATCAAGAGGCTGGAAAGGCGGGCGGAGGCCAGCGACCCTGAGGACAGCACAGGGACCTGTGATCCGCCAGCCGGAGCCGCCCGCTGACCGGAGACGGCTGATCACCGGGGCCTGGCTAGGACCGGGTTGCAGGTTCCATGGAGGCAGCTGGAGGGTGCATCATCTCATCCCTTCCAGACACCCGCATCGTCACGTCCTCTGTGCACGGCCAGGAACGGCCCCTCCCCGTCAACTCCAGAATCCTCTTGTTTGGTTTTGTTGAGACAAAGTCTTGTTATATTGCCCAGCCTGGCCTCAGACTCCCTGAGCTCCTCCTGCCTCAGCCTCCTGAGTGCTGGAATGACAGTTGTATGCCGCCACGCCCAGCCAGAGTGCTCATTCTTAAACCTCCTCCTATCTTGTGCTGTGACTCTCCTGGTACCTTGTCCTGCTCTGGAGAGGTCACCATCACTCCAGTTCTTGGAGACACCAGGGGCGGAGTGTCGTGGGTCGCTGTTCTTGGGTTTCCTGAGGGGAGCAGCGCAGGGGCAGCGGGCAGGGGCAGGTGAGGCCTGGTCCTGGTCCATTTTCCAGCACAGGGAACGGCGGTCTGCATTCCGAAGGCCACGAGAAACTGCTGAGAAGGGGAAGAAGCCTCTGACTCCTGCGGCTTGGGAATCTCAGCTGCCGGCTGACCAGGCCAAGAGCCAGCTGTGTGTGTGTGTTTGTTCATTCGAGACAAGGTCTCGCTATGTAGTCCAGGCTGGCCTTGAACTTGTGGCGATCCTCCTGCCTCGGCCTCCCGAGTCCTGGGGTGACAGGTGTCCAAAGTCTTTAGGTAGTCACTCCTCCCTCTTTCCTCACCCTGTCCTGGAAACCACCATCCTCCCTCTCTCCCTCCCTCCCTTCTTCCTTTCCTTCTCTCCGTCCTTTGTATTTGCAGTGCTGAGGATTGAACCTACAACCTTCTCGTGGAGCTACATTCTCAGCCCTTTTTTTATTTTTTATTTTTGGCGCTAGGGATCGAACTCAGGGCCTTGTGCCCACAAGGTGAGCACTCTAACTATTGAGCTAAATCCCCAGCCCCCCCTTTTTTTTTTTTATTGAGACAGAGTCTCCCCAAGTTGCGAAGTCACTCAGCGGGGCACAGACGTGGTGATCCTCCTGCCTCAGCCTCCTGGAGTGCTGGAGCTACAGGCCGTATAGACACCTTTTCTATAGCAGAGACCGGTGGTGTTGCTGCGGACGACAGATCCCAGGTCCCATGGTATTCCCCCGTCTTGCTTCTCTGCTGTCTCCTAAGCAACCCTGGTATTGTTACGTCTCCCTGAGCCTCAGTTTTCTTGTCTTGAAAATGGAGTCAGCGCCTGCCACCTGGGGCTGCTGAGGGACTGAGTGAGATGGAACAGTGGACACTGACATGCAGCCCTGACTTTCCTATAAAATCCAGGTCTTGTTTTCTAGAAGGGATTGTTCTGGGGAGGGTTTTAGACCGGTAAAAATAATTTCTCCTGAAAAATGTCAGTAAGACCCAGGCCTGATGGCGCACACCTGTCACCCTAGCACTCTGGAGGCTGAGGCAGGAAGATCACAGAGAGTTCCAGGCCAATCCAGGCTCCACAGTGAGCTCAAGATCACCCTCAGCTACATAGTGAAACCCTGTGTCAAAATAAAATAAAATGAAGGCAAAAATAATAACTGCCTTTTTTTGTTTGTTTTGTTTTGTGGCCCTGGGGACTGAGCTGCACGCCTGGCCTTTTTACTTTTGAATTTTGAGACAAGGTTTCACTAAGTTGCCTGGGTTAGGCTCCAACTTCTGATCCTCCTGCCTCAGCCTCCCAGAGTGCTGGAATTTCCTGGCTGTAAACAATTCTTTGCCTCCCTGTTTGGCCAGGGTGGCTGTGCTCTCTGTGTGCGTGGAACTGAGCATCCCTCTGTCTGTCCATCCGTCTGCTCCCTGCAGCCGTCCTGTTCTCCCTCTGTGGGCTCTCTGGTGCCCGCTGGCTGCAGGGCGCAGCTGACACCTGGCTGACAGCTGTGCACAGCTGCTGCCGGTTTGAGGGCCTGGGCGTGAGAACCTGGGGTCAGCCAGCTGCAGCTGGCTGGGGCCACGCGGAGCTGCCGGAGCGTGTGCCGAGGGTAGGGCCCCCGGCAGCCTGGGGTGCAACAGGCGGAAGCCAGCTGCCTGCTGCGAGCGCTCTGGCCCCTGCTCCCGCTGCTGTGGGATTGGATACAGGGCTTCGCACTTAGGAGTATGATTTTGCCTTTTTTTTTTTTTTTTTTTCCTTTCTTTCATTATTTTGAGGCAGCATCTTATTAAATCACTAAGTTACCTGGGCTGGGCTCCACCTTGCCACCCTCCTGCCTCAGCCTCCCAGAATGCTAAGATGACAGGTGTGTGCCACCACGCCTGGCAAAAGTCTTGCTAAGGGTGCAAGGTTCTGGAAAACCGTGAGGGACAGAAAATGCTGCTGTGGCCCCTTTTTGGAAAATAAATTGTCCCCAGGAGATAATAGATGGAGATGCAGGGCGGAAAGAGGCGCTAACACCGGCCCCACCCGGACCTCGTGGGCCTGCGTCTCATCAGGAAGAGCACAGAGAGCAGCCCACAGGCTCATTCCCTCATTGCCGCCTGACGGCCCGCCCAACGACCTGGGTGCATATTCTGCATCTATTATCTCACCTCAGGAGGCTGCCTTCGCAGAGGCTTCCAGCGCTTACACAGCGTCTTGACGCATCTTTGTTGTTGTTGTTGTTTCTGATTTTGTTTTTTTGAGACACGGTCTCGGTAGGTAGCTCAGGCTGGCCTCAAACTCAAGGTGATCCTCCTGCCTCAGCTTCCTGAGTGCTGGGATGAGAAGTGTGCAACACTACGCCCGGCAACCCCGGATTCCTACAGCTAAGAAGTGTTGCAGGAAATCCTGCCCCCTCAGAGAGGCCTTGAGATCGTCCTTGATCACTTTTCCCAGCCTGCCGAGCTCCTGCAATGCGAGGTTGAGAGGACTGATTTCCACACCTGCAGTCGTGGTGAATGAGCAGCCTTTCTCCCAGCAGGCAGCTGACCGTCACAGCCCTGAATACCCACGTTCATTGCTCTGCAAGCCAGCAGAGAGAAGCAGAGAGAGGCAGAGAGAGCCAAAACACGCTGTGTCTAGAGAGCTCTCTCGTCTCGACTCCCAGTGCTTAGTGTCAGCGCAAAACTTAGCATTAGCCCTTTGGTCAAATTCTACGCTTTTTTTTTTCCCCCTGACATTATTAGACAAAATGCAAAGCAGTCCGAATAAAAATCTCTTAATGTATGAATCCAGCAGTGTCTATGAATCTACGGGAAGAGACTGCAGTTTTTTGACTGAAGATTTCACAGGGTAAGCCGGTGAGATGGCACATGCCTATCATCGCAGCCTTGGGAGGCTGAGGCAGGAGGATTGCTGTGAGTTTGAGGCCCACCTGAGATACATAGTTAGTTCAAGGCCAACCTGGACTGCAGAGTGAGGACTTGCCTCAGAAGAAAGAAGAAAAAAAAACCCATAACCAACCCAGGTGTTCACAGGGTACCTCACAGTGGACCCAAACATGTTTTCCTCAGCTCCTCATGACTCAGTGGTAATCCACTACAAGCCAACCCACCCACCACATCCTTGCAGTGTGGGGCTGGGTCTCCTCTGGAGCTGAAGGATCTGCCGAAGTCGGTGCTTGAATACATGGCTCAGTCTACAGATTGCTTTATGCACAGTTTTGCTAAGTTTATTAAATATATCTGTCCATTCACATATGCATGCAAAATATGCTCTTTAAATAAGATAACATAAACCGGGCACGGGGGCGCATGCCTGTCATCGCAGCACTTGGGAAGCTGAGGCAGGACGAGCCTTCTAAATTCCAGGCCCGCCTGGGCTACATAGCGAGACCCTGTCTCAAAAAGCAAAAAATAAATAAGATAACATACTTGCGTAAGTGTGAAATGGTTCTGGGGTTTAGTACCGATCCCAGCAGGGGCTCGTAAACTCCCAGGCGTGGCCTGTGGGACTGCAGGTGAGGCTGGGGTTTGCCCCCCCCCCAGAGCCTCTCATGGGGCTGGGGCTGGATCCCGGATCAGCACGCTCTCGGGGGGGTGGACCTGTACCATGGTCCACCAAGAGCCTTGCGGGCCAAGAGTTTTCAGACCTTGCATTTGGAAATGATTGGAGCAGGCTTGGAAGACCAGATGTCTGTGGAGATTGGAAGGGGTTCTGAAGAGGGGGAGAGGCAGTAAAAAGGATGGAGATGCGATATGTACGTGTATCACTTCCCACAGTAGATGTATTTATTATGTATCGCAAACATTCATTCATTTTTGTTGTTGTTGTTGTTGTTGTTTTTGAGACAGGGTCTTGCTATGTTGCCCACGCTGGGACTGAACTCATAGCAATCCTCCTGCCTCAGCCTCCCGAGTGCTGGGATCATAGGCACGCACCACCACGCCTGCCTGGTCAGGTCCCCATTTATAGCAGAGCCTGTGTGACTAGAGAGACTGCGTGTCCCGTGGGATGACAGGAGGCCGGTCCTTGTCCCCGAGTGGAGACAACCGTGCTGTCCGAGTCCTGCCCAGTCTCTTCTGGGGACAGAGACGGGCAGGGCTTCTCTCTCCTCCCGCTGCCTTGGAATCCTCTCCCGTGCTGCTCCCAGCGATGCAATCCGCTGAGAACAGAGCGCCAGACCACACGCTAATTAAGGCCTGTCACACGCGCTCCGGCACCTCAGCGACACACCAATTAACAGTTGCTTTAATTCACACACGGTTAATGAAGAGCCGGGCTGATCGAGCGCCGCACACATCGTCGTCAAGTCTGCGCCGAAATCTGTTCCTCGCCAGTGCCTGATTTTACAAAATAGATGTTCTGGGGGCTGAGGGCGGCTTGTATAAGACGAGGTATGGATGACAGAAGAAAGAGGAGTTGGTATTGTCCCTGCAAGCCTCAGGCTTTCTGGTCTGGGAGACTGAATTCAAGGCTTGCACCTGGCTGTCCAGTCTGTTCTGGGGGGTATGGGCTGATCAACCACAGTCTGCTTGTGTAATGGGGTGCTGTACAAAATGGTTTTCCCTGTGTTTACAGGTGTCACATTTGAATCAGAACCTGCAGTAATGTTTGGGCAAACAAAAGCCTCCGAGACTGGAGCTGACCCACGGTGCCGGGGTTTCCATGGTGACAGGATGGGGACCCCTTCCCTCTGCTTCATCCGAGCAGCCAGATCTCGGGGTGCAGGGGCAGAGAGTATATCCCGTGTGGGGACCCGCAACCCCCAGGCTGCTTTTCCTGGCTGCCAGCCATGCGTCCCCAGTTCGCCCGGCCCAGCTCTGGAGGGGACTAGGCCCAGTGGATGCCCACTTGGGACCAGGGCCGGGTCTGATTCGATTTGAGCTGCGGTGCCCTGAGCAGTGGGGGAGAAAGCTGCTCTCTGCAACCAAGCCCCATAATCAGGTTAGGCAGCCCATTAGCGCTGCTCTGTGGGGTCAGCACAGTGGCACCCACCCCGCAGCTCATAAGCCTTCTCATCCAGTAATAGAATCAGCCTTGGCCTGGCATTCCCGAGGCCTGATGTCATCTCCAGGGGCAGGAGCTGGGCAAAAGGCCGGAGAGCACGGGGCGGGGACACAGGACGTCACATCGCTGGAGCCCACACCGAGCCGGCAGAAGGGGTGGGCCAGCCCTGGTCAGGTGACAGGACAGAGCACCCAATACCCCAGGCCCAAGGCAAGGAGTTTGGTGCCTGTGTCCTGCTGTGGCAATGTCTGAAGGCTGAGAAAGGACAGACTGCCGCTCTCCAACCTCCCTGCTCAACAGGGAAATCAGGAGCGAGCAGGGCCCACACTGTATGACCCCATCCCAGCAAGCACCGTAGTGCCACAGAACTGTGGCTGTGGGGACTGTGGCCTTCCCAGGAGGGGACTGGAAAGGTCTAACCTGGCTGCAGAGTGTGTGTGCTTTGCATAAATTGCCTGAGTCTTAGTAGATCTGTTACTAAAAAGGTTCTAAAAATCTGAAAGCTAGAGCCAGGTGGGGTGGTGACCATCTGTGACCCCAGCATACTGGGAAGCTGAAGCAGGAGGATCGAAATTTTGAACCCAGCCCGGGCAGCTTAGTGTCTTAGCAAGAGCCTGTCTTAAAATGAAAAATGAAAAAGGGCTGGGATGGAGCTGGGTGTGAAGGTCCTGGGTTCAATCCCCAGTAACACACAAAGAAGAAGTGTGAGAGTGCGTGTGTGTACACATTCAATCACACCCTCATCAACACCAGTGCACGAAGTAGGGATGGCATATCCTCATCCTCCATCTGATGGCATCACCATCTGTCCTCTTGTTATTTTTCTTTCCATTCTCCCTCTCTTTATTGTTTTGTTTTGCAGACAGAGTCTCACTATGTACTCCAAACTGGCTTTAAATCTGCAACAATCCTCCTGCCTCAGCCTCCCAAGTGCTGGGATTACAGGGCTGCCCCACCATTCCTGGCTTCAGGAGATTTTAACATTGTAGCTATAGCATGTAACACTGCAGTTGTGACTCAGGCTTGTGGTGTGCTGGGCTGGACAACCCAGCCATGCTGCCAGCCTTAACACGGAGCGAGCGTGTGAGCGCAATGCGACCACGTGACTGAGCTGTTCACAATCACTGCACTACTCACCTCCAGAGCGCGCTTCTACTTATGTCTTCTAAAAAGTTTACTGTGAGGTACCATCAAACAATATGGCGAATGTTTAAATGAAAGTGTTACAGTAAAAACACACTGCCACGAGTCCCCCTCAAGTCCTCCCCGGCTTTGAACACACTCATCCCCTGGTCCCTGCTGCTTCCTGCAGCCGCTCTGGAGTCCTCTTTCCTGAGGGTCTTCAGCTGCGCTGTCCTGGCCGCCTCGATGTCCTGAACAGATTCAAAACATCATCTTTTCACGCTCCGTTTGACTCTGGGGAACAGCCAGGAGTCGCATGGTGCCAGATCCGGTGACTAAGGTGGGTGAGGACGCAGCGTCATGTTTTCACTAGTTGCCTTCCATTAGATGACACTTGGCAGCAGTAGTCACTGTACTTTTGATCACACTTTGTTGCCGGACAGCAGTGTCCGGTGACTCCAGGCTCTCGCTGTCCACCCCAAAAAGTGGCTGGGACAATTGATGAATATGAAAAAGTAACTTTTATTTGAAATAAGAGGAAAAAGCAAAGGAAGATGCATCTCGCACGCAGGCGGAGTTGCTGCAGAAGCAGGAAGGCAGCGGCGGCTCCGGAGTCAGTGACCGCTGCCTCTCGCACCTTTTCGGATCCAGTCCACTGGAAGTTGTCCTCTGCTTGTCTGGACAACTTCCTGTGATTGGCAGGAAGCTCACGCCTTGCTGTTGAGCCTCCTTCCGGTTCTCTGCTATTGACAGCGCACACCCTCTTTTCTGGCTAGCCCGCCATGCGCTAATCTCTGACCTCAACCTGGGAGAGACCCTCAGGAAAGAGGACTCCAGAGCTGCTGCAGAAAGTGGCAAGGGTGATGGGATGAGTGTGTTCAAAGTGAGGGGAAGGTTTTGAGGGGACTCATGGCTGTGGGTCTTTTACTGTAATCAGTATCAGCATCTGTGTCCATCAGCTTTCCTGTGGCCAGTACACAACCCCAATGCCCACAGATTAAAGGAGGAGAGGGTGGGTATGTCTCGTGGTTTCAGGGGGTTCAGTTCATGGTTAATGGAACATCATGGCGGGAGGCTGTGGGGCAGCAAAGCTGTGCAGTTCATGGCAGCTGGGAAGTAGAGCAGACAACAGTCCTAGCAAGAGCCGTGTCCCCCAGAGTCTCCCTAGTGACCATCTCTTCCTGCCAAGCCTGCCTCCTCTTGGCAGTCAGCCCGTGTACCCTGGATTAATCCACAGCTTTGCACAGTGCCCTGATCCAGTTGCCTCACCAGGAGTCTCTTCATTGAGTCAAGCTCACAATTCGTCTTCACCATCCCAGCCTTCCTTTCCTTGTGTTTGAAATGCAGATCACAGGCTGAGTGTGGTGGGGCACGCCTACAGTCCCAGCACTCAGGAGGCTGAGGCAGGAGGATCACTGCAAATTCATTGCCAGCCTGGGCTACATAGTTCAAAGCCAGTCTGAAATGTATAGCGAGTTTCTGTCTCAAAAGCCAAAAACTATGTATATTTAAATGTAGCATATTAATTTTAAAATATTAATGT
Source organism: Hystrix brachyura (assembly GCA_016801275.1). Taxonomy (NCBI): domain Eukaryota; kingdom Metazoa; phylum Chordata; class Mammalia; order Rodentia; family Hystricidae; genus Hystrix; species Hystrix brachyura. The sequence continues at coordinate 1,399,328 of QZML01000627.1, read as the reverse complement.
ATCTATATATATAATATGTAATGTATGCATATGTATAATATGCATATATTATATATGTATATATTGTATAAATGTACAAATACAGCATACATTATACATATCATGGTAAGATGATAAATAGAAAGTAAATAAAGAGGAAGATAAAACCAACCGTGGATCTCATGGTCCTAGGTTGGCCGTCAGGATCACTGGCGTTAACCTGCTTCTGTGTCTGCGGTGTGAACAAAGCCGGTTACACAGTTCCAAAGTTTTCGCGAAGACCATCACCCCTACTGAGGCTGTGCGGTTCCATTTGGCTTTGCACACAGCCCTCCGTGTACTCTCACAGACGCTGCCGGCAGCGTTTACGGGACCTTATGGTCCTCCCGGAAAAGCTTGTTTTTCCAAAGGTCGAAGTCAGCGCCCCTGGTGACGGCCAGCTCGCTGCTGCCTTCTGATGAGACAGAAATCGGGAGGTGTTGAAAGGGAACCAAAGCTGCCGCCTCCCCAGAAGTCTCCACCAAGCTCGGAGGGGAAGGAGCCCCATCTCTCCTGATGCCACAGCTATGGGGAGCTGTTTAAAAATAAAATAAAATGGCATCAATTTAGACTCGCCTTGGAGGGTTTTGTTGATAGGCTTTTACTAAGTCACCCAGGCCGGCCTCAAAGTCACAGCGACCCTCCTGTCTCAGCCTCCTGAGTGCTAGGCTTTCAGGAGTGTGCCACCACACCCAGTTTGGCCTTAGAGGTTTTGAAACAGTCAGCCCTCCAAATCCACGTTTGGTGGGTCAGGGTTTGGGATGTGGTGTGTTGGGTCATTTTCTGGGTTCTTGGGTAACTAGCAGTGTGCAGTGACGTCATGGCCCTGGGCTGCCACCAGGTCCCTGCCTCAGGTAGAAGTAGAAATCTTTAAACTGTGCCATTCGGGGCTGGGAATCAGAAACAAGGTAGATGTTAGCAACACCTTAGCCACACCGGGGTCCTGACTGAGACGCAGGACACCCATGAGCTTTGTTTTCTTCTCTAAGCAGGTGATGATGGTCCCCGTCCCTTCTCCTGGTCAGAAATATTCTGCACACCAAAAATGAGACGATCAAATAAAACATCAGCTGGGCAAGGGGGACACACCTGGAATCCCAGCACTCTGGACCGCTGAGGCAGGAGGGTCACAAATTCCAGCCCAGCCCGGGCAACTTAGCGATTTAGTGAGACCCAATCTCAAAATGCAAAATAAAAAGGACTGGGGATGCAGCTCAGCGTAACAGTTCTGGGTTCAAACCCCAGTACTTCGACATAAAACAAAACTCTACAAGGGCGATGCAGATAGGAGTGTTGTTGGTAAGGAACGTGTTGCTATTAAAAACCAGCAGCCGCTGTGGACGGTGGTGTGGAGCGTACAGTTATTTCTGCTCCCTGCGATGTCCCGTATTATGTCCCCTGGGAGCCCTGGGGGACCTTGCCACGGGCCGGGGACGCCTCAGGCCTGAGGGGTGTGAGCTGGACAGGGGCCTGGGGTGGCCGTTGGGCTCAACTCCCTGCTCCACCCTCTGCCGCCCTGAGCATGGACTCCGCGCCTGCCCAAAGTAGAGTCCCACAGGGGTCACGTGGGCTGGTGTCAGGTGCGCGTTCTGCCTCTTCACCCACCGGCCACCCGCTTCTCACTTGGTAGCTGCCACTGAGCCATGTGCTAGACCATCAGTGTCCCTGTGGCCCCTTCTCCCCAACACCCGTCCTCTTCTCTAAGATTCTCCATTTCCCTCTGGCTTCAATCCAGACCTCCATAGAACCTGCCCTCATTCATTCAACAAACTTTTATGGCCAGCCTGGACCTGGCCAGGCCTATCCTACAGTGCAAGGCCTTTTCAGTGGACTTTTTATTTCTTTGAGACAGGGTCTCACTATGCAGTTCAGGCTGGCCTTGAACTCGCTATGTAGCCCCGGCTAGCTTTGAACTCATAGTGCTCTTCCTGCCTCAGCCTCCCCAGTGTTGAGATTACAGGCAGACACCACCACGCCCAGCAATTTTTAAAAAAAAATTTAAGAGTTGGAGATGCAGTTCATTGTGAAAGTCCTGGCTTCTGTCTCTCATACTGAAGTGAAAAAAAAAAAGGATGGAATTTTGATGAAAACTACCTCCTCCTTTTTCTTCTTCTCTTTGGGGCATGGATGTCACCCCGAGTTACTAAGGGGAACTCACATCTTACTGAGTTCCCGGGACCCAGGCCCCTCTTGCAAACTTCACCTCATTTACTCAGTCATTTGAGGGAACCCTAAACTGCCGACCCCAGAGTCGTTTCGCTCTGGAATCCGGGGCTCTGGGGCTGGGGTCAAAGGTTTCCCATTATCAAGCGCCCAGGATGACGGAAGATGCAACGCCCGCCGCCTGACCTCCACCTCCACCGCGGCCTCGCCAGCCCCAGCGCGGCCTCGTCCAAATAAACAGCGCGGGCCCGGCTCGGAGCCCCGGCCAGGCCGCAGCTCGGCCCTAATTGCGCTTTAATGAGGCCGGCTGCTCTCCGCTGAGCTGTTTATCAAGCAATTTCAGCTGCTCCTTCTGCTCTGTGCAGGATAAATGTCACCGCGTCGCTGAGCCTGCCCTGGAGCCCTCGAGCGCAGCTCCGCAAAGGGAGCCAGGATGCACAGAGGGGAAGGAACAGGCCTCGAGTCTGGGGACCCCGCTGACACTTAGAGAGGGGGCAGCACTCTGACTGTGGGGACCCTGCCGCATCTTCCTAGAGGAAGTGTCAGGCGACAGCTCTGTAGCTGGGCATGGCGGCACGTGCCTGTCATCCCAGCACTCTGGAGGCTGAAGCAGAAGGATCGCTGCAAGTTCAAGGTCACCCTGAACTACACAGGGAGACCGTGTCTCAAAAAAACAAAGAACAAAAAGCAACTGTGTTCTGGGACCCAGGAGTGCGTCCTCTCCGGTGGCCCACGGCCCCAGCAGGCTGTACCTCCCCTGGCCACTGGGGGCGCTGCAGTGGGCCTCTTTTTCATTTGTTGACATACTAAGGATTGAACCCAGAGCCTCCTCCCTGAGCTGTGTCCGCAGCCCTTTTGTATTTTTTTAGAGACAGGGTCTCACTAAGATGTCCAGGCTGGTCTTGAACTTGCAATCCTCTTGCCTCAGCCTCCTGGAGTGCTGGGATGACAGGTGTGCCCCGCCGCCAAGCCCATTTTGGATTCTGTGCAGGCGTTTTATGTGACTTTTTCAGTGCTGTGGAGCCTCTGAAGCTAGAAGTCCCAGCCCTGGTGGCCCCCACCCTCGTGCTTCAAGGGCCCAGCACGCCCGTTTCTGTCTCTCCTCCCAAACTAGAGAGGCTCGGTGACGAGGAAATAGAAGTCAGTGGCATGGGCCAACTTTGAGCAGGCAAACGATGTCTCCTGGAATCTTTCATTGATCAGCAGAAACTAGGTCTTGGAGGAGCAATGATTATCCCAGGCTCCACCGCAGGAGAGCCAGAATACACCACCATTGTGTATTCGCTTGACACTTACTTATGGAGGGTTACCGGTGGGCCAGGTATGGCCATAGATGCTGGAGACAGAGCCAAGACCCGGCCCCGTGGAGACCCGCGCGCCGGCAGGGAGACAGACCGTGCACACATGGGTATAAACATCTGTCTGGGGCTCCTTCTCCAGCACCTGGCTTCCATTCCCCGCATCTGGCCTCCCCAGTTCACCTCATCATGCTCATTCCAGGAGCCGGACATGCAAGCTTTACAGCACGCTGCTCTCTGCATGCCCCCCCATAAACCCTAAACGCTCCTCTGGGGTTCGCACACCCCCTAGGAGGCCGCGGCATCAAAGGAGAAGTCTGTTCTAGTCCTGATGCCTGCGCCGCAGCTGTCCCGGGCCGGCCTGGAGTCCGCCCCCAGCGAGGCGGCCCGGCTTCTCCATCCTTCCTGGAGGTGCCCTCTGAAGTCCTGGGGAGGAAGTGCTGGTTCAGATAGAGGTCACCCGAATAGCGGCAGCCGCCCCAAATGTGCCGGGAGATTTACGGAAGCGGGGAGGGCGGCTGTCGCCGGAGCTGTAAATCTCACCGCTGCCCGGGGCTGGGAGGAGGCGCGGCCGGCACTAAATCAGTGTCTGGGCACTGGAGGCCCAGGCCGCGGGCGGAGGAAGCGGCTGTCAAACATCAGGACTGATGAGCAGACGCCTCCAGAATGGGCTTCTGGTTCCCGGCGGGCAGACCTGGCTTGTCACAGAAGGCTCGGTCCCAGCGTGAGTAGCCAGAGCTCCGTGGCCTTGGGTGCCAGGCAAACTGCATCCTCCGTGAGGCCCTCTGGGTCTTTCCACGGACTCCCCTCCTTCCCACGTCCTGTTGACCAAGTCTCTGCCTGGCTGGCTACATCTTGGAAATCGCAGTTTAGCTCCGATGTCCCTTTCCAGAGGACACTGTTCATGGCTGACTCAGTTTCTCTTTGGTGGGCTCCTTCACGCATCACGTGGTCAGAAAGAATAGCATCTATTTATCATTACAATGGCCACTTCTATATTCCAACTCCGCGAGGTCCGCCAAGCCCTACTTGTTCACTGCTGTGCCTCTGGTGCCTAGCACTGAGTATACAGTAGATGTGCGATGTATACCGACTGAATGAATGAATCCGTGAATAACTGATTCCCACAAAGGAGTCCTCCCTGTAGTCTTTAAATGGGATGTGTCAACTTGATTTGAGTGAGAACCTCCTAGTAGGTCAGTAAGTGCTGGGTGTGTCTGTGGATGAGTGACATGTAAGCCAGCCAATTAAAAGGGAAGATGCACCCCAGATGTGGGTGGCACCAACCAATAGGCTTGTAGCCTGGATGGAATAAAAGTGGAAAGAAGGCCTAAAAGGTCTTCCCTTTAAGTCTCTGCAGGAGTCCCCCTCTCCGCTGGTGCCTTTGGATGCTGGTCTCTAGTTCCTTCAGGCCAAAACACAGACTCACACTGCTGACTCTGCCATGACTTCCGCTGCTGCTGTATGCTTGTCTTGCCAGCATGTGGGCCACCATTCTGGATTCTTCACCCACCCTGACCCCACTGGCGGCCACTGGGCCTTTCCCTTTGTGGTCCTGCAAGGCCACACAGTGCGTCCCTTGTAGCATCACACAAATGTTTCTGTTGGCTGCAATCCCTGGAGAATCCCAATGGGCGCATCCTGATCTCCACCTTTTGTGATGAAGAGGAAAGACAAGGAGTGGGGAAAGCAGGGAAGGGAGCCCACGTTTACCCCAGATACTCGGGATGCTGGGGAGGCGCCACCCTCGCGGCCTTGCATGGCGTGTGCTCAGTTCAGCAGAGCGACCTTGGGACACAGAACTTTTGTCTCTGCAAGCGACCGGTTGTCATTTCATAGAGAGTAGAATTGGGTCTCAGAGAAGAGAAGGATTTTCAAGGTGGCCCTGCCACTCAGAGGCCCAGGGACCAGCTCTGCAGCGAGCACCCCACTCTGGGAAGGGATGGGTGGTGACCCCTTGACATGGCACCCCATCTTTGCTGGCCTTGCACACACACACACACACACACACACACTCCCCATTGTGCCGCTGGTTTCAGCTCCCCATGTGCATACTGTGGCCCTTGATTTCTGGGTGTTCCTCCCTTGCTAATTCAATTATAGTCCCCCCTTAAGCTTCTGACTACCTCTTCTGGGAAGCCTTCTAGGATTTCTACTCCCTGGAAATCCTCTTCGATGAGAAAAACCTCAGCACATTTAGCTCCTCTACAGTTTTTCGTGGCCAGTGACTTCCAACATGCATTCATTCAACCAACACTGAGGTTTGTTCAGTGGACCACACAGCAGTATGGCAGGTACGACCATCAACCTCAAAACCTGAAGAGTCGTGGGATGTGGCCCTTGCTCTCCAAGAGCTCCCAGGCTGTTCTGTGAAGAGGTCTACAGAGCGAGTCATGTAGGTTAACGCTGGCTGCAGTAACAGGCATCCCTGAAGCATCTGAGGCTTCCTTCTCACACGTGTGACAGTCAGCACCTATGTGGGCAGTGGGGACCATCACCATGGGCATTGGGGGTGGACAGCATTCCAGGCAGGCGAGCTGGGCCAATGCAGGAAACAGGTTCCATCACAGCCCACAGGCTCAGGATGTTCCACCAGGCAGAGCCACAGATCTTTCTGGTGACAATGTGCCATGTTCAAAGGGTACAGCAAGGCATGTGGGTCTGGAAGGTCTCCGTGGGCTCGCTCGCCTTGCAGCCAGGTGACTGAGCACTATGTGGCCACGTTTAGGAGACACTTCCAGCTCTACTTCCGGCTTTTCAGCGAGGTCAGAAGGCAACTGAAAGATGTGGTGGCCCTGCGCTTGCCCACGGCCACGCACAGGCAGGCCCCATCCCAGGCCCCTTCCTCCACAAAGCTAGCAAAGACGGGGTGCCATGTCAGGGGGTCGTCACCCATCCCTTCCTGGAGCAGGGTGCTCGCCACAGAGCTGGTCCCTGGGCCTCCTTGATTGGCTTTGGGACCTGCCCTGGGGTTGGGTGGAGCAGCCTCCTGGGTGTACCTGGGTAGTCATGGAGGGTGATTTTGGGGTCCATATCCGGTCCTCCACTGCTTCTTCTCTGGCACTGTCCCCTACTCTGCTTCCCGACCATCATGAACTGAGCAGCTTTGCTCCCTAAACCCTTCCACCATGATGTTCCTGCCTTGGAGCAGCCAACCATGGACTGAATCCTTGAAACTGTGAGCCAGATCCAACTTCTCTAAACTGTGGTTGTCAGGTGTTGTGTCCCTGCCACAGAAAAGCAGACTACGGAGCACAGGCTAAGCAAAGTGCCCAGCCCTGACGTGTGACATTTGCCTGGGAGGCTGGGGCAGGAGAGCCTCCAGCAGTGTTTCCACAGCCAGCTTCAAGGTGAAGGGCTGCCAACCAGGCCTTGCTGACTTCTCGAGGTGGAAGGAACCGCTGACCACAGCCAGCTGGGGTGACTGCAGGGTCCCCTCCCAGGCCCTTCCCTGTGTGCGGGGACCCAGGCTGCCCAGTTCTTACTCCCTCGGTCCTACCAAATGCACTCTTGATCCCACAGTGTCTCTGCCCCTGGCTCCCAGCAAGGGGATGGAAGGTGGGAGTGAGTTGCCCAAGCTGCCCTGCGATCTGGGGCAGAATCTGTCCCCCTCTCTGTGGGATGGAGTCTGCCTGCGTCACCACGTCAGGTCTGTTTACAGAAGAGAAGAGCCTGGGAGCTGTGTCTTGCGTCTCCTCCGGCTGTCTTCCTGGAGGACAGAAGGCGGTGGGCGGCGAAGGTGTTGGAAGTAACGGGAGATGAGGAAATGTGTTTGCCCAGAACCAAAACCAGAGAGAGCGAGCAGTTTCCCAGCCTTCAGGCAAGCAGGGAAGAAGCATCTCAGGGGCATGGGTGGGCCTGGGAGGGTCTGGGAGGGACGCCTTCCACAGAGCCGGCAAGCAGCCCGCACGGCCCCTCACCTCATCCTCCGCGCAGGGACCGGCAGCTCAGCACGGCTCACAAGCAGTTCTGGCGCTTGCCAAGCACCAAAAATAACCAAAAAAGGCAGGCAAGGTATCCCCTCCCCAAGGAATTCACTTCAGTGTACCCCGAAATGTGCTGCCTTGCTAGCTGCTCCTCTGGAAGGGGGCCGGTTGTGATCACTCAGGTGTATGTCGCCCCACTTCATCCCACAGGGTGAGCCCACTCCCCCATTTTATTTTATTTTATTTTATTTTGGTTTGGTTTCTTGAGACAGGGCATCACTATGTAGCCCAGGCTGCCCTTGAACTCTGCAGGGAAAAGACTGGTGAGCATCTCCTTCTGTTTCTGCTGCTGCCCAGAATGCCACGGACTGTGTGAACGATGAACTACGGGCATTTATGTGGCTTGTTTCTGGGGGCCTTGAAGTCCAAGAGGTGTGATCAGAAACACAGTGAATGCCGCTGCCAGGTGCCATCTAACGGAAAGTTAGGCTCCCAAAAACACACAGCGCTATGTCCTCATCTACCTTAGTCACCGGGTCTGGCACCATGTGACTTCTGGCTCTTCCCCAAAGTCAAATTGAGCCCAAAAGGGAGACGTTTTGAATCCATTCAGGACATCGAAGCAGCCAGAACAGCACAGCTAAAGCCCTTCGGGAAAGCAGACGCCAGAGCTGCCACAGGAAGTGGCGAGGAGGGTGGGATGAGTGTGTTCAAAGTCAGGGGGGGATTTTGAGGGGATTCATGGCAATGTGTCTTTTAGTGTCATAAATTTTAAAAAAGCAGTCATCATATTTTCACTGCGCCTCATAACAGGCAGCTAAGCGTCACAGAGCACCACACACAGACATACTGCTGCTGCAAACTCGTCCCTTCCACACTCAGGGACACTGAGGCCCAGGGCCATGGGCTGCGCTGTCCCTGTGGTCCAGGGACCTGAGTCGGACCCCGCTACCACCGAGTGGCTCTTGCCACACCTTGGACCTTCCCAGGTGTTGTGTTGAGCTCACTGCCTGCCCTCTCGTTTGTTACCAAGGATTTCAGCATTCAGTTTCTCCCTTCAAAGTCCCTGCTCTCATTTGGCGCCGGATTCTGCAAGCAAGCAGTTTGAGAACAATGTGAAAATCAGCGTTTCATCAGTACGCGCTGCTTGTTAACGCCGTCTCCAAGGCCCCAGGATGGCTCTTCCGGGATGCAACAAAAGATGCTTGAGTGTTAAACGTTTATTTGGGGGGAAAAAACTGTCATCCATGTCCATGAATTTCTAAAAACCAAGCCTGAGCTGCGATGGTTGGAGGATCCTGCATCCTGAGCTTTCACGCTGACCGTCCCCTCTCTGTGGCCCTGAGGGTGGGAAATAGGAGACCTGGACCTCACAGTGCGACTCTGGGGAATCGCCTCCCGCTCTTTGCATCTGCATTTCTCCTGAAGTCTGTTATTTATTTAGGCAGGAAGGTGCTGAGACAGGGTCTGGCTGTGTAGTCCGGGCTGTCTTTGAACTCACTATGGAGCCCGGGCTGGCCTCACACTCCTGGCGATCATCCTGCCTCAGCCTCCTGAGTGCTGGGATGACAGGCATGCGCCACCATGCTGTCCAGCTTCTCTGTCAGTCTTACGAGGTTGCACGGGGTCCCCTCTCTGTGGCTGTTTGCAGACCAGGCCTCCAATCTGCCCTGTTTGCCCCCGGAGCAAACCTCCACCAGGAAGCTCTGGGCAGGGTCCAGGGCAGCTCCACAGCCAGCTGCTTAGCAGCCGACCTCGTCCACCCGCAGAGACCTCCGTGCCCAGGGCCTCCAGATGCCCCCCATCTGACACAGAGCGTGTCCCGTGCCCCTCTTCCTCTGAGTTGTGCAGGACGTGCTGGGAGACACAGGCTGCTCAGGACTTGGGGGAGAATCCTGGAGACTCAGCAAAGGGCCTTTGACATTGCTGGGCATGTTGGCGCTCGCCCCCAGTCCCAGCACCGGGGAGACTTGAGGCAGGAAGGTCGCCATGAGTTCAAGGCCAGCCTGAATACATAGTGAGACCCCATCTCAAAAACAAAACAAACTACCCCCTCAAAAGAAATAATAATACCAACGATACTCACCCCCTTCTGTTTTTAAGGGGATTAGAAAAAGCTGACTGTCCAGCATAAGATGGAGTATGCAAAAAAAAAAGACTGAGTATACAGTAGGTGTTCAGTAAATGTAGATTTCCTTTCTTTCTCTCTTTTCTTTTTCTTTATCTTTATTTTTTTTTTTTTTTTTGCAGGACTTTGAGACTAGCGCTTTCACAGTGAGTACATCTTCAGCCTTCAATTAATTAATTAGTTTTTTGAGACAAGGTCTCACTGTGTCTCTAAATTGCCCAAGTTGGCAGGGAACTTGAGATCTCCTTGCCTCAGCCTCACAGAGCGCTGGGTGGTAGGAGCGCACCATCGGCCTTCTTGCAGGCGACTAGCTCCCTCCAGCCCCCGCTGAATCCTAAGACGTGGTTTGGAAGGAGCGGGAGGCCAGAGGCAAAGGGAATTTCTCAAAGACTTCAAAACTGGCCCTGAAGGCTGAGGCCAGGAGGAGCCAAAGGAGAAGAAAGGCCGGAGAGGGGCTGCCAGTGAGGAGGGTGGCAGGCAGCAGGAAGAGGCACGACCAAGTCAGAGGAGGCCGCGGGAGGAGGGTGGAGACCAGGCCCAGGAAGTCACCAAGGTGGAAGAAGGTGCAGCCAGGCGATACCAGTGTGTGAGAGGCGTCAGCACAGGCCTGCTACTGTCTGCCTCAGTTTCCCCCCAGGTCCTTTGTTCCATCTGAGATGAGGACAAGGCTGTCCCCAGCCATCCCTGGTGAGCCTGTGTGACGAGGACTTGGTAAGAATCCCAGCTGGGACCAGAGGCCCAGGTGCTTCTGGGTGTCACCGCCTCCCTTGGGGTCCCCCTCTTGCTGTCCCCTCCTTCTGCCCCAGGGACAGCTGGACCTCCCCTTGGCCTCCCCGGTCCTCAGGCAGGATGGTGTAGAAGTGGCTGCTGCGTAATGGCGTGTCTGTCGCGGTGATGTCACTCTGCATCCTACTGCCCAGCTCCCCCACTCCTGTCCCCATTTAATTTCCATCTAAAACAAAAACAGTTGCTCAGGCCCAAAGCTAAAATCTGAAACCCCTTCGGCTCTGGCGAATGAGGACGAAGGTCCTGTTCTGGCCTCGGTGGGCGAGGAATCTCCAGCGCCACGCAGGAAGCGGCCGGCACCCACAATGTGCCTCTTGCTCCTTCTCAGCCCCTGAGCAATTAACCTCGGCCCTTGGCCAGCCACCTCCCCTCCCCGCCCGGCCGCCCGCAGCCTTCAAAGCCCCGGGCCGAGGAATTCTGTCCAAAATCAGTGGCACCTTGGCAAGGCCGGGGCCGGGGGACTTCCCAGCGACATCGGAAGGCATGTTCTATTAGAAAGGGAAGCGTCCCTTGGCCCTCGGATGCGGTGACTAAAAATAAACTAATGGGCCTTCAATTAACTTTTTCTTTCTTTTGCCCCAACCCCCCACGCTTCCACCAAGCCTTCTTTTCAACTCAGAGGAAAAGCATTTATTATCTGCCAGTGACACGCAGGAAATTAGACTTATAAATTGTGCTTAAAATGTTATAGTTTCCAACTTTCTTTAATGCTAATCTTCATGCTAATAGGTTGTGAGATGTGTGTTTTGACTCGAGAGGTTTTTTTCCCTTCTAATTAATTCCTGGCTCTGCCACATGGAGCATTGGTGGTGGAGGAATTGTGGAAGCTTTCCGCGCCACTAGAGGAGGAGATCCTGTCAGGTTAGAGGCAGCCATGTTGCCACGGAAACTTCTAGAATTCTTCTCAGTGGGTGCTAACTTGGTCCGCATGGAGCCACAACTCTCTACTGGGAAATGGGAAATACAAGCCTGCGTTTCCCTGGTATTCTGACTACAGTTATCTCCACAGGCCTTCTATACTTCTGAAACGCGTACTTCCTGTGCCTGTCTGAGAGCCTTCAACATTTCCCATGTGTCCCAGGCTCAGCCACCAACAGTTTTAGTCACACTACTCTCCTGCCTGGCATCCCACTGTGACTTTGCCCTTTTTATGTAGGTTCTCACATTCGTAGTCCAGCTGAGCTCCTTCGGTGTTGGTGGGCTTCAATTCTCCTCCCTGTGAGAGAGGCCGCTGTCTACAGCTCACCCCCGAAATCTGCCTTGACTCTCCTTCCTGGGCGCATAGGACAACGTGGCTGTCAGCCGTGTGGCCAGTGTAGCCCAAAGATGAAGGCAGAACTGCCTATGTCCCTTAGAGCTGAGGCATTTAAAGGCCTTGTGCCACAATGACTCTGGATGACACGTGTCAGCCAGCTTTCCGTTATGGGAAAAGCAGCATAAAGAAGGAAGGATTTGTTTTGGCTCATGGTTTCTAGGTTTCAGCCCATGGTCAGCTAGCTCTGTGGTTTCCGGGCCTTGGGGAGGTGGGAACATCATGGCGGGAGGATGGGGTGGAACAAAGCTGCTCACCTCATGGCAGCCAGGAAGCAAGGAAAGAGGGAGCGCTCCAAACAGGAAGCTCCCAAGGTCACAGCCCAGCTGACTTCCTTCCACCAGCTGTACAACTACACACTCATAGATGGGTCAACCCTCACGACCCAGGTGCCTCCTGGGGGCATTTTTGTTCCAAGTCATAATGCCACGTGTAGAGATGATGACATTGTAGCCAGGCCGGGAGTGGTGGTGCACAACTGTCGTTTTAGCCTTCTGAGAGGCTGAGGCAGGAAGATTGGAAGTTCAAGTGAAGCTTGGTCAACCTAGCGAGATCCTGTCTCAAAATGAAAAATAAAAAGAGGTCGAGATGGAGCTCAGTGCGAAGACCCTGAGCTCAACCCTCAGAACTGCAGGAGAGAGAGAGAGAGATTGTGTGCTCCCCTCAGCTACCACCATGAACCCAGAGAAGACAGCCCTGTCGGCTTTCTCCTCCACCTGCAGGGCCCTGAAGGAAATGCCCACATTTCATTAAAGGTGGGAGAGGGAAGATCACACACCCCCACTAGTGACTCTCGCTCGTGGCTGGGACACTTCCGACCCTTCCAGGCACCCGGCCTGCACCCTCCCGAGTTACTAAGAAAAGAAGCCAAGCGGCAGTGCGGGCTCCCTGCTCTGGCCTCCTGCTGGTGGGTGCGGCCTGCGTGGCAGCCAACGTGGCCAGGCCTGGCACGTCCATCCTGTCCCTCAGTGCGATGAGTGTGCCCGCTGTCCAGAGAGTGGGGCTGCTGGGGATGGCCGCACTGTTGTACACAGCTCTCCTTTCCCAGCGTGGTCACGAGAGTCTCAACACTTTAAAAATTATTGTTATCGTTACTATTTTTATTATTATTATTATTATTATTGTGGTACTGGGAATTGAATCAGGGCCTTTGCACTGAACTACATTCCCAGTGTTTTTTTATTTTGAGACAAGGTTTCACTAAGTTACTAAATTGCCCAGACTGGGCTCAAATTCACCATCCTCCCGCCTCAGCCTCCAAGAATGCTGGGATCATTTTTTGCTTTTTTTGTTTGTTTGTTTTTGGAGACAGGGTCTTGTTATGTAGTTCAGGCTGGCCTTGACCTCTCAGAGATCCTCCTGCCTCAGCCTCCCAAGTACTGGGATTATAATCATGAGCCGCCACACTGTCTCTCCCCCTGCCCCATTTTTATAGAGTTCTAAATTTAAAAAAAAAAAGAAAAACTCCATGGAGATGTTTCACACAGATACGCTATCTAGGCCAAGAACACTGCTCAGATCTGCGAAAAGGGAAATTGGACCAGCCACTCTCCTCTTCAAGGGAGACTGTGCCCCTCATCCCCGTGCCCCTCCGACGCCTCCCGCCTGCGGGTGGCACAGCTGTTGAGCTGTCCTGCCTCCCCTCCTGCCTGCCTCTCGCTTTCTCATTTGCATGCGGCCCCTGCGGGCTGGGTGACAGAAGGCCGCACACTGACAGGGCCGTGCCCACGCCTCTGCCCCCGGGTCCCGCCCAAGGCTGGCACCTCACTGTGGGCTCATTCATCCCAGAGGACGTGCAGTCACCCAGGGGGCCAGGCCAGCGTCACCCTGGGGGTGGCTGCCGTGGCACAACCGACGTCACCAACATTGCTCAGATTCCTGGGAAGCCGCAGAAAGGTGCTGGCCCATCTGCACTGCCCTAGAAACTCTTTTTTAGTATATTTTTGTTTGGTGGGTTTTTTGAGACGGAGTCTCGCTATGTAGCTCAGGCCGGCCTTGAATTCTCAGAGTTCCTCCTGCCTCAGCCGCCGGAGTGCTGGGATTATAGGCCTGACTTGCTCCCTGATCCCTCTGGTGGCCTTTCTGACCCCTCCTGGAAGGGACCTCAGGAGGGGACCAGGTTAAGCTGTCCCCAGCCCCCTGAGGCCTCAGGACCTCTCTGAACCTTTCTGCAGTCCGGTCCCCTGGTTTGTGTAAAAGGCACGGAGATAGCACCCGGGGCCACGCAGGGAGGACAGGATGGGACCTGACCGTGAAGCCCCGGGGCTGTGGGTGACAGGGCAGATAGCAGGGGAAGCCAGCCTGGCGCCTGCCACTGGAGGAAAATGGCCTCCTAAGTGGGAACCCCGCCAAGGCCCAGTCTCCCCCAGGCCTGGGCACGAAGCACTGCCCCTCACGCCCACCGGGAAAGGCGTGTCTGAGCACTGGATACAACCAAGTCAGCAACGAGGCGTGGCCGATGCCGTTCTCCGAGGAGAAAACTGGCTAAGCCGGCCCAGTTTGCACACACCTAGAACCCCAGCGGCTTGGGAGGCTGAGGCAGGAAGATTACAGGTTTGCGGCGGCCACCTTAGTGGGACCTTGTCTCAAAATGCAAAATGAAAAAAGAGCGGGGCTGTGGCTCAGTGCGAAGGCCTCGGGTTCAATCCCCGGGACCAGAAAGGAATACAGACGAAGGAAGGGAAGGGCAGGACCAAAGCCGCCTCACTGCGCCCCTCAGCTTCGCACTGTGGCTGCACCTTGCTAACCCGCGAGCCTGATGCCCAAGACCCTTTTGCAGGCTCCGGCGTACCCCGTCTCAGAACTGGGTTGCGTCCTAGAGGATTCGTTCCAAGACGGCTTGGAAGGGGTCCCTGACTCTGGGGTGAGCCCGGCCTCCTCGGAGTAAGTGGGCCTCCCGCCCCCAGCAGTGTGCACGCAGGCCGTGCTCGCTCCCTCGGCTAGAGTGCCGCGGGGTGCTAGGGACGCAGCTGGAGGAGGTGATGTCCTCCTTGCTCCCGGCCCGATGTCCACATTGTACGCTGCTCCGAGCCCTAACTGTCCATCTCGAGTCCTTCCTCCGGCAGCTCCCGGAGATCAAGCTCGGCTCCCTGCCCGGCTGCAGGCTGCCTGTGCAACCTTGGAGAAGCTCACCGAGCATACCCTGCCTCAGTTTCCCCGCGATGACCGTGGTGCCTTCTGAGGTTGTTTTGGGACTCGCCACGGACAAAGTGCTTTCCGTACAGGGGCTGGAACATAAAGAGACGTCCGTGCCGCCTACAGTAAGGGCGCGTGCGATCAGAGCAGTGAGGACCCGAGCGAACTTTGGATCTGGCTTTGGGGACGTATGTAACAAGCGGTACCATGGAGGAACGTAAAGATTTTCTCCTTTCTCTTGAATCTCAGGAAGTCGCCACCAGTCTGACAGCTCTTTTTTCTTTCTTTTCTTTCCATTTTGCTGTACTGAGGATTGAACCCAGGGCCTTCAAGTGGAGCTACATTCTCAGCTTTTAAAAACAAATTTAGCTGCATGTGGTAGACCACACCTGTCATCCCAGCACTTGGGAGGCTGAGGCGGGAGGATCGTGCTGAGTTCGAGGGCAGCCTGGACTACATAGTGAGTTCAAAATCAGCCTGAGCTACATAGCGAGACCCTGTCTCTAATTAAATAAATAAATAAGAAAGAAAATTTAAATTTCGAGCCAGAGTCTCACTAAGTCACTGGATTGCCCAGGTGTGGGCTCAAACTTGCAACCCTCCCGCCTCAGCCTCCCGGAGTGCTGGGGTCCCAGGTCTCCGGAGGACACAGTCGGGTCCAGGAACAAGATCCGTGCTCACTGCAGATCATTGCTGATCTCTGGGCTACAGCAGACACACTTGCTGAGGCTGGTCTATCACTTGCGAAACGGAAGGCAGGGGGGCCTGCAGGATTTCCGGGGGCGTCAGGAGCTGGGGCAGGGCGGCCACGGCAGCACCAGGCATGGCACCAGCTACTGAGTGGGGACAAGAGAGGAGACCAGGCTTCCGGGTGCTGCACAGGCCTCTCGCTTCCTTCCTGGGGCCACTCGGGGAGGGCAGAGCCCCTCCGTGTGGGGACAATGGGCCCTTTGAGGGCCGTCACTCGTGGGTTCATCGTGGCCCCAGAGGGCGGCATCCGTGACAGAGGCCGGCGGTGATGGATGGCCTGGCCGGCGCACACACATGGCTATTTCGGGGCCTCCTGCCTGGGAGGCTGTGTCCTTGGGGTGCAGAGGTCGCTGACCTGGAAACAAATTAAAGGCTCATCTCTTGGAGCCGCTTCCAGCTGCCCTGAGACCCGGAACAAGGGGCTGTGTGGGGAGCCGAGAGGAGCCGGCCCTGGTGAGGGATGACAGGCGCAGGCTGCAGCCAGGACAGAGCAGCCACTGGGAGTGTGGGGCCGGCCAGGCTCTCTTAGGGGGCTGTTTGTCGAGTGATTGAAGGCACAAGGTGCCAGGATTCTGGGTGCAGAAGCCTCCCAACATCCACGGGCCCGACCCACTCTGTCCACTTGGGAACCTGAGGCTGACTTGCCTGGCTCTTCTGAGGTCACACACCCAACATCTTGGCTCACCGGGAAGTCACCGCCCTCCCACCTGGCTATAGGGACAGGACATTTGGAATTCTCTTATGAATAATGACATTGTCCCTGGGGTTGCCCCCTGCTGGCCGCCGAGTGCCCCCGAGGCACCGTGGAGTCGTGTGTATGCCCAGTAAGTATTCTATGGATGGCTGGGCGGATGGGCTGTGGACGGATGAGGGGTGGCTGGAGGATGGGTGATGGATAAATGATGGATAATACGTAGATGGATGGATGGATGGACCATGTATGTATGATGTAAGCAAGGATGGTGGATGGATGATGGATGGGTGATATATGTATGTATGTATGATGGATGGATGGGTGGATGGCTGGATGATGTATGTAAGGATGGATGGGTAGACGGATGGATAGATAAATGATGGATGGATGATACATGTGTGTATGAATGGGTGTATGTATGAATGGATGGATGGATGGTGGATGGATGGAGAGATTGAAGGATGAATGGATGATGGTTGGATGGATGGATAAATGGATCATGTATGTGTGCGTGTATGGATGGATGGATTATGTATGTATGTGTGAATGCAGAGACGATGGATGTATAGGTGGATGAATGAATGGTGATGGGCGGGTGGATGGATGATGGATGGATGAATGGATTATGTGTGTATGAATGGATAGATGATGGATGGATAGGTGGATGATGAATGAATGGTGATGGGTGGATGGATGGATAGATGATGGATGACAGACGATAGGTGGATGAATTATGAATGGATGTTGATGGATAGATGATAGATAAATGATAGATGAATGGTGATGGACGAGTGGATATAGATGGGCGATATATGGGTAGACAAATGGATAATGGATAGGTGGGTGTTGGATGAGTGGATGGGTGATGGATGCTGCTAAGGAATGGAAAGAGACTGGGCTGTGACTACACAAACCATACAAAGATGAAATAAAATGACAAGAGCTTCCTTATTTCACCTGTTCATTTGCTCATTCCCTCTCTCTCCCTCCCTCTCTCTTTCTCTCTTTTCCACTTGGGATTGAACCCAGGCCTTGGCACTGAGGTATATCTCCAGTCCTTTTTCATTTTTTTCTTTTTTTCAGTTTTTACTTTGAGACAGAGTCCTGCTAAGACCTGTATTGCCCACTGTATTGCCCAGGCTGGGCTCAAACTCGCAATCCTCCCGCCTCAGCCTCCCAGAGTGTGGGGATTGCGGGCACGCATACCAGGCCCAGCTCTGCTCATTCTTTAGGTCTCAGCGCAGAGCCCTGGTCCCTGGCATCTTCCCTCAGAGCCCTGCTCTTCTCCCTGTCATGAGCCAGTCACGGCCCCACCCTCAGGTACCCAGGCGTGGAGGACGCAGACTCCCCTGTGGACGCAGAGCCACAACGTCTGGATTGTAATCCTGGCTCCAGCGCTGCTGAGCTGTACAGCCCTGGGAAAGCGGCTCAACTTGTCTGTGCCCTGAACTCATCGTCTGTAAAAGGTGGATCAGAGTGGATCGAAAGAGCTATGATTTATTAAAGCACGCAGTACTCTGGCCACAGGAAGTTCCAGTTGTTGAGTAGAATAGCAGTGTTATAACGGGGTGGGGGTAGGGGTGGGGTGGGGGAGGGGGAGGGAGAGAGTCTGTACTGTGCTCTGGCACCTCCCTGCCCCCGGGGCACAGGTGTGACCTGCTTCCCAAGGCCACGCCCCCTGCCCAGCACCACGCAGCCCTTCCAGGGCAGCCCCAGGCTGGGAACCCAGGCAGCTGAAGAGGGTGACCCGGCATTTCTGCGCCTCCGTGCACCCGGCGGGTGAGGACGGTGCCCACTGGAGAGCCTGGACCAGGTTAACACGCTGTCATTGCACAGCCCCGGGCAGGTGTCCCCTTGGTGTCCCACGCCCCGGTGGCGGCCTGTGTGGTTTCTGTTCTTCGAGGGCGGCATGTGTTTTGAGTTTGAAAGTTTACTTCTCCTGAGTCTAATGAACTCTGAAAGTGATTACTCAGAGGGCGGAGCGGACGAGGACATTCTGGGCGGAAGAGATGTTATCTCACCCGATGTGTCCAGGCCTGATCCTGCCCTTCGCCCCGTGGAGCCTCGCTTCCTGGGGTGCCGGGTGTGCCTTCCCTGTCCTAGACACCCAGGGCCCTAGTGGGTGGCTGGGAAGGCACCTGGGCCAAAGCCAGGAGCTGCCGGTGAGCCTGGAGCGGCCCCTTCGCCATGTGGGTCCCACGCTGGGTGTGGATGCAGCCCGAGTTCAAAGACACCACTGCCCGGAGCCGGGAAGGGGTCTGCCACCCCACCCCACAGGGAGCCTGGGCCTGGCCGGGGTGCGATTAGTGCCATGACTGTCACTCTGGGGTGACCCACGGTCCGGACAGTGTCATCTCAGGCTGTACAGTTGTCCAGCCAGGGTCCCATGGCAGGAGGTGGGCGGGGGCAATGAATGCAGCCTCCAGCTGCCCCGTCGCCCGTCACAGCCTGAGCGCCGCCCGCTGGCCCATTGGCACGTACCCTGCTGGGAACCGTGTGTGCCAGGGACCCGGGTTGCTGAGGCTCCTGTGAATCACACTGGAACATCGGCCCCCTTCCACGCTCCTCCTCCTGGCTTGGGGACCCCCGCTCCTGGCCCAGAAGGCTGAGGTTTGCAGTAGAAAATGGTGCCGAGCAGTGCGAACCGGGTGTCTTGTGCATGTTGTGTGCCCTGGTGGGGGGTGTCACGTGTTACATGTGTGCCTTACACGTGTGTGCACCCTCGCACCTGCTGCTAGGAAGCTGGGAGGGGGAGAGATTTTCACACAGCTCAAAGTACCGTCGGGTGTCCAGTACAGAGAGTCCCGTGTCCCCCAGTGGGACACCACGCTTTCGGGGGCCAGGCCCCAGCCCCAGACACTGGCGCCCTGCCAGCTGGGTGGGATGGCAACCTGCACAAACCCAAGAGGCCCTAACTATCTGCTCAAGACGGCAAGAGGACCGCGTGTGGGTCTGGACAGGAGCATCTTGCTGGACACGGCTGGCGCGGAGGGTGACGACCCTCATCCGCCTGTGTCCCGAGTAGTAGGATGAATAACAACACACCCGGTAGGCAGTCTAGGTCTCTCTGACCCCTCTGAGTGCCTCGGAACACACAGCCCAGGTGGGCACCAGCCCGCAGTCTCAGGCAGTAGCCCGACGTGGGATTTTACCCCGAGCTCCCCTCTGAAGGAGCAGACCCCTTGGAGGAGCAAGCTCCCCATCAGGATGGTGTGCAAGCCCTTCTGTGTAGCTCTGACTCTGAGAGCCTGGGGAGGGTCTCCGTCGGAGGGTGGTCGGTTTTAACCCGCGGGCTCCACTCCTGCTTCCCTCTTCCCCTCAGCACTAACAGATGTGCCGCCACCCCACCAAATCCAGTTCTTTCCAGGGATGGTGGTGCAAGCCTGTGATGCCAGCGCTCTGGGAGGCTGAGGCAGGAGGATCCCAAGTTGAAGCCCAGCTCTGGCAACGTAGCAACTCAGAGACACCCTGTCTCACAATAAAAACTAAAAGGTCTGCGGATGGAGCTCGGCGTGAAGGTGCTGGGTTCAGTCCTCAGCACTGAGAAAAAACAATACAATGCTTGGTTTCTGTGGGGCCCCAGCCCACACCGCACCCGCCCTTCCCCTCAGCCGGGGCTGAGAATGGCCTGGGCCAGCTGGAGCACCGGGGTGGTCAGGGGACAGCGTGGGGGAGGTGAGGAGGCTGAGACCTCCGCGGTTGGTTATCTCCTCCATCTGTAAACAGTACGGGCCCTCACACCCGGGGTGACGGGGCGTTTGCACTTAGGAGACCCCGGCCGCCTTTGTTCTCCAGGCTTAATGAAGGGACTGCTGAACCCCAGCTGCCAGATAAGAGATGGGTGTCATTTAGGGTTATGGATGGTACACAGCAGTGACAGTGCGGGATGCCTGGGTGCAGCGGCTCCAGGACCCTGCCTGCCACCAAAGGTGGCTCAGTGCCTGCTCGGGACAAGCCTGGTGCCTGGCCTTCCAAAGCCAGCGTCTCTCACTGAGGCCAGATGAGGGCACGGGGGACGGGTGTGCCGGAGGCTACCGCACTGCTCCCCTGCAGCTGGGCCTCTCTTGTGTCCCCATCACCGCCTCCACCTGGGGCTGCAAAGTGGTTCTGCTGGAGGAGGGGGGGCACCGAGCAGAGGTGAAGGGTTCCTCCCAGCCCCCGCAGCCCCTGCGTCCTCCTGTCCCCAGGCTGTGGTGGGAATGCCGTGCACAACCTGGACAAGGTGTAATCAAACTATGCAGTGACCGTTCAAATGCAATTTATGACAATAAAAGACACAGGGCCATAAATCCCCCTCAAAATCCTCAAGCCCCAGCCACTTTTAACTCTTTATTCTGAGAGGGTCTCACTAATTCACCATTTGCTGGGCTGGGGAGGGGTGGAACCAGGAGGGACAGAGGACACCTTCTCTGCTCACAATAAGAGCGGGCAGGGAGCAGAGGGCCAGTGATCAGACTGTGACTATGAATGAACCCCTGGCCAGGTGTGCTGGTACACAACTGTAAATCCCGGCACTTGAGAGGCTGAGGCAGGAGAGTCCCGAGTTCAAAGCTATCCTGAGCTACATAGCAAGTTCAGGATGACCAGGACCACATAGTGAGACCCTGTCTCAAAAAGGAAAAAGAAAGAGGGGGAAGGAGGAGAGAGAGAGAGAGAGAGAGAGAGAGGGAAGGAAGGGAGGGAGGACACCCAGGGGCACCGTGGGTGAAGAGAGTAGGTCTCAGAGAGCCCGAGGTATCTGCCTGCTGCTTGGGCCCCCGAGTGCCTGTTAACACTCATCACCCACTTAAATGGGGTGCTCCACATGGCCTGGTAACCAAATTACCAGGTGAGGGCCTGGAATTACCCGGATCCCGGCTTGTGTCCCTGGTTCACGCGCATCCATTCATTCCCCAAATGCCTGGAGCATTTGTCACCCATGTCCGGGCCCAGGACACAGACACACTAGACAGCCCTGGAGCACAGCAGAGGCAGGCGGGGCCCCAGCTCTGATCCTGAGGCCGGCTTGCAGTCCAGCCCTCGGCCTCAGCAGCCCCGACCCTGGGGTCATGCGAAGGCCACGAAGCCTGCGAGGACTCCTTATCTAAAAAAGAAAACGGAGCCCAGTGGCCCGCTGGGTGGGGGTGACGTCTCAAGGGGACAGGCAGATAAACAGCCCAGCTGTGGCACACCAGGCCTGGGGATGAGGGATCTGGGGTGGGGCCCAGGCAGCAGCTGCAGCGGTGTGTGCAGATCCCCGGGGACGCAAGCTCGCCCGGAAGGCCCCTCTGTCCCGGGAACGTGGGGACAGGAGCCTCACCTGGAGCAGCCCGGAGTAGAGCAGGGGCTTGGCTTTCGGGAGCAGCAGGACCTGGGGCGATGAGAGAGGAGGCCCCAGGACAAGGCCTTCCCAGATCACCCGGGCCTCCCACGTCTCCCCTCCCAGCCTTCCCATCCTGGGATGTGCGGGGTCAGATGCAGAGTGAGATGGCATGGAGATGTTTTTGAGCACCTGGTACAGGCCTGGTGTCTCGGGTGAGATCCCTCATCCTCCCATCCTCCAGGGACACAGCAGCAGCCCCTTTGGTGTACTGCGAAGGGGATCGAGCTTGGGGTGCCCTGGGACCTTCTGCTGGGCCAGCGTCCCTCCTGGGACAGCGCACAGCTCCTTGGCCTTGAATGGTGCTCACACTCAGCGATTAACTGCTCAGTTAGTTAGCAGCTGGGGAGACCGAGGCTGGGGTATCGTATGCCTACAGTCTCTCTGTGACTGCCTGGCCAGGGTTTGCCATGTCCTTCCAGGGTCCCTGCTTTCCATCTAGCCCACAGAGCAGGGACTGTGCCCCTTGAGCCCTGGGCTGACCTTTTTTGGGTAGGATGGTACTAAAAATTGAACCCTGGGCCTTCACAGTCCTTTTTATTTTCTCTTTTGAGATAGTGTCTCGCTAAGTCTCTAAATTGCTCAGGGTGGGCTTGAGCTTGGGATCCTCCTGCCTCAGCCTCCCAGAGTGCTGGGATGACAGGTGTGTGCCACCCCGCCCAACCAGGTCAGCCTCTGTCACTGGCCAGGTTGCATGAGACTTCACCCCCACCCTCTGCATCCACCTCACCCCTCCCAGAGGCTCAGGATTCGTTTCTCCCATTGCCCTGATTTATGGGCCACTTTGTTCTTTATCTGTTTGCACAAACGCAGGGCTGTGACCTGCTCTCTCCCAGGGGCACAGACGGCGTCGGCACCTTGGGGTCACAGGTCACCATTGCCTGCCTGGGACGGAAGGGGTTGTAGGAGGTCACCTGGGAGCGGGTCTTGGAACCCAAGCCAGTTCCTCAGGACTCAGGGGGATGGAGGAGGAAGTGCAGGTAGGCCTGAGCCCCGTTCATGCCGGGGACATGGTGGCGCCTCCCGTGGGCACAGTGGGCTCCCTGTGACGTCAGTGTCCTCCCTGCAGGGAAGGTAAGAGGCCAGAGGATGACACGGACCTCAGCCAGGAGCAAGGCAGCAAACTGCCCTCACCTCTGAGCGGCAGACCCCAGGGTCTCCCTGTGCCAACGCCGTCCCCCTCTGGATGGTGACAGGAAGGGTCAGAAACGTGTTAGCCGGAGCCAGGTATGGTGGTGCACAGCCGTAATCCCAGCACTCAGGAGGCCGAGGCAGGAGGATTCCCCCGAGTTTGAATCCAGCCTGGAGTACATAGCGAGTTCAAGGCCAGCCTGAAGTACTAAGTGAGACCCTGTCTTAAAAAACAAAACCAAACCAAAAAACCATGTATTAGTCAGGTGTGATGATACGTGCCTGTAATCCTGCCACTCGGGTAGCTGAAGCAGTAGGATCACCGCGGGTTCTAGGCCTGCTTGGACTTCATAGTGAGTTCAAGTGCAGCTTGAACTACGTGTCGAGAGCCGAGACTCTGTCTCAAAAAGCAAAAAAAGAAAGGAAAGAAACTTGTGTTGGTGCATCTCAGGGGTCGAGTTGGGGGTGTCATTTAAATTATCTGGTGCTTTGCCTTGCTGGTGTAGATGCGCTCCGCGGGAGGGAGGTGCCTGCCCGGGCCTTGGCGCAGAGTCCTGTGTGAGCAGACGTCTTGCAGGAGCAGCGGGTGATATTACTCGGGAATGTGAGACACTGTGAAACCGGCAGGTGCCAAGCGGAGAATGTGCCCCCGCCTGGTCCTGAACTCGTGGACAGTGAATGCTCATGGGTGCTCATCATTACTCAAGGCTGACCCAGGAGGGGGATGGGGCGGGCAGCCCTGCTGAGGACAGAAATTAATGCATCGAAAGGATGTTCGGACCCCAGACACGGATGAGCTCTTAACATCATTCAAACAA
Organism: Hystrix brachyura; assembly: GCA_016801275.1. Taxonomy (NCBI): domain Eukaryota; kingdom Metazoa; phylum Chordata; class Mammalia; order Rodentia; family Hystricidae; genus Hystrix; species Hystrix brachyura. The sequence goes on along the minus strand of QZML01000627.1, from coordinate 1,375,810 downwards.
ACACCTGGGCCAGAGAAGGACGCCCCCCTGCAGGGTGATGTCTCGGTGACAGGCAGGCTGGCATCCAGCCCAGCCAGGCCTCTGTCCCCTGCCCTGGCCGGGGCGCCCGCCTGGGCCCTTCCCGAAGAGATGACGTCCCCAGGGACCAAGGACACGCTGCGAGTGTCCAGCCTGGCCTGGCCTGCCGAGCTGGAGCTCTGTCCTGGGCTTCACTGATCACCACAACTGTCCAGATGTGACTTGGGGCTGGGGACACAGGAAATGGAGACACAAGAAGTAGGGCTGCAGGAAGCCAAGACACAGGAAGTGGGGATACAGTAAGCGAGGACTCAAGAAGCAGAGACACAGGAAGCGGGGACTCAGGATTCAGGGACACAGGAATTGGGGGTGCAGGAAGTGGGGACTCAAGATGTGGGGACACAGGAAATAGGGATGCAGGAAGCAGGGACTCAGGAAGCAGAGACACAGGAAGTAGGGACCCAGGAAGCGGGGACCTTCTCTGGTGGAAGGCACAGGGTGGATGAAAGTTGTACCTACAACTGAGCTCCTCCTAGACAAGGTCTCACTAAGTCACTAAGTTGCTCAGGCTGAGCTCAAACTTGCCATCTTCCTGCCTCAGCCTCCCAGAGAGCTGGGATGACAAGTGTGTGCCACCACCACACCCTGCTAAGGAAGAGTTCCTGAATATGAATGGCGATATGGCCCCAGAAGCAGTGGTCCTTGGCACCATTATCGGGTGGCTTTCCAGCTTTCAGTGGCTTCTGTCACCTCCGGGGCCAAGTGCAATCTCCTTAACATATCTAAGTCCTCCCACGATTCGGCCCTGCTGGCTTCTCAAACTTTGCCTTCTGCAACCCTTCCCTGCTTCACATTGTATACTCAAGGTGTATGGAACCACAGTCCTCGCTACTGCCAGGCTCCAGCTTTGTACGAGGCGACCCTCTCCTGAGCAGCGGCCCCCCTTAACCTCAAGGGCAGCCTTCGCATTGTCTCGCCTTTGAAGCCTCCTCTGATCATTTATTCTACAAATGTGTGCTGAAGTCCACACTACGCGGCGTTTTCCAAGCGCCGGAAACCGTGACTCAGACACCGGCTAATCCTTCTGCCTTTCTGCTCTCTTTATTTGTGCTCCTTCATTTTATGTAGAAAGGCAGTGACTTAAGCCGAAGTGACATAACAAATCAGAGGGAGTGAGGTACTCGGGGGTTAGTTAGGGACAGCCTTTGAAATCACACCATTCCTGATTGGAAAAAAAAAAATACCAGAAAATGCCGCCCACCCATTGTCACTAAGCAGCTGTTGACAGCTACTTATTTTTGATCTCAGGGGGCCGCGATCCCGAAGCTTTCACCCCCACCTGCTCTGCCTCCTGTTTGTTATGATTTCTCCATTGCCAGTGGCCTGTCCTACGGCGGGAAACGCATATTTCACACTTTGCTGGAAGGGACAAAGGAATTTAGAGGCCAAAACAGAAGTCGGATTGTTATATTGTTCTAAATAAGAATGTGTGAGTGGTTGCCAGAGATTCAAAAATGACGAGAATGGATACTGTGTGTTTTGCTGCTGGAGAGTAAAAATATTATTTTTGGACCGTGTGCTGCAGACACTCCCTAACTGCACACCAGGAAATAAATTGTTGGGTTAATGTACACGCGGTGTGGACAGATGTGGGGAGCAAAAGACCCATCAGGTGGTGGGGACTAACTGCTTGTGGTAGAGGCAGATCTGGAGGCCTGGGGACCCTCCTGCCAAGCCCTGTCTATACCACCTGCTCCCCTGAGACCTGATCCCAGGCGCCTCCCTCCCCGTTTACTGGGGGCAAACTGGAGACTTCCAACATGGCTTCATGGCTGCAGTCTGGGCAGGTGAGCCCACCGGGGACTTTAGGACAATGGTGGACATGAGCTACAATTGGAAGACCACATCGGTAAGAGGAGAGAGAAGCTAGCAGCGATGCCCACCCCAGGGAGGCATCCGGTGTCTGTGGTGGCCTTTCCCCTCTTCAGCCCCAAGGTCTGCCATTATTTGGAAGTTCCCAAAGTGCCTTCAACCCCAGTATCGCATGGGAAGTCATAACTGGCTTGGAACCCATCAGGGCAGACTACCATGTGCCTTAGTTGTTTTCCTTGTTGCTGGGACAAATACCTGACACCCACAATTTAAGTGGGGAATTTTATTTGGGCCCACATTTCCATCTACAATTAGCTGGCTCCAGGGCAGAGGGGCCTGACAGAGAAGAGCTGCTCACGGCATGGAGAACAGGAAGCAGAGAGAGAAGGGAGGAGAAACAGTCCATGGCATGGTTGAGGAGAGCTGCTCACAGCATGGAGAACAGGAAGCAGAGAGAGAAGGGAGGAGAAACAGTCCATGGCATGGTTGAGGAGAGCTGCTCACAGCATGGAGAACAGGAAGCAGAGAGAGAAGGGAGGAGAAACAGTCCATGGCATGGTTGAGGAGAGCTGCTCACAGCATGGAGAACAGGAAGCAGAGAGAGAAGGGAGGAGAAACAGTCCATGGCATGGTTGAGGAGAGCTGCTCACAGCATGGAGAACAGGAAGCAGAGAGAGAAGGGAGGAGAAACAGTCCATGGCATGGTTGAGGAGAGCTGCTCACAGCATGGAGAACAGGAAGCAGAGAGAGGAGGAGGAGCTAGGAGGGAGATACGCCCTTCCAGGCCACACTGCAGGACTGCCTCTTCTGCCATGCTGTCTTGGAGCAGCCAACCACTGAAACCATGAGCCAAAATAAACCTCTCCTCCTTAAATTATGGGTGTTGGGTATTTTGTTCCAGCACCAAGAAAGTGACAAATACAACTTGTCTTCCGGGGCCTCCGAGGGGCCGTCTGGGGTCTGAAGCTAGCAGGATTGGAAGTCAGGATCCCAATCCAGCTGGACAGACTCTTAACCCACTGCATTTCACACCCCACCCTGAAGTGTGCAAGGCCCCAGCTCGGGTGTCAGTGGTCTCTGTCCACACACACAACTGGAAACTGAGTCACCCACACCGGCGACAGGTCCTGAGGAGCACGGAGCTAATTTTAGGTTTCCTGAGGCTGCTCCTGCTCACGCAGCAGGGCCGTAGGGAAAATGCTGGCAGAGGTTTTGTTTTCGTTTGATTTGGCCAGGAAAGGAGGACAGCGGAGGAGGTGAAGTCATGGGGACAGCCTGGTCCCAGCAGCACTCAGCGGCTTGGTGAGGTCCAGGAAGCCCTGATGGGGACCGCGCCAAGGACACCAGGGGTTTTCCAGAGAATCCCTGGGCAGAGCCTCTGTCCCCCACCCACACCATCCTGGCTTCCTGCTCCAGGAAGAACAGCAGCTGTGTGATGGATGCTTGGAGAGGAGCTTGGTGACGCAGCCTGGCAGCAGAACAGAGACACCGCAGGGCCCGGCCTGCAGTGGGCAGTTTGTGCACGTCAGAAAAGAATGCATGGGCATGACCACAGCATTATTGGCTACAAAGCTGGAATTAGAAAAGCAACTCATTGCCGGGGGTAGCGGCACATAGCTGTCATCCCAGCATGCTGGGAGGCTGAGGCAGGAGGATTCCAATTGTGAGCCAGCCTGGGCAATTTAGGGACTTAGCAAAACCATGACTCAGAATAAAAAACAAATAAATAAAAAAAGAAACAAAGGGCCAGGGATATAGATCAGTGCAAAGGCCCTGGGTTCATCCCCATACTGCAAATACTACTACTAATATTAATACTAGTAATAATCATGACAATGAAGTCACACTTTGACAGTGTGGTGGACTGATATGGTCAATTTGAGCAGGAACACCCAGCTGAACTGAGTTGATGTGCTTCTGCAGCTAGAGCATCCACCTGAGGATTGTTGCCCACACAACATAGAGGAGAACAGGGGGAGGAAGATGGCGCCGGCTGTTTCCCAGGAGAAGCTCTGTTGTGGCTGGTCTCCAGAAGGGAACTCGGCTGTTCTTCTCGCAGGAGGAGCTCGGGGCCTTGCTGTCGTCGGGGATGGCTGCTGTGCACTTCAGGTGAGTTCTGGTCTTCATCTCTGCTGTGAGTGTCATATCCTGGTTCCGACATAGATTTCTTCAGTCTTCTAGTGCAGACACAGATATACACAGGCCATTGCTGTGGGCTCCCAGCCCCGGATTGGATCTTTCGGGTCTCCAGTGCACAGATAGATGTTCTGCACTCTTCCTGCATTTGGCTCGTGTGTGTGACTGTAACACGTAACATGTAAATGTCCTGTATTAAATCTGCTCTCTTGCAAACCATTGACTCTAGAAAATTAACTAATACAGAAATTGGTACCAGAGAAGTAGGGTCCTTGCTGTGACGTTCCCTGGCCATGTGGCTTAAGAGCCTTTGGAATTAGTTTGGAAAGGTTTTGAGAGACCAGCCAGAGAGGCAGCCCTGGAAGGTATAAACTTACTATATGGGAGACTCTGGTCAGACCCCAGAAAACCAGAGTAACTGACGGAAATGCTGCCGGTGAGAACGAGGCTCGGGAGGCCTCCGCTGAGAAGGACTGTTGGCTGCTGGGTCCCGGGCGGGACATGTGTGCTCCGGCAGAGCTCGGTCTGCGTTTTGCTTGTGTTTGGAGATATTGTCTGGATGGTAGAAAAATGTCAGTGCAGTCTGGGGTTGGCACAGGAGCATAGTTACTGTTGGGGGCTTTTGGCCGGATCCATGTTGGAAATTGAGAGCAGAGAGCCAGCAGGGTGACCTGGAGCATTTGGCCAGAGGAGAGCTGTGGACTGCAGGATGAACAGAGGAGAACGTGGTTGTGGGGAAGAGACAGGACGCTGGAAAAATGACCTGAGGCCTTTGAGCAGAAGGGAAGAGTGTATTTGGGGTGCAGGAGATCCCTTGAAGTGCCTCTTAGTGTTGCCATGCCCTGTTATTAAAGTTAATGGAAACCGAAGGAGTTTTAAAATTTTTAATGTGGATGCGCTGTATTGGTGTATTGTATTTTGTAAACAGATTATTGTTTTGGAACAAGCAAGAGAGACAGGATGGAGTTGTTGTATATTTGTAATTTTGGACACCTGTTTGTAATCCGCTTTGAGACTCCTTTGAATATGTGTTTCTGGTGTGGAAATGAGTGCAGTAGCAATTGCATTGTTAATGTAAATCTGAACAGATCAAGATATGTGAACTCTTCACAAATCTGCCCCTGGAGACTATGGTTTAAAGAAATGTGTCTGGTTATCAAGTTGACCAGGGTGGATTGTGGTGGACCAATATGGTCAACTTGAGCAGGAGCGCCCGGCTGTACTGAGTCAATGTGGTTCTGGGTAGAGAGGATCCAGCTGAGGACTGTTGCCCACAAAGGATAGAGGAGAAGGGGAGCAGAAGACAGGGGCCGGCTGTTACCCAGGAGAAGCTCTGTTGCGGCTGGTTCTCCCGAAGGGAACTCGGCTGTTCGCATTGCAGAGGGAGCTCGGGGCCTTGCTGTCATGGGGGATGGCTGCTGTGGGCTTCAGGTGAGCTCTGGTCTTATCTCTGCTGTGAGAGTTGTATCCTGGCTCCAGTATAGATTTCTTCAGCCTTTTGGTGCAGACATGGCTGTACGCGGGGCATTGCCGTGGGCTCCCCAGTTCTGGATTGGATATTTCGGGTCTCCAATGCACAGGTAGACGTTCTGCACTCTTCTTGTATTTGGCTTGTGTGTGTGAATGTTGTAATGTGTAAACGTCCTGTATTAAATCTGCTCCCTTGCAAACCACTGACTCTAGAAAAGTAACTAAGACAGACATTAAACAAAGTGCCTCATGGAAGAGAATTGCAAGGAGCTCTGTGCAGTCCTGGAGTCCCCCAGACCCCCAGCCCCCTTGCCCGAGCCTCATACAATCAGGAGAGCACACTGCTACCACCTGGCTTGTAGTTGAGGAAACTGAGGCTCAGGGAGGCTGAGTTGCTTACACAAGGTCACACAGCTATAGCTTCGGTGGAGCAGGGAATCAGGAGTGATCCAGCTTTTGAGCTGGCCCTCACCCCTACTCCTGGCTCCCCATGGCCGGGTCCCCCTCCTTCCCAGCCTGCTCTGTTGCTCAGCCCCATACGCCCTGCTGGACAAGGAGGCTCCTAGAGGCTCCAGGACAGCAGGACCAGAACACCCCTCGGAGACTGCTGTGTCCAAACCACTGCTGCTGCAGCTGGGGAAACTGAGGCTGGGGGAGGCCCCTGAGGTGCAGCTCTGATCTTGAGACCCTGGGTGGTTGTGGGTGCTGGTGCAGGCTCTACTGGGAGCTCTGACGGAGTCCAGGTCTCTGGGACCACTTGACATCCCTTCCCTGCCCCATGAGTCACCGCTCCTGGCCATGTGGCTTAAGAGCCTTTGGAATTAGTTTGGAAAGGTTTTGAGAGACCAGCCAGAGAGGCAGCCCTGGAAGGTATAAACTTACTATATGGGAGACTCTGGTCAGACCCCAGAAAACCAGAGTAACTGACGGAAATGCTGCCGGTGAGAACGAGGCTTGGGAGGCCTCCGCTGAGAAGGACTGTTGGCTGCTGGGTCCCGGGCGGGACATGTGTGCTCCGGCAGAGCTCGGTCTGCGTTTTGCTTGTGTTTGGAGATATTGTCTGGATGGTAGAAAAATGTCAGTGCAGTCTGGGGTTGGCACAGGAGCATAGTTACTGTTGGGGGCTTTTGGCCGGATCCATGTTGGAAATTGAGAGCGGAGAGCCAGCAGGGTGACCTGGAGCATTTGGCCAGAGGAGAGCTGTGGACTGCAGGATGAACAGAGGAGAACGTGGTTGTGGGGAAGAGACAGGACGCTGGAAAAATGACCTGAGGCCTTTGAGCAGAAGGGAAGAGTGTATTTGGGGTGCAGGAGATCCCTTGAAGTGCCTCTTAGTGTTGCCATGCCCTGTTATTAAAGTTAATGGAAACCGAAGGAGTTTTAAAATTTTTAATGTGGATGCGCTGTATTGGTGTATTGTATTTTGTAAACAGATTATTGTTTTGGAACAAGCAAGAGAGACAGGATGGAGTTGTTGTATATTTGTAATTTTGGACACCTGTTTGTAATCCGCTTTGAGACTCCTTTGAATATGTGTTTCTGGTGTGGAAATGAGTGCAGTAGCAATTGCATTGTTAATGTAAATCTGAACAGATCAAGATATGTGAACTCTTCACAAATCTGCCCCTGGAGACTATGGTTTAAAGAAATGTGTCTGGTTATCAAGTTGACCAGGGTGGATTGTGGTGGACCAATATGGTCAACTTGAGCAGGAGCGCCCGGCTGTACTGAGTCAATGTGGTTCTGGGTAGAGAGGATCCAGCTGAGGACTGTTGCCCACAAAGGATAGAGGAGAAGGGGAGCAGAAGACAGGGGCCGGCTGTTACCCAGGAGAAGCTCTGTTGCGGCTGGTTCTCCCGAAGGGAACTCGGCTGTTCGCATTGCAGAGGGAGCTCGGGGCCTTGCTGTCATGGGGGATGGCTGCTGTGGGCTTCAGGTGAGCTCTGGTCTTATCTCTGCTGTGAGAGTTGTATCCTGGCTCCAGTATAGATTTCTTCAGCCTTTTGGTGCAGACATGGCTGTACGCGGGGCATTGCCGTGGGCTCCCCAGTTCTGGATTGGATATTTCGGGTCTCCAATGCACAGGTAGACGTTCTGCACTCTTCTTGTATTTGGCTTGTGTGTGTGAATGTTTGTGAATGTTGTAATGTGTAAACTAATGTGTAAACGTCCTGTATTAAATCTGCTCCCTTGCAAACCACTGACTCTAGAAAAGTAACTAAGACAGACATTAAACAAAGTGCCTCATGGAAGAGAATTGCAAGGAGCTCTGTGCAGTCCTGGAGTCCCCCAGACCCCCAGCCCCCTTGCCCGAGCCTCATACAATCAGGAGAGCACACTGCTACCACCTGGCTTGTAGTTGAGGAAACTGAGGCTCAGGGAGGCTGAGTTGCTTACACAAGGTCACACAGCTATAGCTTCGGTGGAGCAGGGAATCAGGAGTGATCCAGCTTTTGAGCTGGCCCTCACCCCTACTCCTGGCTCCCCATGGCCGGGTCCCCCTCCTTCCCAGCCTGCTCTGTTGCTCAGCCCCATACGCCCTGCTGGACAAGGAGGCTCCTAGAGGCTCCAGGACAGCAGGACCAGAACACCCCTCGGAGACTGCTGTGTCCAAACCACTGCTGCTGCAGCTGGGGAAACTGAGGCTGGGGGAGGCCCCTGAGGTGCAGCTCTGATCTTGAGACCCTGGGTGGTTGTGGGTGCTGGTGCAGGCTCTACTGGGAGCTCTGACGGAGTCCAGGTCTCTGGGACCACTTGACATCCCTTCCCTGCCCCATGAGTCACCGCTGTGCCCTTGGGTGGGATGGGGTGTCGGGTCTTCCTCCCCTGACCAGCTGCCTTCTCAGTTACCTCGCCCTCGGGCACCAGCCCCTGCTCCCCACCCAGCAGGAAGGAGACTGGGCAGGCACAGTTTTCTGCTTCTGCGGCTGCAAGTGATTAGAGCAGAGATAAGACTCCCAGGGGCTGGGAGTGCGGATGGATGAAGAGGCACCAGCCTGGGGAGGGCTCTCAGCTGTCCCTCAGTGGCACTGAGGCCCCAGCCCCAGGAATGTCAGGAATCCCCGCCCGGACCCAGCCACCTCCACCCTCCCGGCCTCCCTTCCTCCCTCCCTCCCTCCCCTCCCTCCATGCATCCATCAGCTCAAGCCTTCCTGGAATGCGCTTGCTCCTGGCACCACCAGGGCCCCAAAAGTGGGGCTAATCCTGTCTCCATCCATCACCCCTCTCTGCAGAGAGAGCCCTGGGCAGGCGGGCTGGCCGGGGAGGGTTCTGCTGTGACCTGCAGCGGCAGGATGAGCGTGTGGATGGGCGGGTGCACAGGGTGGGTGCGTGGGTAGGTTTATAGGTGTACACTGGGTGGATGGATGGGCGGATAGGTGGGTGGATACGTGGGCGGGTGGATGGGTAGATGGATGGATGCATGAATGGAAGGACACATGGCCTGGAGAGACAGGAGGTGGCCCAGCAGGATGTGGCCCAGTGGGGCTCTGCTCTACCTCCTGCAGGAACTCTGGCCATCAGGATGCTGTATGCTTGCTGGCAAAGAGGGTGAAAAATACAACCGTTGTGGGGGAGACTTTGTGAGACTGGAGAGGCTAATTTCTGGGCAGACTGGTGTTCACTTCATAAGACGGAGCGATTCCAGTGCATGGGGAGGGAGGCATTCATGGGCACGAGAATGCTAATTCCCCTGACTTGATCATCACACTGTGTGTATGTGTGTCAGTTACAACATTGTGTGGCTCAACTAAGCACAGATATCATATGTCCACTAAAAATCTAAAGAAGAGAAATTTGACGACAGCTGGGCATGGTGGCACACAACTGTCATCCCAGCACTCTGGAAGGCTGAGGCAGGAGGATTACAGTGAAGCCCAGCCCAGGCAACTTAGCAACTTAGTGAGATCCTGTCCTATAATAAAAAGCAAAAAGGGGTGGGATGGAGCCTCAAGATGACAGCCCCAGCACTAACTCTTCCTGAGCTCTTAGTGCAGAGCCGTGGCCCCCGGGAGCCCCTTCCCGCCCACACTGTGCCCGGGCATCCCCAGCCTGGTCCCCATGGGCCGTTCTCCGCAGCAGTGCCCTCTCCGCCCCAGCTGCCCCCGTCTTTTCCCTGCCCTCTGGGATGGTCTTGTCCCTTTTCTGAGTCCTGTGTCTTCTGTGTCGCCCAGAGGGCCGGAGAGGTCAGAGCCGTACCGGATGAGGCAGAGCACCGGCCCCAGTCTGCCCTTCACAGGCTGTGCGGCAGTGGCCAGTTGCTGACCGGCTCCCCGTGTGCCTTCCCTAACAGCCTCAGAGAGCAGCCAGCAACAGGGGCCTTCGAGGTCTAAGTGCAGCCATCCACAGACACAGCTCAGGGTGACCTAACCCTGAAGCAGTGTGGGGAGAAAACTCATTTCCTCCTGAGACACTTGACTGCTGGGTTATTCAGCTTCGAGGAGGACCAGATCTCGAGGGAAATCAACCTGTCTTGGCCCTTGGCATCTTTTCAGAGTTAACCAATTACACAGACATTTATGGGCATGGGGGACAGGACGGGCTCACCCCTCCAGGGTCAGACCAGACAGGCCGCTCCCACACTGGGCAAGGCACACGGCCCTGGCTGGTCCCGGAGATGGACATGCCGGGAGGGTTTCCTGGAGGATGAACATGTTGTCACCCTGCCCAGTCATGTGCTGCTGGGTCCCTCCCAGGCCAGGCAGGGCCTCTGTGAGGCTGAGGGCTGGAAGGAAGCCAGGCCCTTCCTCCAAGGGACAGGACCACGGCCTTGCCCCTGCAGGCCTCGGCCCTGGAAAAAAGCCCTGCTCATTGGGGGGCTGCACAGCGGGGGGCAAGTTTGCACCCATGATGCAGGGATGAGCAGCTGGGACCAGAGCGACCGGCCGATCCTGCTTGTGCACTGGGAGCCCCTTCGAATGAAGTGTGGATCACAGCCCGATGGTGGCCTAGCCCTGAGAGAGCGAAGGGATTGGGTGTCCAGTGCCAGGCAGGACCGGGTCAGGAGGCAGCTGGCACCAGGGTGTGTGGGCAACAGCAGGAGGGAACTGGTTCCGGATGACAGAGCCTGAGCGAACTCCACCCAGTCTCTCCACAACCTGGACAAATGTACGGAGCAATTACAATGGGAAGCATCATAGCGCATCTCACAGTGATGGACAGACCAGACAGGAAAGCAGCGACCGCATTGAAGAACTGAATACAACATCGACTGGCAGCATCTAAATACCACGCACAGAACACATCCCCAAACAACCACGGAACACACGTTCACACGGAAGATCGCCAACATGTACCATAGTCTGGGTCACGAACAAAGAATGTTAAATTTAATGAATTGAAATCATACGAGGTGTGTTCTCTGAGGCTCATAGTGGGATTAGTCCACCCTGAAATACGTCCAAGAGAAACAATGGCATCTGTTCACACAAGATGTGAACATGTGTGCACTGTCCCCAAACCCTACACACAATCCCAACGTCCTCCAGCCGCAAGTGGGGAAACTGCCGGCTGCCCACCCAACAAAATGCACTCAGAAATGAAAATAAGCGAACTATACCTGCAGCAAAGTGGATAAATTTCAAAATAATTATGATGAGTGAAAGAAGATAGATTCTCTACCAGAATGCTCATCTTATGATTCTGTTTATATAAAGTTCTAGAAAATAAAAATTAGTCTGTGAGGACACAAAGCCATCCTCGTAGTGCTCTGGGCACAAGAAATGGGGCAGAGGTTGGTAGAGATCATGTAAAGGCATCAAGAATAATTTCGGGGCACAGATGTGAGCATTATCTTTACTGTGATGATGGTTTTATGGATATACAAACAAGTCCCAAAATAAACTGCACCCTTTAAATACCCATCAACGCAACATCACTAAAACTCTTAAGGGTTTCTTTTAATTGAGCATTTATAATAGTGGGGCTGTGGCTCTGAGGTCAAACATTTGCTCAGCATGCACAAGGCCCTGGGATTGATCCCTAGGACACGTGTGTGTGTGTGTGTGCACAAGGGACTTTGAAATCATGGACCAAAGCACATCACAGAACACATGCAGATATACTCAACTCCACCAGCTGCTAAGAAATGCAAATCGAAAGCACCACACAAAGCTATCATGCATGCAGTAGACGAGGATGCAGAGCAAATGGAAGTCACACGTGTGGCCGGCAGGAAGGACGAGTGGCCCGGCCACCTTGCAGAATGTCTCCCAGCTTCTTCCGGAGCTGAAGACATGAGAGCTGTGCAGGGCCAGGGAGCCCTCTCCTGAGAATTTCCCCAAGAGGGATGAAGACTGTGTTCACACAAAAACCGGTGGGTGAATGAGGGGAGAAACCTAGAAGCAACCCTGATGTCCTGTCCCGGGGAACTGGGTTAACGAGGCCTGGTGCCTTCGTCAGAGACAGCTCGGGGATGAAGCTGAAGGAAATACTGGGACACGCACAAAGGACAGCAGGCTCTAAGTCGTCTTGTTGGTCGAAAGAAGCCAGACTCAAAAGTTAGGACTTCGACTCTACTCACTATTGCACAGCTCTGCTCACAGCTGTAGGACTATGGCTACAACTCTGTGACCCCGTTTACCATTGTGTGACTTCATTTACTCTTGTGTGATTCCACTTACATGACATTCTCAGAAAAAGCAAAACTATAGTGAAGGAGAACAATCAGTGGTCACCAGGAGCCAGGGTGGGGAGGACCAGGAAGGGGCCCCCTGACAGGCAGAGCAGAGGTCTGGGCCGAAGCAACCGTCCGATGTCCTGGTTGCCATGATGCTTACGCGAGAGGCAGAGCTGGGACTTGAAGGTCCTCTGATCCCCGGGGACACGTGCTGGTTTCCACAAGCAGGCTGCTCAATCTAGTCACATCCAGGATCCTGAGGGGCAGATTCCAGAGTCGCACTGTAGACAACTGAAAGGGAGTCTCAGTGTGGAGCTCCAAGAGCGCCCCCTGACCTCATGTGCTGGCAGTTGTGACCAGGACCGAAGCTTGGGCACCACTGCTCCTGGGTCCACGTTTCCTGACCAGCTCGTACCTGAATTCCAGGCCAAGCCCCTGCCTGCCTCGCTGCCGGTGGTGGATTAAATTTCAGCCCAGCTTTGCCCCGGAGGTCAAATGACTGCTCAAGGAAAACATGCCCAGCACTTACTAGGCTGCAAATCCCTTAATTCTCTAAGTCACCATTACTAGATCTATTTAAAAAGCCCAACAGCAAGACTCTTACATTAGCTGGGCATGGTGGCCCATGCCTGTCATCCCAGCCTTCAGGAGGCTGAGGCAGGAGGATCACCTCAAATTTGAGGCCTGCATGAGTTACGTAGTGAGACCTTGTCTGAAAAAGCTCAGAAGGATTAGCCACCTGTTCACAGTCCCCTGCTTTGCCTTGACAAAAGCCACCAGGGAAGGTATATTTGTAATCCCCAAGGCTCTTTGAAATTCATAACCCATTTATTTTTTGCAGTCTTTAGGCTCCTCCATGAGACTCATGAACCAGACCACATAGTCAGCCACCAATACCCAGACTACAGAATCTTTCCCCGCCAGGGTCTGACACATAGAAAATGCTTAGCAAGGTGACAGTGCTGTGACCATGGGCATTGTCAGCCAGATAGGAGTTCACTGAGCAGATGGGCTGTGATCAGAGGTGTCTAGATGGCTCCCCAAGGCAGGTGGACACATGCAGGCCACCACCTCCCTCCACCCCAGCAAGGAGCCCCGCAGGAGGGAGGCAGGTGACGGGGCTTCCTGGGAACAAACCACTCAGGACCACGCACTTGCACACTGATGACCTTGGACTCCAGCACCACAGGCTCCAACCGAGAGGGCCCGAGTCATACACGACGCCCAGGCAGGAGCTGTGGCCCGGTCCGAGCAGGGCTTCGGGCCGTTCCCTCTGCTTCCTGCCGACCCCAAAGCAGCCAGATGTGAGCTTTCAAAACAAACTGCAGGAGGAGAAGCACAAGTTTGCACCTGAGCTAGCTCCAAACACTGGAAACACAGAGGAATCTGTCAGTGGGGACGAGAACGCACCCTGCTGGGCCACACCTCAGTGACCTGCCTCTCCGACCTGGTGCCACCTCTGCATGCAAGACTTCCGGGGGACATTTTTGATTTCAGCTATTGCAAGAGATGACGGTGCTCTGAACCCCGAGTCCACTATGGCTAGCAGGAAAGACGCTTCACGCTGTGGACCTCAGTGGCCTTCCTGGCCATGTCCTTTTTCTCCCTCTCCCCAAGAGGGGTCACAGGTGGCCCTACTCGGTGGTCTCTTTGCACTTCTGCATGTCTGAGTCACTTGCTCAGTACCTGGTCACATGAGCCCCCAGGTAACATGTCCCTGAAGGTGGGGCAGGGATTTCTCCTGACCCTGGTTTCCAAGCTCTGCTTCCTGTTAGTCTGTCCTGTGTACCCCCACTTCACTTTAGGGGCACCCTGGGCTATCAGTCCCTTGCTTACCGAGGCTTGGCAGTGAGTGTGTCCTGCGGGCCTTGTTCTTCGGCTGTCTACGGGGGTCCTTCAGGGTTCTGAGATTTGCTCCTATAGAACCAATGTGCTCCATCTAGAGGAACCATCTGGAACCATCTAGAACCAATGCGACACCATGATGGCTACAAAGCATGAAGCCTGTCTCATCCCACATGTGCTGTGCACATCCCCACCGACTCTGTCCTGTAACTGTGTCTCACAGGTAAATAAGTCCACAGAGCCACGCAGGGAAACTGAGTCCCAAGGAAGATTGAAATCAGGGCTCCTGATGTCCTGTCCAGTCTGCGTCCCCCGGGCCATCACTGTCTTTTGACCACAAGCCAGGGTCATTTCCACAGCAGCTCTCGACATTAGCGTTCTTTTCTTCACAGCATGTTAAATGAGGACGCTTATACCTGTCTGCTTCCCACAGAGGTGCTCTGAGGACCCGCCGCGACAGCACATTTGACAGTTCTTTGAAAAGCACAGAGTGCGGTAGAAACGCGAGGTTCAATTATAGCCAAGCCTCTGCCGAGTCACGTGGCCACTACAGTTCTTTTCTTTTCTTTTCTTCTCTTCTCTTTTCTTTTCTTCTTTTTCATGATCACAGAAGAGAAAGAAGCAGACCCTTCCTGGGAGAAGCTGCCCTACCTTGAACATGAGGAAATCCTTTCTCCCCAGAGCCAGCTCCAAGAGAAACAGGACCAGATTGTTTGGAAGAAACTGTTTCCTCCTTCCTCCTCCCTCCCCCAGGCGGAGGAGGCAACAGGCGCTCATTTCACTCTATAAATGGAAACGGAATCGGTGCCTTGCAGGCTGGAGTGTGACTGGAAGCGAGAGTAGGTTGGAGGTCAAGACCCCGCCACTTCCTCTCTGGACAGGAAGTGGGTCTCCGAAAGGTTCTCCAAGGCCTCCTGCGATAAAAGGCCTGCTTGGGCTCGGGGCTGGTGGAGCGCCCTGCTGTTCACCCATCTCGCTTTAAGGGGGAGAAAGGAAAAGGAAAGACCCGGATGCGCCTCTCTAAACAGGGATGTCAGCTCAGGAAGGAGGGTGGGATGTGGGCCTTGACGCAGGGGCTGCGACGGTGTGGGATGTCTAGGCCCTTTATAAACACAGGCGCAGAGTTACGGGGAGTCAAGGAGCCCAGCACCGGCCTCTTGGGGGGCACACTGCCGGCTGCTCCACGCTGTGAAGACCGGGGGCCTCGGGCCTCTGGAGGACAGTGGTCCAGCCATGAAAGGTGCCCTGGGCCTGTGGAGATGCCAAGAACAAGCACCGGTCATTTCCCAGCTTCCCCAGCTCCCAGCTCCAGGCTAGATGAGTGAGGGCTTAGTGTGATACAGACCTGTCATCCCAGCACTCTGGGAGGCTGAGGCAGGAGAGTCTCAAACTCAAACCTAGCTTGGGCAATTCAGTAACTTGACGAAACCCTGTCTCAAAACAGAAAATAGAAAAAAGTCTGGAATGGAGCTCAGTGTGAAGGCCCTGCGTTCAATTCCACCACTTCCAGAAAGACAAAAAGGATATTAGAATCAGCCCGAATCCAGTAGAACTGGTGCCCTTATAAGGAGGCAGAGTTAAGGAAAGGATTAATTTCTAAAATCTTGGCCAAACTTCAGAACGATGCCTGGCTGTTTCCCTTTGGAAAAGCTGTGGGGTGACCGTTGGTGGCCGCGGAGAGAGATGTTCTCTCTGTGATCAGGACCTGGATCTGGTGAAATAGGCAAGAAACGCCAGTCACCTGCACTCGGCCTGGTTGCCTCCGGTTCTGCGGCAGTGTGGTGTGATCGTACACACAAGCACAAAAGTGTGCTCACACACACACATACATCCCAGGCCCAACCTGAGGGCAGCCTGATCCACCTGCACACCACACCAGCTTCTCCTACATCGGCCAGGCTCTGAGTCCCTCCCCACTCTGTTCCTGCCCTCGCTGCCACCTCGTCTAGCCACTTGGTGTCAGGGCTCCATCCCCACCCCACCCGCTGAAGACCTTCATCTCCCAGTTCCCCCGTCACTCCATGGAGGACCCCTGCCCTCGTCCAGCCCCTTGAAGTCGAGTCCCCAGTCTTGCCACAGCCCTCACCCATTGGGGATATCCTGGCAGATTAGTCAACTCTGGTGTGTCTGTGGATGATTGACATGTAGGCCAGCAAATCGAAGGAATCCCCGCCCCGGATGTGGGTGGGGCCAACCAATAGGCTTATACCTTTGATGAAATGAAAAGGGAGACAGGAAGTCTGTTTCTTTTTGAAGAGCTCTGGTCTTCGCCTTGTCTACAGAGGTTGGTTTCCAGTTCTTCAGGCTTCTAGAGTCGACTCTCTGGCCTCCCAGTGCAGACTCTTTGGCTTTCCGGCTGAGACTCACACTGGTGACTCTGCAGTGAGCTTCCAGGCCTTTGACCTTCACTGTTATTGGATCCTCCATCTCTCCAGCACACAGACCACCGTTCTGGATTCTTCCACCTCTAATTCCACAGACAGCCACTGGGCCTCCTGTAAACCTGTAAACTTATAATTATACAGGAGGCCCTTGTATGATCATACTTATATTGATTCTGTTTGCCAGTGAACCCTTTTGATATCATTGACCCCCACCGGGCCTGAACCTTAGATCCTTTGGAGCCTCCCCTCCACACGGGCAGGCGCATCCTTTACTCCCCATCAAGAACACAGGAGCTGAAGGGAAAAGAACGAACACTTCCCCATCTAAGGGAAGATCCCACTGGTCTGCTTGCTCCTCTGGATGCCTCAGGTCTGAGGGTCTACAGAGTTTGTACTCTGTCCACCTGATGAGGCCAAGACCAAGGCCATGTAGTCTGCGTGGATGGCTTTCAGCACCAATATTTACATTAAGCCTAATTCTTGTTTTTCAAATCCTTATTCCACATCACTTACTGTGGTCCTATTATGTTAAGGAGCCCTGAGGGCTATAGTTAGTGCGGCCCTGTGGCTAAGGTGGTGGTCTCTGGAACCACAAATCCTGAGTTCAAATCCTAACATTGCTATGTCACTTGGCAGCTGTTGGCTTTTGACACTCAGCCTCAGTTCTTCCATCTGTAGAATGGGAAGAAGGAGAATGTTTACCACATATGTATAGCAACTGGAAGAGCGTTTACCACATCCATGGGCATTTTCATTATTCTTGTCTCATTCTGTGACAAAGCACATTGTCATATTCAGCAGTCAGTGGAAGGAGATTCAGAAAGGTTAAGTGACTTACACAGGGTGCCTGGCTGGGAGGTGGCAGCTGGATCTGGCCCTACACTAGTTTGATTCCATACTCCATGAGGCAAGGGAAGGTTGCTCCCTCCATTTCTTGTTTCTGATCCTGGGAAAGTGTCTCTTGGAATGCGTCCAAGACCCTCCATTCACAAGGACCCTTAATCATTTTAATCAAGAACGGAAATATTCATCACCATAGGCCTCTTTAGACGGGTTCAAAGGATTTTCATAAGCGATCATTTTCCCCTTAATGCCGAGTCTTTTTCTGAGCATGGTACAGCTTTGTCCTTGAGTAGTTTGCAATTTCAATTAATTAACATGTATTTATTTAGCACTCGTCTCTACCCAGCATTGTGCTAAATGCTGTGAGAAAAACAGATATCTGTGGGACAGTACAAAACTCACTGGACTTGAATTTGAAAACCCCACAGTTGTCTATTCTCTCTATAGTTTTCTTTTGGCTTAAAAAAAAATCACCATTAGTTACTGGAGTGGATTGAATGGTATTGCCAAAGAGAGATGGGTCCGTGTCCTCACAACTGAACTTGTGGATGTGAACTTGTTTGAAAACGGATCTTTGCAGAGGTGGTTAAATCAAGGCTATGTGAGTACTAGTTGCGATATGTCAACTTGAGTTGAGTAAGAGCCACCTAAGAGATTATTAAACTCTGGGTGGGTTTGTGAACGATTGACATGTAAGCCAGCAAACTAAAAGGGAAGACCCACCCCGGATGTGGATGGCACCAACCAATAGGCTTGTGGCCTGGATAGAATGAAAAGGGAAAGGAAAACGAAGTATTTCCCTTTATTTTTTAAGAGCTCCAGTGTTTGCCAGTGCCTTTGGACAGGCTGCAGTTTCTTCCACCTTCCAGCATGAACGCCTTACCCCCCCCATGCAGACTTGCACTTGTGATTCCACAGTGAGCTTCCAGGCCTTTCTCTTTCATTTGGTCCTAGATCCTCTAGCTCTCCAGCATGGAGATCATCACATTGGTTTCTTCACCTCTGATCGCACAGACAGCAATTTTAATCTTCTGCCTTTGATTTTGTAAGCCTGCCTGATACATCCCTTTGGATAATTACACGCGTATTTCATATTGATTCTGTTCCTCTTGAGGACCCTAAGTAATACAGGCTGTTACGATGAGGGCATCATCCTGGCTTATCCAAGTGGACCCTAAATCCAATGACAAATGACTTTATAAGAGAGAAGAAGACACAGACACACGAGGAGGAGGAGACCTTGCATAAATGAGGAACCTGACCATTGAGGAAACCTAGCTTGCTCCATCCTTTTGAAAATTATTAATACAAGGTGTTGTAGCAAAAATAATTGAGATATTAAACAAAGCTTCTTGTTTTAACCCAAGGGACTTCATCTGTATCTATGTATCTACATCAAAAGCAAAGGTGATGCCACCATTACTCTTCTACATTCTGTTGAAAATTTTTTTTTTTTTTTTTTTTTTTTTTTTTTTTTTTTTGGTGTGCCAGGGGTGGAACCAGGGGTGGAACTCAGGGCCTTGTGCTTGCAAGGCTAGCACTCTAACCACTGAGCTAAATCCCCAGCTCGCTTGCTTGCTGTTACAATGTTGCTTGCTTTTCTCTTTCTTTCTTCCTTTCTTTCTTTCTTTCTTCCTTCCTTTCTTTCTTTCTTTCTTTCTTCCTTTCATCAGCTAGAAGAAAAATGACTAAAAGAATAAAATGGGATTTTTGATAAACAACATCTTAGTTACTTCTCTCTCAAATTGGGTCTAAAGCACCCGGAAGTTTGAACTTCATCCCTAGAGAGCTGGGACATCGTTGGGGCTTTGAGAGAAAGAAAGAGATGGGTCCAAGAATCATATTAGAAGGGAGGCTGTTAGAAATGGATGGGAGTAACCAGTACTGGTAGCTGGGGAGAATGGGAGAAACAATCCCAAAGACCTTTCACAAGACTGCCTGATTTTTCTCCTGTGTGGCCTGTTTCAGAAGAAACTGCTCTATCCTGACCTGGTCATAGGCAGCAGGATGAAAACAGAGAACATTTATTACGAGTACTTCCCTCCTACAACCAGGCATCTGAATATTTTGAGTACATATTTTACCCTTCCCTGAAGCCTATGACGTGGGTACTATTTTATTTCCATGTGACAGTTAAAGTTAATTGTCAACTTGATTGACTTGGGAATGGCATAGGGGACTCATAAAGCACACTTCTGGGTATGTCTGGGTGGGTCACAGAGGTGTGACTTTGGGGACTATACTTAGTTTCTTTCTCTTCCTTCTAGCATGGTTCCCCTGCTCTGCTTCCTGGCTGCTATGACCAAAGAAGTTTTGCACCACCACATTCTTCCACCATGATGTTCTTGTTTTGGAGCCTGCTGACCATGGACTGAATTGTCCACATCCTTCTGCTGTAATGTCCTTCCTAGGAGCCAGCCATGGACTAAATTCTCTACATCCTTCTGCCATAATTTTCCTGCCTCGGAGCTACCCATGGACTGAACTCTGTAAAACCGTGAGCCAGATTAAACGTCTCCTCCTTGAAGTTGCAGGAGTCAGGTATTTTATCCAGCTGATGAATTCATCCCATCTTCCATGGAAAGCAACTGAGGCCCAGCAGTATAAATAAGCTCCCTACGCTCACATGGTAAGTGAAGGCTGGAGCTGGAATTCCAAGCCTAGTGTCTGCTGCTGTGGGGCCCTGTGCATAGAGCCAAGTCCACCAGCAGCCATGTGGGGCGCTGGGAGCCCCACCCTGGTGAGCCTCTGATTCCCCCACCCCGCCCCACAGACTGCAGAAAGCTACCTGAGTGTACAGAGCATGGCACTGGTGCTTTTTCCTCTCCAAAACACATTAACTGATTTTGTCTGGAAATGTTTTACGAGCCCCACTTACGCCTCCTCCATCCCCTCTTGCATGCCCGAGGTCCCCGCCAGGACTGTAAAGGGGCTTTTCTTCTTGCCGAGCCCTTAACTCTCCACCCCAGAGAGGGCCGGAGCAGTGAGGCTCCGGTCTTGGCCCTCGAGGAGTGTGTAGACCGACCGTCATGTCTCAGTCGTACCCTCGTCTTTTTCATGAGGCTCTTTAATTAGGTTCAGAAACATATTTATGATCCCGAGAAACGGCCTGTGTTGTATTAGGCAAGTTCAAAGCTCCATTTCTCCCAGTAACTCACTGAACATTTCAGTAAATTTGGAGGCCTGGCCCACAGCCAGTTCTGAACAAAATCGCCCCCAGCAGCCCCAGCCCTGGGCGGCGTTGAAGAGAGGACGGGATCTGGGCTTTGGCAAACCTGGGGTCCCGAGCAGGCCTCCCCTCCCCCGGCTGGGTGACCCCGGGCTCATTGCTTAACCTCGCTGAGCCTCGGTGTTGTGATGTTTAGAGTACAGAGTCAGACTGCGAAGGATGAGGGCACTGTGCAGACTGTGCAGGCTGATGATGTGTACCTATTAGTTCTCTTGAAACTCTGAGCCTGTCCCAAAGAGCCATGCAAGTGGCCGACAGGTGGGCAGAAAGATGCCTTGAACTCACTCTGTAGCCCAGGCTGGCCTCAAACTCACAGTGCTCCTCCTGCCTCAGCCTCCCTAGTGCTGGGACGACAGTTGTGCGCTACCACTCCTGGCAGGAGAGTGAGTCTTATGTTAAGTGTTCTTATTATCACATGCACGCATGCGCGCGTACACACACACACACACACACACACACACACACACACACACACACACATGGAAACAGGCAGCTTGGCTCTATTACTTGGATCGTGGTTATAGTGTCGTGAGTGTTTGCTTTATCCAATCTCAGCTGCACACATTTAGTGTCTGTAGCTCTCTCTGTATCAGTTATACCTCGATAAACCTGCTTTTACAACAGACTAGTCAAACCAGGCTTGCTGCTGCACACCTGCAATGCCAGCTTTCTGGAAGGCTGAAGCAGGAAAATCTCAAGTTGTAGCCTAGCCTGGGCAATTTAGCCACTTTTTGAGATCCTGTCTCAAAATAAAAAATAGAAAGGGCTGGGGATGTAGCTTGGTGTGAAGGCCTTGGGTTCAGTCCCCAGGGCCGTAAAAAGAAACAAAATATATCAGAAACAGTGAAAGTGAAAATAAAGTCCCGGCATCTCTGATCACCGTCCCTCAAGTAGGAGAAGTTGAAGGGGCTGGTTGGCTGGAGGATCGCGACCTACATGTGTTGGGACTGGAGGGGCGAGCACGGTGTCCCTTCCCCAGGCCCTGCTGTCATTCTGGTCTCTGCCACAGACTCAGTGTCCCCAAGGCCTGGGCTGCGTCCACATGCAGGGTCTGCCGGGGGCTCCTCGTCTGCCGCGTTTCTGATCTTTCCCAGCAGTCGCTGCCCTGAAGGGCTTGCGGGCTGCGGGTCGGCCTCTGGCGCTGATGTGCTGTGCCGTTCGGTGTCCCCGGCCCCACGGTCCTCGCACAGATGTTTGCCGAGCGACTGCTGAGTGAGTGGGGGCAGCTTCAGGACCACAGAGGACCCAAGCGGCTTGGCGGGGCTGTTGGTGGTCTGGGTGTTGACAGAGCAGAGTCCCCTGTCCCCGCCCGGGCCGCCATCTCCCCCGTGCTTCCCGCTCAGACACCAGCTGTTTCCTGTGTGGCTGCCTCCTCTCGCCCGCCCCGTACTCAGCCATGGTGACCACACTCTGCCGTCTTGCAGCCCAGCGCCTTGTCCGCTGTAGTGAAAATCTCTTTTCTGCCTAAATGGACGGAACGTGCGCCACCCCCATCCAGCTCGGGGAAATGAACCCGGCCAGGCTAACAGGCAACAGTGAATAACTTGTTATTCTGTAGGTGATCCTGTGGCAGCAGGCTGAGGGGTGGTCGGGGTGATCTGTGGCTCGGGAAGATGAAAGGGGCTGCGGGGTCCGAGAGGCCTGCCACGCCCGGACGCCACGGAGCTCTGATAGCACACTCCCGCCCCTGCGTGGGGACACAATGTCAGCCTGCCGCTTGCCGATGTCTCCGTCTTCCTCGATTACAAATCAGATCCACAACTGCCCTGGCCTGGGATTCTGGAACACACATCTTTTTTGTTTTTGTTTTTGTTTTTTTTGTCTTTTGGGACTGGATCTCACTCACTATGTAGTTCGGGCTGGCCTTGGACCCACAGAGATCCTCCTGCCTCAGCTTCCCAGAGTGCTGGGATTACAGGCGTGCACCGCCACGCCTAGCTTTGAAATTATGTGTGGCTGCCCCCATGACATGCCTTGAACCTGTCCTCCCCCGAGGCTGTGAGAGATGAAACGCTAAGCCCTGGATGATCCCAGAATCGTCACTTCATCTGGTGACTCGGGTCACTCGTGGCATCGGCACACTGGGAAGGACTTGGGCCAGGAAGCCCCAGCTGCCCACCCACTCTGATGCCTCCCTCTCGCTCTCGGGAAAACCAGAGGAGGCAGGGGCACTTCCAGACCAACGGAGGCTGCTTGTCCAAGGGAGAAATTTCCAGCGAGACCGCCATGTTTTGTACCCCCCGCAGTGCCCCTCCTGGAGAAAGAGCCAGAGCAGACTTTGGCAGACAGTTGAATCTTTTGCAAGCAAAAACACGTTCCTCCCCAGCTTGGAATTTGATGCCTGCAGTCACGACACATATAAAAAGAGGAGCCGGGCATGGTGGCACATGCCTGTAATGCCAGCACCTGGGAGGCTGAGGCAGGAGGATTGCTGCGAGTTCAAGGTCAGCCTGGACTACATAGTAAGTCTCTGTCTAAATCAGTCAGCCAAGAGGCAGCTTTTCTTATCGCCTGTTATGCGAGTCCCAGAGACATCTGCTTGGACTGATCGTGGTGTCGTCATTCCCGAGCGCCCCATCCCGCACTACCCACCGGCGAACTGGTGTTCGTCTCTCTTTGGTGACCCGGTAGATCAACAAGACACGGTGCTGGGCACAGGAAGTGATTGGTGACAGGGACAACCAACCACTCACTGGGAGAAGCGCCGATGTGCGCCAAAGTGCTGCGGTCCCTTGTCCTCATCACGTGTGACCTCGTTCAGCCCACCCCCAGGAAGAGACGAACAGGTGGTTTTCCCACAGGGCCCAGCTCCCCGAGGCCTGGATGGCGTCCTCTGTGCCCTGGGAGGGGTCACAGTGAGGCCCCACCAGAGGGCACCTGGGGAACAGGCGGGAGTCCAGGCCGGAAGTCCCCTACCCCTGTCCCTAGCGCCATGCCCAGCGCCTCTGGGAGCTGAGACAGGAGCTGAGCTGGGAGCTTGCGCTCTGGCAGGCTGAGGCAGGAGGATTGCAAGTTTCAGCGTGGCCTGGCCAATTTAGTGACTTAGCCAGACCCTGTCTCCAAATATAAAATAAAAAGAGCTGGGGATGTAGCTCAGTGCTAAGGTTCCATCCACATTACTACAAAAGCAAAGGGGGACTCGGAGCCCTTCACACGGCCTGGGGTTCGAGCCCCTTGTTAAGCCGTGGCGGCTCCCACACGCAGCCTTTAATGTGGTGCGATGGTTTTCAGGCCGCTCTCAGAAGGAAAAGGTTAATAATGTGTGAGGTTTACAGCCCCTTCCCTGGAGCTGTGCCCTTTGGTCCTGCTCCTGGGTTGCAGCCGGGTCCCCTCCGCGGGGATGGGTGTAATTACAGCCCTGGGCTGGTGGCCTGGGGACACCAGGGCCTCTGCTGCAGCAGGACGGACGAGGTGTGAGCCGGCGCCCGGCCTGCAAAGCAGAACCAGATGGGAAACCCATTACCTGTCCACAAAGGCGGCGGCCGCCCGTAAACGTATTTACTGGGTTAAATAAATACACCGCTGTTAAAAGCCTGGCCTGTGACTGTGAGTTGCCCACATTTTTCATTTGTCAGAAGGGGCTTTTGGAAGCTCTCAGGCGGCCGGTCTTCCTGCCCGTGTTTATGTGTGCGCCGTGCCCCCCGCGCCCCGGCCGCGCAGGAAGAAAGGGGCTTTGTCTGCCGGAGCCCCCCCCAGCCTGGCAGCCCTGTCCCGCCTCAGGACCCCCTCCAGGCCTGCGGTGGGGACCAAGTCCTCACATGGCCAACAAGGCCGAGGTCTGCTGACTTCAGAAACAGTGGCATGTGCCTGTCATCCCAGCACTTGGGAGGCTGAGGCGGGAGGATTGCAAGTTTGAGCCCAGCCTGGTCAATTGAATGACTTAGGGAGAACTTGTCTCAAAATAAAAAAATGAAAAAAGGGCTGGGGATGCAGCTCAGTGTACCTGTATACTGTGGATAAATGGAATTTATCTGGATATGGGATATGGGACTTTCTGTGTCTGTCACTTGCTCCTGGCATAATAGTTTCAAGGGTCATCTGGGTCATGGTATATAACATGGTATATTCTTTGTCAGGGCTGCATACTATTCTTCTATGTGGCAAGACCACATTTTGTTTAGCCATTCATCATCCAGTGGACAGTGTGTTGTCTCTACCTCTCGGTGGCTGTAAATAGCACTACTGTAAACATTCTTGTTTGAGTTTTGGGCTCTGAGCGCACATTTTCAATTTCAAGGACAAATCTGTATCTACCTACGACTAGAATTGCTGGGTCAATGACAGGCCTATGTTGAACTTGTGGAAGACCCAACAACCTGTTTTTTGTGTCCTTTGTACCTGGCAGTATCTGAGGAGCTCAGCAGCACTCTGACCCCACCTCCCTGGGGCTCTGGGTCGCACCAGATGTGTGCACCAGGGATTCGGACCCCAGAATGAATGATCCACACTCTTCAGTCACCCTGACGATTGGAGGGTGTGCAGGACACAGTGTATATTCCCTGGGCCACAAGAAGTTTGTGACAAGTTGTTAAGCGACTTCCCTAAGGAAGATGCCGCCCAGCTGGGGACTGGAGTCACGGGGAGAAACGCATGGTGTAGACGCCCGGTCCGCCCATCTGTTCCAGACCCTGAAATGGCATTTGTGACTCTGAAGTATGGTGAATTGTGTGTGTGCGGCTTCTTCAGGGTGGGAGTTGCCTTCCCCGTCACACGGTCAGGTCACTGGAAGCACTTTCTAATGGGCCCCTGCTGAGAGAGTGCTGGCTTGTCACCCTGTCCTGGCTCTGCTTTTATTGTACCTTCCCACCTAGGTCAACCGCTGCAGCTCAGATGATTCCTCTCAGCGTGTTCCAACCTAAGTTTTGCTTTCTAACTTAATTCTTTATCGTCTTGTGTGTCATGTCGACCGCCTATACCTGCCCCCCAAATATCTGTCGGTGTAGCAGGCAAAGGACAATCAGAATGAACAGTGAATGCTCACATTTCAAAAACGTGTTGGAGCAATAGACACGTGGCAGTGAATCCCCCTCAAAATCCTCGGCCTCGGTTGGAGCACACTCATCCCATCGTTCTTGCCCCTTTCTGCAGCAGCTCTGGAGTCCTCTCTCCTGAGGCTCTTTACTAGGTGGGATCAAAAATACGGTGAATGCTGCCACCGAGCACCATCCAACAGAAAGGCAGTTTCTAAAAACATGGCGCTGTGTCCTCATTCACCTTAGTCACTGGGTCTGGCACCGTGTGACTTCTGGCTCTTCCCCAAAGTCAGAATGACCATGAAAGGGAAACATCTTGAATTCATTTGGGACATTGAGGCAGCCAGGACAACACAACTAAAGACCCTCGGGAAAGAGGACTCCAGAGCTGCCGCAGGAAGTGGCAGGGATGATGGGACAAGTGTGTTCAAAGTGAAGGGAGGATTCTGAGGGGATTCATGGCAAGGTGGCTTTGACTATCATAAACTTTTAAAAATGTAAGCATTCATTTGCAGTTTTCGCTCATACCTCGTCTTTAACCTCCGCCGTTACCCGTCGCTTCCTATGGTTTAGCAGATTGGCAGAGGCAGGCGGAGCCCAGCTTTGCCAGTGTGAAATCTGGCTCGCAGCCCAGCACCAAGACAAACCATCTCCGTGTGATGAAGCAACGTGTCCAGCCCATCTTAGTCTCCGGGTTCTTGCCTATAATTTTAATGTACATCAGGTGGGGCTGTGGTGACAGTATAATTAAATGTATTTTCTACAGTCCCAACAGCTATATCAGCCCTGGGCTTGGGGCAAATAGTCATCTTGCCATGTTTTTTTTTTTGGTGGTGCCAGGGATCCAACTCAGGCCCTTGTGCTTGCAAGGCAAGCACTCTAATCACTGAGCTAAATCCCCAGCCCCTGTCTTGCCATTTTTTTTTTGCTTCCTCATTTGGTGCTGGCAGGGAGGCACAACAGTAGAAGGAATAGCACTTTAAATTGAAACAGTTCCGTGAAACAGAAAATGTCCTTCCCCTTTAGATAGGTCCTAGAGAGCATGGCTTTTATTAAACTATTATAACTCCAGTAGAACAATTCTATTCTAGTCCAGGTCGTAGAAGGCCTTCATCAGAATTGCCAGTTTATCCCAGAGTGGTGGTGCATGCCTGTAATCCAAGCATTTGGGAGGCTGAGGCAGGAGGATCTCTGGGAGTTTGAGGCCAGCCTGGCTACATAGTGTCTTCAAGGGCAGCCTGAGCTACATAGCAAAATCTTGTCTCAAAAAACCAAAATAAAATACCCCTTTTGGGAGGTTTTCACACAGCGCACCAAGAATCCAGAACTTCCTCCAATCTGTGGTCTACAGAGGGGAAAGGAAATTTTCAAGCGCCCAGAGCGTTTGGCCTGCAAGCAACTTCCTGGCTTCTCTCCATTTTCTCCTCCTCCTGGCAGCATGAAACGAGTACTTTCCCCTAGTGAACGGCTGGCTCCCTTTGGGAGCGGAAAGGGGGAAAGGTGTCTAGAGACAATGAGCAGGAGTTGCCATCACTGTGGTGCGGGTGGGTTTCCCCGCAGATGAGGTACGTGCGGTCACTCACACTTCGAGCCCTGTTGACGGCTGGTCAGACAAGCAGCGGACTGCGCCGTCACCCTCGCCCCACCACAAGCACTCACAGCGACACGCTGATCCGATGTGAAAAGATTCAGACAGAAGGTAAATAAATCCTACTCCGTAAGCGGCTCCGCAGGGCTCTCCCAGGGCTGCACACGCTGGTGCCGGGCTGGGGTGCATCTGGGGAGTGGCCAGGGACGTGACCCCCTCAGACCGGGTGCAGCGGGTGAGCAGGGCAGGTTGAGCGGGTGCCCTCCTTAGGTCCTCCCCACCAAGGGCCGCCAGCTCAGCTTTAGTGTCTGGGTCACAGATGGAATTTGTGCCCAATATCTGGATGAAATCTGAGCGCTCAGGAAGCTGAGGCAGGAGGATTGCAAGCTCTAGCTCAACCCAGGCAACTTAGCGCCTTAGAAAGACCTTGTCTCAAAATAAAATATAAGAAAGGGGATGCGGCTCAATAAGAAGGCCCTGTGTTTAAATCCCTATTCTCCCCATCCCCCAAAAGAAAAAAGTGAATGGAGTTAACTGGCTAAATCCTAAAGGGTGGAGAGGAGGGATGGAGGAAGAGGCAGCAAAGATTTATGGGTAAAAGAAGCAGAGGATTATGGGAGCCATACAGGTGCCCAGCAAAGGGTCTCAATACGGGGAGAGGGAGACAAGTGTGCAGACAGGAAGGGGTGGCCCACAGAAGGCTTTGACGTCAACGAAGGCGCCTTCACCTTGTCCTAAGTCACTGGAAGCCATTAAGGAATCGGGAGCAGGAGACAACAAAGCCAGATTTTCTTTCAGAGACGGCTCTGGGCTCAGTGGGGTGGCTGCCCTGGCTGAGGTGCAGGCAAGAGAAGGGGCACAGCTTGGGCGCCATTTTGGTGGCTATGAGAAATATGAAGGACTCAAGCGCTTTGGAGGCTAGATGTGCAGAACCTGGTGACGGGCTGGCTGTGACGGAGGAGGAGGAGAGGGAAGGGATCGGGACAAACCCTGCTCTTTGCCCTGTCACAGAATGGCGACGCCCCTCACAGACTTGGGGACACTGAGGAGACCAGGTTTGAGGTTGGTAATCATCACGTCACGTATGAGATGCCAGAGGAGGCAGCACGGGCTGAGGGAGGTGCCAGCCCAGCGGGCAGGTGTGGCGTCCCCAAGACGCGGAGACCGGGAAGTGGTGGAAACAGACGCAGGGTGTCGACAGCCCTCTGCCCAGGAAGTACCAGCTGTGCTCCATCAGCACTGCCACCTCCAGGGCCACACGGCAGTGCCACCCCACTGCTGTGGACGCCACACCTGTCTGGGCCACCACAGAGTTTGTGGTCCCTGGAGACCGAAGGTCCTGGAGACTCGGCCACCACGTGGCCTGCACCCTAACCCACAGGTCATAGCTGACGCGGCTTCGGGGGACGGTGCCACGGCCTGAGATGCAAGAAGAGCCAGCGCGGTTAGCAAACCAGCACCGTGAACTGAGTCATCACCCGGGAGATGCCGGAGCCACCACCGCTCTACTCACACAGCAGAGACAGCTGCCTCCCAGATGCGTAAATCTCAGTGTAGGGTGAGGAGAAATAGGCAAAACAAGGTCACAGCCTGTCTCCCAAGAAACCCGCGACGCTCTAGTTGTAAACCCCAAAGAAAAGGATAACAATGAAGTGCCCGATAAAGAAGTCGAGGGACAGAAACGGTGAGATCCAAGAGAACATAGACAGACAGTTGAACGAAATCAGGAAAACAATTCATAATATGAAGCAGAAATCCAGTAAGGAGGTAGCTATTTTAGAAAAGGACGAACAGGTCAGGCATGGCGGCACACTCCTGTAATCCCAGCACTCAGGGAGACTGAGGCAGGAGAACTGAATGGCCAAGACGAGCCTGGGCAATTTAGCGACTTACTAAGACTCCGTCTCCAAATAAAAAATAAAAAGGGCTGGAGATGTAGCTCAGGGCAAAGGCCCTTAGTTGAATCCCGAGTACTACAAAATAAATACACCACAGAAATCTTAGAAATTAAGACTCCACAGAGAAACTGAAAATACTTTGAAATCCAAGCAGCAGACTAGATAAAGCAGAAACAAATAAATAGAAAGCCACAAAGGCAGCATTTGAGATGCTAGGGGCAGCACTAAAGGAATATTTCCATTTTTGGAGTGCCTGAAGGTGAGGCAAAGGGGAAAGGGATAGAAAAACTGTTCAGTAAATTAATACCTGACAATGTCCTAATCTCAGGAAAGACACAGACACAAGGACAAGATGCTTGCGGAGCCCCAAATAGGCACGACCAGAAAAGGGCCTCACTGTGGCATTTTTTTTAGTCAAATTGTCAAAATAACAAGACGAAGAGAGGATTCTAAAACTTGTGAGAAAAATGTGGCACATCACATTTGAGAGACATTCTTTAGATTAACAGATTTCTCCACAGAAACCTTGCATGCCAGGAGGGAATGGGATGATATAGCCTCTTTCCCTAAACATAAGATCTAGCTGGAAAATAATCACCCTTGAAAATTAGAGAACAAAAATGCCAATCCCAATCGGCCTACGGTTGCCTTAGCTGCCATCACTATTCTCTTCTTGGTGGCTACACCAGCTGGGTCTTATTTTCAGAGAAACACAATAGTTTGAGCACCAAAAGAAAATAACTTTCAAGTAACAGTACTGTACCCGCAAAGCTATCCTTCAGAAATGAAGGAGAAATAAAGACCAGATTGCTGAGATTACAGGTGTGTGCCAGGCCAAAAGATGCTGAAGAGACACCCACATTCAGAAGGGAAAAAAATTGCTACCATCACAAAAGCACATTAAAGTATAAGCCCACTAAAGAGCAGATACACAAAAGAGAAATAGGAAAGAATCAAATCTTACCAGTAAACTACCAAAGCACAAAAATGAACTAAAGATATCCAAAACAAACAGAAGTGAATTAACAAACTGATGGGAGTCTGTCCTTCCCTATTAATAATGACCTTGAATGTGAAAAGACTAAATCCCAGAATTCAAAGATGCAAACTAGCTGCATAGATAAGAAAACCAGGCCCAACAATATGCTGCTTAAAGAAACTCTCATCAGTAAAGACACTACAGACTAAAGATCTGAGAGGCCTTTAAAAGACCCTCTCTTCACTCAAAAAGAAAACAAAGAGACTTTACCAAGTGGTAAAGTGGTAAGACATAGAGGTCCAGAATTTACAAGCAGTGTCTGGAGTAGAATGATCCATGAAGTTTCCACTGTCTTCATACAGAGATTCTAAGACATTCGTCCTTCTTCTGGCCTGTCCGCACCTGAAGGCCTCTTCCTGTCGTCTGGAGCCTCCTGTGCTATGGCACAGAGCCCACCTCTGCCCATCTTTGGAGGGAACCTGCAAGATTTAGATCCAGGCCTGCCGCTCCTGAGGCTCTGCTTGGCTGCACACTGAGTTATTTCTCTCTGCCATGCAGGGGAAAGCCAATCTCCCTCTTAGCCTTTTAGCAAAGCAAACTGAGGCTCGAGGGCCCAAAGAGAGGTTACAGGGCTGCTTGCTGAGAACAAGCTGTGTATGGCTGCAAGCTGGCCCTGAAGCTTAGCTGAGTGCTCCTTCCTGCCATGCCAGCCATCCCGGACCTTGGACATCAGAAGGTCCAGATGGCACATATCTGTAATCCCAGGATGCTGAGGCAGGAGGATTGTGGCGAGTTCGAGGCCAGCCTGGGCTACATAGTGAGTTCAAGGCCAGCCCACACTATGTAGTACTCTGTGTCAAAAAAAAAAAAAAACCAGCCCAAACTATGTAGTACTCTGTGTCAAAAAAAAAAAAAAAAAGAAGTTGTTTAGGATCCGCACTGCCCCAGTAAGCCCTTACACGCACTTTCCTTTGATTAATTCAGGTAGGAATTATCTAACCAGGACAAGAAAGCAGGTTTTATTTTCTGGCCCTGAATAATCAAGATCGTCCACTGCCTGAAGCTCTAAGTGTATCACCCAAAAGAGCAACGAGTGATGAAAACAGCTCATCAGCAGATTTAAACAAAGTTCCCTTTCTTCCCGTTAACAATAGGATTTCTTTTTCATCTATATTTGTCTGCAGTATGAACTTTATTTTGCTTATCTGGATGAATGCAAGGAAACAGCCCCAGGAGAGGCACCATGACCAATAATTGAGGCAAATCCAAAGCCATCTGGGACCTGGGAGGTCCGACCTGAGTAACAGAGCGGCGCTGTGCAACAGAACGTTTTGTGGTGATAGAAAATGTTCCGTCCTGTGTTATAATGTAGTAGCTCCAAGCGACGTTGGGTCTTAACCCCCCGAAATGTGGCCAGTATGCTAAGGAACAGGATATTTAAAAACGATTCATACAGATCTAAACAGCCACGTATTTAAATAGCAGAAGCTTATTGGTGGCGTTCTGGTCCTGACAGAAGATGATGATGGCCATGTGACCACTTACTATGGCTGCATCTTCTCCCCTAACAGAAAGCCCCCGAGAAGTCTGTATTTTCTCAACCTACTTTCTTGGGGTTTGGCTCCGGCGTGGGGGCGGGGGCTAGAATCCCTCCTTTCCCAAGGCTCTGGATGGGTTTATTAACCATCTACATCTCTGAACCTAGAAGGAGGAACTCTGAATTTGAAGCCATTTATTAGGCTTAAATTTATGTGGTGTGAAATCTGTTAGATCATTTGCTCATCAGAGGGTTGTCCAGGAAAGAAGGGCATCTACAAAGGGTTTCCAGGGCGAGGTCACCTCTGTAATCAGAAACATGCCTGGCCCCATTCACAGCAATAGCCCGGCTTTTGGCTAGAGTCAGGGGTGCGCAGTGGCCTGCGGAAGACCTTGCCGTTGCTAACATTTCCTCTCTTATTAAAAAAGAAAATTAATTATGTTTCCCTCTTGTTCAACTTCAAGACTGAGAGGCGAGTGTCCTTGAGGTTCACATTTGAAAACAGGGACCTCACAAGAGTCCGTGGAGACGCCAAACTGGTGGGAGGCGTTGAGAAGAAATGAGGGTTCAAATGAAATGTGTGTGGCCAAGAACCACTAGGGTTTACAGGAGGAAGTCCTTGGTCTTGGTTTGGAGATCACTTGTTCACTCAACAAACACCAACCGAGGGCCATGAACTGAGTTCCCGGGAAACAAAGATGGCGAGGTAGCGGTTGGCCCTGGGGCTCACAGTCTTAGGGGGACCCTACTGTGTCCCATCTACTGTGAGCGGTGGGGCCCAGAGACACATTTTGAAAAGCAGATTCCAAGAGGTCCCTCCCACAAGTTCTGAGTTCATGAATCTGTGGGAGGCTTCCAGGTTGTGTGTGTGTGTGTAGTACTGGGGATTAAACCCAGGCCCTCTCACTGAGCTACATCCCCAGCCTTTTTTATTTTTTGGGACAGGGTATCGTCAAGCCACCCAGTTTTCCAGGCTGGGCTGCAACTTGCGATCCTCCTGCCTCAGCCTCCCCCAGAGTATGGGATTACAGGCTAGAGTTTTTACACAGTGCTTTGAGGAGATCCTGATTGAAAGGCAAGTTGGGGGACGTTAACATAATAAGTGTATCTTCTCCTCACCCAGCGCTCCTCCTTTTGCCCCAGCGCCTTCCACAAGATCGCCTCCTTGATCCGCATCATAGGCCCAGCTGATTTCACCCCTCGGGATTCTGGAGCCGCCCTTTCCCACCTCACACCGGACTGGTGGGACCGTCCCTCCTTCCTCTCCCTGGTCCCTGGTGTTCCCTCTGCCAGTTCATTCTGTAGAGCCACCAGCCTGACTTTCTAAAGCCAGAAGTGGAAGGGTCTCATTCTTGTTCAAAACTACTCTGCAAGCCAGGCATGGTGGTGCACCCCTGTGATCCCTGCAGTCTGGGAGGCTGAGGCAGGAGGACCTCAATTTCCAGCCCAGCCCAGGCAACTTAGTGACTTAGCGAGAGTCTGCCTCCAAATAAAAAATAAAAAGGGCTGGGGATGCAGCTCAGTGTGAAGGCCCAGGATTCCAGCCTCAGTACCAAAAGAAAAAATGAAACACTCTGCAGTTTGCACCTCCCAAGAACCAAGCGCTGACCGGGCCCCACCCTCCTGCCCAGCTCTTCCCCTCTGCATCCTGCGAGCTGTCCATTCGTCGCCTCCCAGGTCCACGGCAGACGCACCCTCCCCTGTGGGGCTCTCCGGATGCTGCAAGCCCACACCGTGCGTCCGCTGCCTGTGCCAGAGCAACGGCAGAGAGAAGGGGACCAAGATTTGAAATTGGGGACAGTGTAGAGGGCCAGAGTACAGGTCATGGGGACCCTCTTGCTGGGACATAGCCAGGGAAATAAAGGAAATCAGAGTCACAAAGTACATTTCATTTTTAAAATTGATTACTATAAAAGACACATTGCCCTGAGTCCTCCTGAAATCTTTCCTCTTCCTTCAAACACACGCATCCCGTATCCTGGCCACTTCCTGCAGCAGCTCTGGGGCCCTCTTTCCTGAGGGTCTTTCCCAGGTGTGATCACAAATACAGTGAGTGCTGCTGCCGAGCGCCATCCAGCGGAAAGGCAGCTCGTAAAAACACGACGCTGTGTCCTCCTCTGCCTTAGTCACCAGATCTGGCACCGTGCGACTTCCGGCTCTTCCCCAAAGTCAAAATGGCCATGAAAGGGAAACGTTTTGAATCCATTCAGGACCTTGAGGCAGCCGGGACAGCGCAGCTGAAGACACTCGGAAGGAGGACGCCAGAGCTGCCGCAGGAAGCAAGGGCCGTGGTGCAGGGTTCCACACTGGGCTGGTGACGCTGGGTCTGGCACACGACCCCTGCAGCTGAGACTGCTTCGCAGTGACCGCGAGGGGAGCAGGGGACAGCCCCCGCTGGGCAGCTGGGTCAGGCCCGAGGTGGCCTCGGTGCCCGGGGAAGCTGCCTGAGGTTGTGGGCTGCCCACTGGCAGCTGTAGGGAGGCCAGGCTGGGTGGCTGGAGAAAGTTCCAGGAGAAGCTGTGTCACCCACGTGGAGCAGCCGCAGGAACAGGACTCCCAGCCTCCACAGTGATGGCGACGTGGCGCGGGACAGCCATGCAGCCCCCCTCCTGCCGTGACCCTCGGAGTCAGCTCTCGTCCCAAGGCAGCGCCGTTAATGCCGACCACCTGGCACCTGCCATTTGGTGGTGACGCTGACCAGGCCTCTGTGGGCGCCTCTCATGTGACGTCCCTCCCTCCTCGCTGTCATGCACGGGGGTCGCTGCTTGTGGTGCTGTGAGATGAGAAGCAGGCCCAGGCGAGGAGGGGTGCAGTACCTGGGCTCCTCCACAGAATTTAGGCCAAGTGCAATCCCAGCATTTAGGAGGCTGAGGCAGGAGGACTGCTCAAAGCCGAGGCCAGCCTGGGCTATATAGCAAGACCCTGTCTCAAAAAACCAAAAATAATAATATGAATCATAATACCTATTTTGCGCAGGCTTTAAATGCTCACAGAAACCTCTTGTGAGCAGCAGGAGGGACGGCACCAGAGTGGTTTTGTGTCCTGGCCCAGTTTAGCCATTTCCATCCCTGTGTTCCTGATGACAAAGCCCTGAGTCTGCTTAGTCACTGGACTCTGCTGTGCAGAGAGCGTGCAAGGGTTCTGTCTGCGGGGACCCCCAAGGCTGGGTCCCCAGGGCATGTGGCCCCCAGGCCCAGCAAGGAACCAGGGGCACGGGCTGGGACCTCAGGCCGGTGGGCCTCTGAGTCCCTGGTCTCTTGGGATCGTGCGGTTAGACCCCTCCCTGTACCCTCCATGTCCAGCCTCTAGACCGGTACCCGGGGCTGTGACCAGGCTGCAACAGCCTCATTTCCAGGGGCCAGGGCAGCAGGGCAGGAAGATAGAGGGATTCGCACCCCTGAGCCCCCACGAGGCCATAATTCACCCCTGGCCAGAGCCAGGACCGTTGTGTCCCTGCCCAGCCTCCATTTCTTTGAAGGGAGGAAGGTGGGCCACTTTGGTTGCTGCACAGCTTTGAGGGCCATAAAGGCAGAGAAAGGCGTGATGGCACTCGGCAAAGGGCCCTGTAAATCTTGGTTTGTTTCTCCGGGAGAAGCCGCCCTGCCCCTGAGGCCCCGTCCTAACCCTCAGGGACAGGAAATGGCTGACGGGTGGCAATGTGCGAATGCCCTGCGGAGAAAGAGCAGTCAGGGGACCGCAGGGACATCAGAGCCGGGACCCAGGCAGCTTGGGCTCGAACTGCCCCTCCCCGCCTGCCATCTGACCCGCCAAGCCCACCAGGCCACAGGTGTCCGGGAGGGCGGGAGAGGACTAAGACGGGGACCATGACTGATGCTCCTGTAGTCCTAGCGCTCCGGAGGCTGAGGCAGGAGGATCACCATGAGTTTGAGGCCAGCCTGGACTACGTAGCAAAACCCTAGCTCAAAAAATCAATCACTCGGTCGATGCTGGTGAGGATACGGGTGAAAGGAGCCCTTCCACACTGCTGCTGTGAATGGAAATGAGCATAGCCCCTGTGGAAATCAGAATGGAGGTTCCCCCTCAAAAGACTAAAAATAGAGCTACATTTGACCCCGTGCAACCTCCCCTGAGTACAGGAGGAAGGAACTGGAGTCGGCATACGACAGGGCACCGCGTGGCCATGTTTATCGAAGCACAACTCACAGTGCCTGGGATGAGACCAGCCCTGGTGCCCATCCACAGATAAGCAGGTGAAGATGTGATTTTATAGACACGCGTACGCACAGGCACACACACACTCGAGTATTATTCAGTCCAAGAAGGAAGGAAGGAAAGAGAGGAGGTGAGACACAGAGCTGGAGGCGGGGAGGGGCTGAATTCCCGCCCTGTACGCAGCAGCTGACATGCTGACCGGGTCCCAGGGGATGGTGGGGGAGGGGCGACGTGACCCTCCTTGCAGGAAGCGGACAGGTTCGTCTCTACAGCCTGAGGCGCCCTGCTTCCGCCCCAGGAAGATGGGGCGCTGCTTGTCCCCAGAAAGACCAGGTGCCTGTCTCAAAATCAGGCTGCCGGAAACAGGGATGAGACACGATCTTCATGCATCAAAAACAAATGTTGGGGACTGGATGGATCAGAGTCAAAAGTGTGTAGCAGGGAGCTGCAGTGTGGGTTGGAGAGACCGCGTCCTGTCCTGTGGCAGAAGGACGTGCGGCAGCTGGGACAGCAGGGGGCCGGGCTTGGCCTGAGACCTGAGGGCTGCCAGACTTAGGTCTCCGGGGCTGTGGGAAGGAAGGAAGCTACTCCATCCACACCAGCCCAGCCCTGTGGAGCGTCAGTTGGTCCTGGTTCCATCACTGTCATTTTGAGTATAATTAGAGGAAAGTGACAAGACCTATTGACAAGACTGAGGCCTTCCAGTCCTGTGGAGGAGCAGAGGGGAAGGGCAGCTGGCTGAGGGGTCTGAAGGAGCCCAGCAGGACCCTGGATTGGTCCCTTTCTCATTGCAGGAAGAAAGTACTCAACACCCGCCATGTACGGGGGGAGGATTAGTTTGACTCATGGTTTCAAAGGGCTCAGTCCATGGTTGCTGCTCTAAGGGAGAAGCATTTCCAAGCCTTGGTCCCCCGCAGGCATCCTGTCTCTGCCTGGGCACCCCACAGTGATCCCTGGAGCCCCACAGGAGCCGCCTTCCTGGAGCCCTGGTGCCTGGGTCCTCTGGGATCCAGGAGGGAGCTGCCACAGCCCATGAGCATGGCACAGAGTGGCAGGGATTCCAGAGAAGGGGCCTCTGCCCTCCTGCCACCTTGCTTCTCCTCACATGCTCCCCTTATAAAATCCTTTTGCCACAGAGCCTCACCCCCACTGTGTTTGTTTTGGGATAGCATCTCATTAGGTCTCTAATTGCACAGGCAGGACTGGGGCTTGCAATCCTCCTGCCTCAGCCTCCCAGAGTGCTAGGATTATAGGGTATACCACCATGCCTAGCTATTTTTAGCAGGGTTTTTTTGGGGGGGGAGTTGGTGTATTGAGACAGGGTCTCACTACATAGTTCAGGCTGTCCTTGAACTCAGTATGTAGACCAGGCTGGGCTTGAACTTGGGGTGGTTCTCCTGCCTCAGCCTCCTCAGGACTAGGATTATGGGTGTGCACCATCATACCCAACTATCTTTAGTGTTTTTTAAGTGTATCATTCAGTGGCATTAAAATAATACACGGCTACCAGTAGATCCATTTCCAGAAACTTTTCCTCTTTCAAGCAAGTCCTGAACCCATTAAACAATAAACCCATTCTGGCTCTCACCTGGCTGCTGGTAATCTACCTTCCATCCCGTGACTGTAACTAGTCTAGGTGTCTCTCATATAGGATCACATAGCATTTGTCCTTTCATGTCTGGTTTATTTCCAGTGTTTTCAAGACTCGTGTCTTTTGTAGCATGTGTTAGAATTTCTAATTTTTCATAGCTGAATAATATTCCACATTTTGTTATCCGTTCATCTGTTGGTGGACATTCGAGTTGCTTCCACCTCTGAGGGATTATGAATAATGCTGCTGTAGGCGCCGGTGCACAAATGTCTGTTTGAGTCCCTGCTTTCAATTTGTTTGGTGATAAAACCAGAAGTGCAATTAGCTGGACCTTTAAGAAAACAACTACTAGCTGGACATGGTGGCGCCCACCTGTGATCCCGGCACTCTGGGAGGCTGAGGCAGGAGGATCTCAAGTTCAAGGCCAGTCTGGGCAACACAGTGATGTAGAGAGATCCTGTTTCAAAGTGAAAAATAAAAATGGCTGGGGATGTAGCTCAGTGCTAATGTCCCAAGTTCAGCCCTAGTGCCAAAGGGGAAAAAAAAAAAAGTCCCAGCCTGTTGCTTTCGCTGGGGAAGAAAAGAGTATCATTTCACTCATTTGTGGTGTGGAGATTAAAGATTGCAGAATTAAAAGTCACAGTTCTGTTCTTTTAAATTCCAGTCCTCAGTGGAGTAAAACTGATCAAGGTGGAGTCTATGTAACAGTTTCCCAGAATGAATGTGGTTATTATATATTGCAAAATATAATAAGGAAATAAATTTCAACCCCCCAGCGCCCGCCCGGCTCCCCGGCAGGTGGAGGCTCCGGGCTCTTCCTGCGCCAGGCGCGTGTGGAAGGCGACCGGCTGCTCCTACAGAAGGTGTGGCCTGAGTGAACAAGCAGTTTCTTTGCAGGACCCCCAGGCTCAATTCCTCGTAGTCGTGGTTGCTAAGGCAGGAAATTTCCAGGACAAACTCTGGTCCTGAAACACCTTCATTTCAGCACAGGTCAACTTGATGGTGGAAGCTTCCAGAGGACTCATCCATGTGT
This sequence comes from Hystrix brachyura, assembly GCA_016801275.1. NCBI lineage: Eukaryota > Metazoa > Chordata > Mammalia > Rodentia > Hystricidae > Hystrix > Hystrix brachyura. The sequence goes on along the minus strand of QZML01000627.1, from coordinate 1,337,625 downwards.
GAAGAAGGGAGAAAGGATGCCATGCGTGCAAAGCACGGAGAGCCTCGTGTGGAAGTGCAAGGCGCCCCGCACATACACGCACGTGTCTTTGTGGGACTCCTAGACAGAGCCCAGCCGGGACAGGAAGACTCGGGGTCCACAGCTCACCCCGATTCCTTTCCCCAGCAGCAGTGAGTGGAAGCAAAGTTGTGGGGCCTCCCCTGCCCTTCTGGAAAGTGGGCGGATGGCTGGCTCGTGGGGCCCCAGGGTGGCATCTGAGAAGGCTGCCTGTGTCCTCCCCGCCCGGGACAGGTGGCCACGCCAGTCCCGTCTGGACCTACCTGCTCACCTCTCCTCCCTCCTCCGGCCTCGCAGGACCGCCCGGACGCTCTCTGGCTAAGCAAGTCCGCGTTCCCCACGTCCCCACCTCGAGGAGGCAGGAGGCCCTGAACCTGCGCTCCAGGCTCGCTGGCAGCCGCAGCTCTCTGGGGTCCCGGCCCGCCCCAGGAGCAGCAGCTGGCCTCAGGAGCCGGGAGGGGGCCCCGCGGGTCACCCGGCACCCCGGGCCAGTTCGGGGCAACCGCGTGTCTTCCCGCATGGCCCGGGCCCTCGGGACCGCGCCCGTCTCCAGGCTTGGGCTGCAGCATGGTCCCTTCCGGGCCACCTCTCCGAAGCCCGAAGGTTTCTTTTCAAGCAGAAGCGGTGGGCAGTTTTCAGCTTTCATCGTTGGAAACAGTGTGAGTCGGCTGTCTGCACGGGGCGCCGAGTTCCTCACCGCACACAGTGGCTGCGGGCATCAGGCCTGACTCCGCAACTTCTTCGGCAAACGTTGCCGGAGCCCCTACGAGTTCCAGGTGCGGTGACAGCTCGGGGACGCAGGTGAGTGGCGCGGGCTCCTGGTCCCCGAGGGCTGGTGGTCTCGGGGGAGACGGAGCCACCTCGCTCCCACGGCAGGCTGCCCCGCGACGCGTCTGTCCCGGCTCGAGGCTTTCCGACTTTCTCCCCTGCGGTCCCCGCCTTTGGGCCTGTGGATGTGCTCCTGGTCTGCATTTATTAATGTCCTCTCTCATCTTTGTTATTTCCTTCCTCCTCCTTTCTTTAAGCCTGCTTTTGTCTCTCCCCGGTTTCTTCAGGAGGAAGGCGAATTTATCGAGATCTTTCTTTTTTAGCACCATTACTCACAGCCACAAACCCCGTGAGCGCCGCGTCGCCCCACCCCACAGGACGTCCTGTGCCGCCGCCCTCCCGAAGTCCCTCCTGAATTCCCCTGTGACTTCTCTGGCTCACGGTGGCTGCTTCATTTCTAAGTGTTCACAAGTTTCTCAGAGTTCTTTGTAATTGTTACTGATTTCTAATTTCATTCCGGGGTGACGGGAGTACAAACTTTGTCTGATTTTCATTCTAGGATGCTCTAGAGGGGCCTGCTGGATCTAACCAGGTTGGTGTGCTGCTAAATCCGCCCGTTTGCTCGCGAGGCCTTTCAGCCGGTGTTGAAAGTGGGGTGTTGGAGTCTCACTGCTGGTCTTTGAAGCCCTGTTTCTTGGGAGGTCTGCAGAGAAGCAGGGTTAGAGGGTGCCACGTGCCAGGCCACAGCCTGCCACACGTCCCAGAGCGAGGACAGATGCAGGGTGGCGAGCCACCTCCCAAAGCAGCGGGGGGGCCGGCATCGCTCGCCGAACCCCTGGAGAGAAGGTCCCAGCCCCCAGCTGCTCTTCCTCTGGGGCCTGATCGTCCGGACACGCAGATCTGTCTGGAACGAACAGGGACCGAGCTAATGAACCCAAATTTCGCTTCTAACGACGCTAGCCAACATCCCAAAGCCCCTTGGAGAAGCGTCTCGTGTCCCTTGTACCATCCGCCCACTTTCCTCCCTTCCTCCCAACTAACTAATCCTAAGTCACCCTCTCCAGGTCAGACCCTGCCCCAGGTCCCGCTCCAAAAGTCCTACTCACTCCAGCAAAAGACGCTGACATCTAAACAGGTAAATACAGTAGAGGAAGATCTGGGCGTGGCGGTGCACGCCTGTAATCCCAGCACTCGGGAGGCTGAGGCAGGAAGGTCACAAAAAATTCCAGGCCAGCCCGGGGTGCCTAGTGAGACCCTGTCTCAAAAACCCAATAAATAAATAAATACAAATAAAACGGAGGATAATAAACGCTATCACAAAGGAAGGGACAAAACTCTGGTGGGTACGTAAGAGCCGAGGTGGCCTCCTGGAGACTCATAACCTCCCTGCCCCCGAAACCCAGTGGGAGGGACGGAGGAAAAGGAGGAAAACAAGAGGATGTCACCCCAGTAAGTCACCGGCCTCGAACGCCAGAGCTGTGAAGCCAGAAGGCTCCCACCCCGGATGGCCGTGGTGAATTCAGGGTCAGCGCGAGCTGGGCTGGGCCGCCCTGTCGCAGCCGGAGCGCATCGGCAAACAGGCCCGGATAACCCCAGTCGGGCTCGGGTTCTGGTCAAGTTCTTGGAGTACGCCACGGGCCATGTGCCTCTCAGCGAGAGTCGTGCTGGACTCCCACCCCGGCCCAGACGGACCGTGGGATGCCGTCTCCTGCCTGCCATCACCGGACGCTGCTCTGGGTCTCGGCCTCCACCGAAGGACTTTCATTGCCATCAGCAATGATATAAACAATCATCTGAGCCCATGTGGTGGTGCTTGCTGGTAATCCCAGCACTCGGGAGGCTGAGGCAGGAGGATCACTGTGGGTTTGAGACCAGCCTGGGCTCCACGGTGAGTTCAAGGCCAGCCTGGGGTACATAGCAAGACCTTGTCTCAAAAAACCAAAAACAGGCTGCTCTGAAGGTGTAAGTGAAGGGGAAGATGACCGTGCTCAGCGGAGGGCACACACTTAGGACAGCACCAGAAACGAAGGAAGAGGAAGTGACGGGAGACTGGGCAGGAGGCCGGGACAGGTCTCAGAAGACCCTAAGCACCCTCGTTAGTTTGTTCTTCACTCAGGCAGCAACTGCCCGCCTCAGGGTCTGAGGAGAAGGACACAGATCATTACAAGTTCAACATGGTAGAAGCCAAATGTATTCTTGCCGCAGGGTACATCACACCAAAAGAGGCGGTTTTTTTAATTTTGTCTAATGGCCCTGGGGATGGAACCCAGGGCTGCATCCCCAGTCCTTTTCATTTTTACTTGGGGACAGGGTCTCGCCTAGACAGTAAGTCGTCCCAGGCTGAGTCTGAATTTGGGATCCCCCTGCCTCAGCCTCCCAGAATGTGGCCTGGTTCAGCGTGCCGGGCTGAGTGGAGTCTATTCTCTTTTCCCAGCCCTCAAAGTAGAAGTCCTGGAGGAAACACACAAGGCAGAGGACAGACAGATGTTGGACAGTTGAGCAGTCAAATCTCTCAGTGCCCCTCCCTGAGGTCCCTCGCGCGTGGGGAGGGACATTCTGGAAGTTTGTTCCCCGAGATGCCCAATCGGTTTGCCGAGCCGCTCGGCGGTGGGGGCGGTGTGGTCTCCACGGCGTGACACTAGCGCCACCTGGTGTCCAGACTGGGACATGACAAACCACGCGAGTGTCCTGCACAAGTAGGCGGGTTGTGCTGTCCGAGTACCGGGATGTGAGCAGACACGGCAGGAAAACAAGGGCCGATTTATGGGGGAAACGTGTGCTGGTTGCTACCGCAGGCAAAACAACTAAAATGCCAGGTTTTCTTTTTCCTAAACACGCCACACACATGGTCTTGCTATGTAGTCCAGGCTGGCCTCAAACTCACAGCGATCCTCCTGCCTCAGCCTCCCCAGTGCTGGGATTGCAAGCTAAAACGCCAGTGTCTGAAGCAGCCGGTGTTTGGTGCGGCGCAAATCGCCCCGCGTCTGCGCCTTGCTGGCCTCAGCAGCTAAGGGGCAGCCCCAGCTCTAGGCCCACCGAAGGCCGGCCGCCCATGTGTGACCGCGTCTAGCGACCCTTGAGTGCCTTGCTGGCGAACTCTCCTATCTGCGGAGTGCAGACATCTGAAGGCATCGGGACTCGCGATGTGGAAGAAGAGGAACCAGAGTCCTGTCGTCCCCTGTCCCTTCTGTGCCCAGCGTCCCATTCGGGTCAGGATTTTCCTACACAAGTTCTTTGCCCCGAGACCGTGGCAAAGCCCTGCGTATCCATTCATCGCCCTGCGCTCTCCTCAGAGTCCTGCTGGGCAATGGCAAAAAAGCATCCTTTGAGTGGGATTCAGTTTAAGAAAACACATAGTTCCCCGGGCAGTATTTTCTGGGGAACAGAATGAATTACCAAGAGGGCAGACAATCTAAGCTTAAACATTGGGCAAGCCAGTTTCTGGGGCGATGTAAAGTGGCTCTGTCTAAAGCAAACGTGGTGTTGTAAATGTTTGCTTGCTTATTTATTTACTTTGGTTTTCTGAGACAGGGTCTTGCTGTGTAGCCTAGAGTGACCTTCAGCTCTCAGAGATTCTCCTGCCTCAGCCTCTTGAGTACTGGAATGACGGGTATGCACCACCATGCCATACCGGCACAAAATCTATTTTTAAAATAATCTTCAGTAAACTTCCTTTCTCAAGATACATTTTAATGAAAGTTTTTCACTAAGATGAGTGCCACGGCATAATCCCAGCACTCGGGAGGCTGAGGCAGGAGGATCGCTGTGAGTTTGAGGCCAGCCTGGACTACATAGCAAGACCATGTGTGTGGCGTGTTTCTCAAGCTGTGGGTCTTGAGGGATTTGTTAAAACACTTATTCCTGGGTCTTCCCTTGACCCTGACGCCTAAAGAGAAGTCAGGAACTATTACTGGCATCGGACCAGGCCTCGCCAACTCCAAGCGCTTTCACATTCTGCTCGGTACTCATGACCAGGAGGAGTGGAATGTCTGTCAGAAAATCCAGAACTTTAGGTGGCTTTAAATGGAACGCGATTATTTAAATCAACACAATGGAAAATAACAGCTGCGCTCCCCGCGCCCGGCAGGAACCCTCCATTGGGACGAGAAAGCCAGCGAAACAATTTCCCGCCCTTTCCTTCCTGTCCCGCTGCGTTTTTTCCCTTCCAGCAAATATTCCTTTTCCCCCAAAAAAGGTCACTTGGAAAAATTCTCTGGTGCTGCTTTAGAGACCGGCAACATCAGCGGGCCAGAGATAAGCGCGCGCCCCATCGCGCGCCCGCGCCGCCCAACACGGACCTGCCCATTTCTCAGTCCGCACAGTAAAGCGCACGAGCCCTTTCCAAGGTGGGACACAGTGAGGCAGGTGACCGAATGGCTTTGCCATCTGCAGGTGTCTAGGAAATGACTCTTTTTAAAAAATCTGGGCCATTCTGAGACATTGCCATGAGTGCTTCTAACTTTAAAAAAAAAAAATGTACAAAAGGGAACAAGGAAAGAAAATAGAAGAAAAAAGTCTTATTTAAAACAAATCCTCGCCAGGTGTGCTGGTGCGTGACTATCATCCCAGCACTCAGGAGGCTGAGGCAGGAGAGTCACCCCAAGTTCGAGGCCTGCCTGGGCCACATAGTGAGTTCAAGGCCTGAACTACAGAGTGAGACCCTGTCTCAAAAACCCAACAAAATGAAACAGAAATATAAACAAAAGAAGAAAGATACTTGCTGCACTCTTCTGTGTAACACACGAAAAAGAAAAATGGTAAATACCAGGTTTCCCCCAAACTGAGACCTAACTGGAAAATAATCAGCCTCAAAAACTAGAGATCAAGACTTAGCTATTACAAATTGTGCTGCCATGAACATGGTTGTGCATATATCACTGTGATATGATGATTTTAATACTTCTGGAAAGATACCCAGCAGAGGAATAGCCGGGTCAAATGGAACCTCTAGTTGTAGTTTTTTGAGGAATCTCCATATTGATTTCCACAGTGGTTGGACCAGTCTGCATTCCCACCAACAGTG
>QZML01000627.1:1314736-1329340 GCA_016801275.1 Hystrix brachyura | reverse complement strand
GGTTGATATTGGGTTATTTAGAATATTTATCTCTTCTTGATTCGGTTTTGGTAGTTCATATGTTTCTAAGAATCTGTCCATTTCTTCAGTGTTTTCCATCTTGTTTGAGTAGAGGTTCTTGAAGTAGGTGCCGATGATCCTTTGGATTTCTACTGGGTCAGTTGTGACTTCACCCTTTTCATTTTTTATTGCATGGATTTGGGTCTTTTCTTTCCTTTTTTTGATAAGAGTGGCTAGGGGCTTATCTATTTTATTTATTCGTTCAAAGAACCAACTCTTTGATTTATTGATTTTTTGTATTGTTTTCTTAGTCTCAATTGCATTAATTTCAGCTCTGATCTTAATAATTTCCTCTCTCCTATGAGCTTTGGGATTGATTTGTTCTTCTTTTTCTAGCTGTTTGAGGTTCAACATGAAATTGTTTATTTGGGCTCTTTCTGTTTTCCTGATGTGGGAGCTCAATGCAATGAATTTCCCTCCTAGTACTGCTTTCATTGTATCCATAGGCTCCAGGTCGCACTGCTGACAGGGGACCGGGAGACCCCAGAACCCAGAGGCCCTCGCTCCTGCCGCCAGCAGCCCGGCGCCATCCCGGGGCCTGCACACCGCTCGCGGCCGACGGGCACCGTGCCCGGCTCACCCCGGGCCTGCTCGGCCACACAGCCCGGTCGCCCGCACGGGACGGACCCGTCGTGCTGGTCCCCACCCGCCGCCCCCCAGGCTGCTCCCGCCGGGGACCGGCCACCGAGGGGCCCTGCGGAGGACACCGTGCGCCTCTGGGAGGGGCGGGCCTGAGGCTGCGGCCTCCACCTCCTCCGCGGTTTATATTTTTATTCGTCCGTTTTTGCAGTATGTAAAGCTACAGTCCTCCCGGGGGCTGGTGCCTGCGCACAACGCGTCGTAATTCTTTTTCCATCCTCTTCCGCGCTTCCCATCCATCTTTTGGTCCCCTTGTGTTTAGCACAAGATCTACTCCTCGTTTTCTACTGTGTCTTTTATTTCACTCTTTAACTTATTTATACTTCTCATGCAAAAGAAACCATGTGACATTTAAGCTCCTCTGTCTGATTTACTTCACTTAACACTGTGGTCTCAAGGTGCATCCATTTCCCTGCAAAGGAGTCGAGTTTATCCTTCTTCATTGCACGCTGCTTCATTCCACAGCGTGTATATACTGCATTTTCTTTATCCATTCACCTGCTAATGGACATGTAGGCTGCTTCTAAAATGTTGTTATGATGAGTTGTGCTGCTCTAAACAGGTGTGCATGGATCGCTGTAATGGATCGCACGGACATCATGAATCTTTGGGGAAGGTACCTGGCAGGTGGATGGCTGGGTCCAATGAAATTCCCTTCTCTAGTTCTTTGAGGAGTCTCCACGCTGATCTCCACAGTAACTCCACAGTTTACACTCCCACCCACCGTGTAGGAGGGTTCCGTTTTCCCCCAGCCTCTCCAGCTTTTCTTATTATTGCATGTCTTGATAACCATTCTTTCCCGGGTCAGATGGAGTCCCGGTTTTGTTTTGGTTTGTGTTTCTCATTTGTCTTTTGAGACAGGGTCTCGCTATGCAGTTCGGGCCGGCCTTGAACTCAGAGCATAGCCCAGGCTGGCCTCGAAGTTTTGGCGGTCCTCCTGCCTCTGGGATTGGACTACAGGCTTGCGCCACCACACCGGCTTGTGTTTTTCTGTGGTGCAAGGAGGTCGAACGTTTTTCCAGGCGGCCTTAGCTTTTCAGGTTCAGTTCTAAATTTGGCCACAAGATGGCGCCGCTGCACTGCACGGTGTTGCAATTTTCAGTGTGGCCACACGAGGGCGGGCCGCCCCGCGCCAGGCGCTTTCTGTGTCCTGGGTCTGGGTTGAGGCCGGTGTACGCTGAGAGCTTGGAGGACTGCGCATGTGCCAGGGCTACTGGGTGCTGAGGTCTTGTCGGGTAGGCGCGCCCCGGCCTGCGGGGCTCAGGTTGCGGGGCGCGGGGTGGGCACCCGCCGGGCTCCACTGCTCCCGCCCGCCTCCCCGCGAGCATCAGCGCCCCGGAGACGCTGTTTCCCAGCTTGGAGACCTGAGAATGATACTAATAAAAGATTGTCATTTGCTGCACCAGTGCAGAGGCCGAGCGACTGTGCAGAGCTGGGCTCACGCGGCACACTTAGGTCCTGAGCCCGCGGCTCTGAGTCAGCTCCGTGGCGCATGCCCGCAGCGATATCCTGATTCTTGTGACTATAACTACGTGAGGGAGTGCCTGTGTAACCATGTGGTGGGGCACACCTGTCATCGCAGCACCCTGCGAGGCTGAGGCAGGAGGATCGCAAGCTTGGGCCCAATCTGGACAATTTAGTGACTTTGGGAGACCCTGTCTCGAAATACAAAAGGGTTAGAAATGTCGCGCAGTGTCATGGCCCTGGGCTCGAGCACCGTGCAGCCCCCATAAAGATCAGAAAGCCTCACGTGCCGAGAGCCGACGTGGTGGGGCCTCCTCGGGTCTCCGAGGACCCTGGGCGCCGTTGCTGACCCCGGGCCTAAGGCGCGTGGACACTACGTCCACAGCAGGCTGCGGACAACCCTGACTTGCCATCTTCCTTCCGGCTCATAGCCAGCGGGGGGCCGCCAACACTCCAGGCCCAGCCACAGCCTGCGATTTGGGCCAGCGAGCAGCCTCTAGCATGGACGGGGAGGCCTGCTGCAGGGCTGTGGCTCGAGGCCCTCGCGCTGGGCCCTGCGGACGGCGCGCTGGGGGCCCTGTGAGTGTGCGATTCTCGCCCGAGCAGGGTGGCGGAGGTGTCACTTACGAACACTGCGGACTGTGGGCCTTGAAGCGTTGCAGAGGCCGACAGACCCACAGCTGGGTCAGCGCACTGGGCGACAAGTGCCAGCCAGCGATAGCAGGCGGACGGAAAACAGGCAGCAGTGGACGGGAGAGCTGCTTATATAGCAAGCAGCCGGCCTCCGCTGGCTCCAGATTGGCCCAGCTTCTAGGCTGCTGATTGGCCCAGCTTCTAGGCTGCTGATTGGTCCAGCTTCTAGGCTGCTGATTGGTGTTCTCAGGCAGTCCTGCTGCCTACGTACCTGCCGGCCCTGGTGGACCCGGTCCGACCCGTCCTTGGCTCAGCTCGCCCCCCAGTCCCCCGGGAGGTGGGGTCACGCTGCAGGCAGCCGAGGACCCGGGAGAAGCCAGCGGGGTTCCCAGTGCCCAGCAGGCCGGGACCGCGCTGTGGTACCGGTCCTGGCGCCTGAGGACCAGGCCAGTCCGGGGCACCCTCATGGCCTCACCCGAGCCCGACTCCGGACACCAGGGAGAGTCTGCCGGCCTCGCGCGTCTAACCTGCTTCTCTTTCTTTGGTGCTCTGTTTAAATGAAGGGCTTTCCCACTGAGGTACATCCCCAGCCGTGTTTTTTTTTTTTAAGTGCCGGGGATTGAACTCATGGCCTTGTGCTTGCTAAGCAAGCACTGTACCACTGAGCTAAATCCCCAGCCCTTTTGTTTTCATCGTTTGAGACAGGATCTGGCTAAATGGCCCAGGTTGGGTTTGAACTCGAGATCCTCCTGCCTCAGCCTCTCAGGGGTGCCAGGATTTCAGACAAGTGTGGCGCCACACCCAGTTTAACCTGTGCTCTTAGGAAAACCCTAGGGCAAGAATAGTTTTCCAGAAGACTACTTTATAAACTAAGGATTAACACTCAGGCCCTTAAAAAGTGTATTCCAGAGAACTCACCAAATACTGATTTTAGCGTGGGAGGGGCAGCAGATTAGTTTTATTATCATGGTTATGCAGCATCTGGGAAGGCAGCGCCCCTTCAGGTACAGCTGCACCGCCACCCATTCTCCACCGTTCCCCGCACCCTGACTCTCAGACTCTGGGCTTCCACATTCCTCGCATCCCCCACAGTCCTTCCATCCTGGGCTTGCCCAGCTCCCTTCCACTTGACCGCGTTCCTCCAGCTGCGCTGCCGCAGCCCTCTGAGGCCCACCGCCCTTCCCATCCCCCCAGGACGCTGGCTAGAGCCTCCCAATTCACATTCCACGGAGGCTACTTCATACCACAGAGTTCTCTTTAGAAGGAAAAGGGAATATGGTGTTCACACCCAAGGGTAAAGCTGAGGCGTCTGTAGGAAAAGGGATGCTTGTCGAGACCAGAATGTTAAGTGAAATAAATCAGATACTTAAATATCGCATGATTCCTCTTAAATGAGAAACTCTTAGGTGTAAATAGAGAGCACAATAATAGATAACAGGAGGTAGGGAGAAGGATCTTCTGCACACAGGAAAGGGACCAAGAGACGGAAGGAGGGGACTGGAGGGGAGGAGATTTAACAAGAGTCAAGATGTTTTGTGCGTGTACTGACCTCCCAAAATGAATGCAACCATATGTACCACACACGTGTACTACTAAAAATTGAAAAACAGAACAAAGTACGTAAATACAACTTTAAATAAGACACACACTGCCATGAACATGCACTCGTAAGGTTTATTTTCGCTGGGCTTCCGCCGATGAGGAGCCCTGTACCTGGCGGTTCCTGACACAAGGGGGCGCTCACAGCTCAGCGCCGCGCAGCGTGCTGCGGCGGGAGGGCGGGAGGTGCCGGCTGCGGGCTCCGGGCTGCGCCCTCAGAAGGTCCTGAAGAGCTGGTTGGGGAGGTAGCCCAGATGCAGGAAGGACGTCTGGGCCTCCTTCTCGAGGGCAGCCAGCTCCTGGACGGTAGGGGCCAGGATGTCCACGTGGCCCTTGTAGTTTCCACCTGCGACACACACAACGCACAAGGCCACGTCACGGGCTCGCCTGGCGTGCTGGTGGGCGACGCCCGGGCTGGTTCCGTGACCGCGACACCGCTTCCCGCACGACGCCAGCTCTAGAACGGCCCCCTAGTTCTCGCCACGTGAATGAAAGACTGCCGTCCCCAACCCTCCTGCACCTGCAAACTAGTAGCTTAGCCTGAGGCAAAAACAATCAAGAGCAAGGAAATGGTCTTTCTGATTGGTTTTTTTTTTTGCAGGGGGTGCTGGGGATCGAACTCAAGGCCTTGTGCTTGCTAGGCACACGTCACATGCTAAAGGCCTCCGACTCTATCAAATCCCCCCAGCGTACTGCGGCTCGCTAATAATTCATACAAAGCCCGCAGGGCACGAACACTCGGTGGGAAACCGCTAAGCTGCTGGCCCTCAGCGGCTGTGAGCACGCGAGAGGAGCGCTGCGGAGGGACAGCTGACACACGCGAACGCACGCGCTCCGGAAGCCCAAGCTCAGGCCGAAACAGCGGGCAACAGTGGGCGCTCACCCCCAGCGGTCCTCTTCTGACCGTAGGTAACCTTGCCATCAAATTCATCCAGCGGAACCTTTATGTCCGGCTCCACCTGAGAGATGGTGCAGTTCAGGTGTTCTTCTATCTCAGAGAGCAGCTAAGCGGGGGAAGTAAAACGTTCCCAGATGAAACTCTCACTTGGACAAGGCTGCACCTCAGCAGCATCGAGAAAACCACGAGCCCCGGAAGGCTCGGCGGGAGCAGGAGTCGGGCTGCCCAGCTGCCGTTCACGAAGCTGACAAGCGCTCCCCTCCCAGAGCCCGCAGCGCTCTCAGCCCGCCTGCGCCCTCCTGGCCGGCGCGCGCCAGGCTCACCTGCATCTCGTTGTACCAGATGGTGCAGCCGCCGTCCTCCTTGAGCCTGGTGTTGTAGCAGCCCTTCCCGCGACTGCTGCACACGTGGTACCAGACCTGCAGGGAGCAGCGCGGTGAGAAGAGCGCTTCGGTTCCCTAAGGCGCCGGAAGAACAGGTCATGTCCGTCCCCCACCCCAGTGCCGTGAGGGAGCTCACGACATGGATCCTCCGAGTTTTCGCAGAGTAGTCAAAGCTACAGAAGGGAATTCCCAGATAAAGCAAGGCTGGAAGGGTAAGTACTAGAGAAGGCTACTTCAAGACTAGTATCAAAAATACAGTAGAAATACGTTCCACAAGAAGATGATACCGCCAGTGGGACAAAGTGCAAACCAGGTATTTGGGCAACAGGGACACGGGGATACTTTTCTATAAATTCGCAACTGTAGTGAAGTAAGTTACCTAAGTTACCTCATCCCCAAACAGCCTTTTTCATAGCACGCCAGAGTACTGAAATATTTTTTTCATGAAAATAGTTACATCAAGGCTATTAGGGAAAACCAGAGAGTGCAGTTTTCTAAATCTCATCCTACTATTTTTCTACTCAGTGAGTACAGAGAAAAAGATGCCATAAAAAGCTCATGTTTATTCCACTTGTAACTGAATCCAATTTAAATGGAAAAAACCACACAGACTTTTATTTCGAATGCCTGAAATCACAATCCACACAACGGGTCTAACAGAATCCGGGAAAGATTACCTTCTCTTTCTCTGTCGCCACCAGGGAAATGGCCAGGCCCATCCTGGAAGGGTCAGAAGTCTCGTTAGCCATTGTTCCTGAATCAGAAGCTCAGGGGAGGGGAGGGCAGCGGTACCTTTCTGCTCTTCCTACGCGGCCGATGCGGTGGACGTAGTTTTGTTTTTCATCAGGTAGGGTCACATTTATAACTACAAATAAAAGGCAATTATTACCAAATGCCATTAGTTTCTAAATTTTTCAAATACATGAGGTAGCTTTCCGTAGACTGTAGAATTTAAGCTGCAGCCCGCAAGGTCTCTTCTTACCGTAAGGAACACCATGGATGTCGATCCCTCTAGCGGCCACATCCGTGCAGATCAGGAACCTGACGTCTCCTTTCTAAAGAGCAGAGAAAACGCAATCTGTTAGGAAACACACTAAAAAACGAAAGCAAGTATATCTTTCCACTAAGTGAGACCTCCAATAACTGTTACTGCCAGAGAGGAGGTTTAGAGACTCATAATTTACTGGACCAAGTCGTGAAGTTTTTATGCTGTGATATGAAACATGACATTAAGAGTGAACAAAATAATGATTGGATTTACTCCTGTTTTTGTCTTACAGACATGGAAGATATTAACCCGCTGCTTAAACCAGACTTCAGAGATCCTTCATCTTTAGAAATATCTTCGGAACTTCAAGAGAAAGATAAAAAAGAATGAAGTGTACACATGTAAGCATTGTCTTTACTCTCATATTAAAATAAATCCGGAATGCAGTTCTTCCAAATCTTTTTTTTTTAATGATCACATTCATCTCATTTATTTTGTACCTGTATATGATGCATCTTGGTTTTCCCCCTCTTCCTCACCCCTACCCTCTGTTCCCTCCATCCCTATTTACAGCAGGTTCATTCACATTTCTCCATGAATTCCTTTTCCCCTTTCCTTTTTTTCCTTCCTGCTTTTCCCCCTTCTCTCTTTCTAGTTTTCCTCTCCTTTGTATATTATCTTCCTATTATATCTGTTACACCTCTTTGTCCTGTTTACACTTATGGTTTCTCATATCAGAGAAACGATTCAATGTGTACTCATGAGTGTCTGATTTATTTCACTTAATAGTATGTTCTCAAGGAACATCCATTTATATACAAATGTCTCTAGTTTATCTTTTTTATGGCAGAGTAGTACTCCATTGTGTAGAAAAGCCACATATTCTTTAGCCATTCATTGGTTGTTGGGCATTTAGGTTGTTTCCAAGACTTAGCTATTACAGGACTTCTGGGAAGATGGCGGAGCAGAGAGGAGAGTAAGAGCCTCTCCAAGATTTTCTGTCCACTAGAATACAGCAATTTAGGGTAGAGAAGAAGGAGGGAAGCATGTTCCTAGGACCCAGCAGGGAGCTGAAGCAAGAGCTGAAGCCCACAGGGAAAGCAAAAGGAGAGAGCAGCCCAGAAGAACAAGGTGACGGATGGACGGCCGGCCGGCCGGCCGGCGCTTTCTCCCAAAGCTCCCGCTCGCGGCTCACATCTCACAGCCCCAGCCCGCAGCCCCCCAGGTCACAGCCCTGGGGCATGGCCTGGGTCACGGCCTGGGTCACAGCACGGCTGGGCTCATGGCAGCAGCCTGCGGCCGGGGTCAACGCAGCACAGAGCCCCGCACGCCTCCGGCACAGCCTGGGCGGCCCCAACCCACAGCCGCAGCTCTCAGCACGAGCGACGCAGTCCGAGCCTGCAGACACACGGTGACCACTGGAGACCCCAGAGACCTCCACGGAAAGACACACAAACGGAGTGGACCGATGGACACTGAAGACCGCAGCAGCTGGTGAACCACCCGAGTCATCTGATCTCAGACAGCCCCCAGGAGAAGGTGGCAATTGGCTGATCGCCACCTTGGAAAGGGGCCGAGCTCAGAGTTCTTCCAAATCTTACAGAGGAGAGGCGAAGAAGTGGGCTGCGGTGCTAAGGAATCACAAGCGAGCCCCTGGGGGTCACTGAGACCGGGGGAGGGCAGAAGGCACAGCGGCCACGGGCAGTGGAGTCGTCCCGAACAGGGAGGAACACAGTGTGAGGGCAGGAGAGTGCTCAGCAGAGACGGCTCCAGCATCCCCCCACACCAGAGCTCCAGGACCCCTGCGTGCTTGTGAGCACAGCCTGGTACGGTTCCCCCAGACAGTACCAGAACCAAACCTACCTGATGCTACAAATCCAGGTGCTGTGGATGCACCTGGCGACCGAACTGTTAACAAACCAGACACACGAGCTAAATATCACACGCTTCTCTGTGAAGCCCAAAATATAAAGAGCAATATAAAGGATGGATAATAGGAAAAAAATTGTAATACCTGTCTCCAATTAATCTACAAATTAAGTTCTCTCAGATATTACTACAGATTTTCTTTATTTGGGGGGGTGCCGGGGATCAAACTCAGGGCCTTGTGATTGCTGGGCAAGCGCTCTACACGGAGCGAAATCCCCAGCCCCACTACAGACTTTCTTAAGCACACTGACATGGCCTCCTTATCCAGTGATACTTCTAAAAATGCTTACTGAAAAAATTACAACTTTCTTAAATTAAAATTCTTAACAGGAGCGCTGTGGCGACAGAATGGGAAACCCAGCATTTTAGAGTCACGGACGCCTCATCCGTACCATGACGAAGATACGCCAGTCAGAGCAGAACGTCCTGTAACGCTGGGTCAAGAAGCGCCTCAGCACTACTAACTGGCAGGAACCAGGACGAGCGGCAAATCCCCCCTCAGGTATGAAGGAAAAGGACAACTGAATGTGGGTACCTTGAACCTGTCCAAGTTCTGCTTTCTCTCGTGAGGTTTTCTGTCGCCGTGAAGACACACACACGAGAACTGGTGTCCTTTCTTATCAGGGCCTGGTGAGAAACACACTGACTGTTTGACCTTCGCAGACAGAAGGCCCCAGACGGTCGCAGAGGCATAAACTTCAGGCTTCCATCTAGCAGGTCATTGTGCTCGCTCCGGCAGCACATACACCATCTAGGGTGTAATTCCTGGAAAACCTGTACCCCGCCTTGCCATCCGCGGTGGGTATGAGCTCACCCACAGCTGCAGTCCCTTCCCGCACACCGCGGAGGAGAATCCCCCAGTGTGTTTCCCAGTCAGCTCCGCGCTCTGAGCACTCGGCACGTTCTCGGTTTTGGGCTATGACAAATACAGCTGCTGTGACCTTCTTGCACGCAGCTTTTGCTAGTATGTATTTTCACTGATCTTCAGTAAATACTTAAGAGATGAACTGCTAGCCCACAAGAAAGCAATGTCTAATTTTGCAACAGATGGCAAGATCTTTTCACCGTAACGGTTATACCATCTAGTACTCCGCTCAACACTGCAGGGATATTCATGTTGCTCCACGTCTTCGCCAAAATCTGGTATTTGTAGTGTAGCATGTACAGTGGCATCGCACTGTGATTTTACTTTCCCTTTCCAGAACAACTGATTAAACTTTTTCACGCTGATTCACAAGCTGAATGTTACAAGACGCATACAATTAGAATCATTGTATCTTCATTGCAGACTGGGTATTTTATTACACTAGTGGCCCTCTTTATTTTCAGTAGTAATTTTGTCTTACTGTCTACTGCGTCTTTGATACAGTAAAGCCAGGCCAGCTACTTCTGATTAGTATTTTGGCGGGTTAAATATTTCATCCCCTTTCCTTCCACTCCTTCCCTGTGCTCGGGTTTTAAAGATGTCCCTTGCACACATCACACAGCTGAGTGTCACCCGGCACTACACGCTCTGCCTTCCAGCAGACAACTTCGGTCCACGGACACAGCGTTTACTCACATGTTGAAGATTTCCGCAACTGATCTCATTCTGTAATTCCTAACGATCTTCCTTTTCCATTTTTCCTTCATCCTTCCTCAGCCTTGTTAGATTAGGGGCTTTTCCCTCAGTACCCCCGTCCCCATTTACTGGTTTATTACGTTTTGTTGGTCATCACACTTTACATTTTACTGTTAATGACCTTACACTCCTCGCAAATGACATGTGGCCGCAGCATGCTGTGGTTCAGGCCATGTAAGGAAGATGTTTCTGCAGGGAAAGTTTACGGCTTGTCCCAGGCCTGACCACATGGCCAGTACTGGGTAAACAGATGCTGACAATCCCGGGCATGCACGCTACGGGCACCAGCCTGAGACTGAGGCTCCCCACAACGAGGAAAGGAACACAATGCATGGAAGTGAGGAAACGTTACCTCCTCCTTGCTGCATAAAGTACTGCTCCAAGTTGTCGCAGTCGATCTTGGTTCTGCAGAAGATGATCGCTTGATCCATCTTGTGCTCCTTGATGGCCCGGACGGTATACTCTCCCTTCAGGACTTTGATAGCTTCAGACCACATCTCTGGAATACCAGCACCACAACAACATCAGCAACATCGTCACCAACAGAATCCCAGTCTGAAGTGGCTACAGACACACACAACCAGTCACAGACTTACTGCTTAACTCTCCTGAAAGGTTCTGCTCTCAGTATTATAGACAAGACGTAATGAGACAGGCTGAAATGGTGAGCAAACCATCCATTTATGTTTCTGTTCTTTCTTAGGCTACTCAGTGGGATACACAAACACGCACAACCACAGCTCTCACAAGGGAACACACACACACATTCACAGGAAAACACACACTGTGGAGAGCTACTCATAATCTTGCCAGCATTAACTTCTCCGAGCGCTTGATACGTTATTTTAACCCTTCTTAAAAATAATCTACTTCCTGAATCAATTTGAATACCAGGAAATCTACAGCACATTCTACAGCATAAAAACCTTAATGTCAGGCCTCGTCAGTAACCTGTCAGTCTCCGCTCTCCAGCTCCCTCCCCATGCAAGGCGTGCTGCAGCTGTTACTCCGGCCCAGAGACGAGACTTCAATTCCTCAGCCTGACCTCCCTCTAAGGTTTCTCCGATTGTACCATAAGCCAAGCAAAACCCTTACAGGAAGACACAGGAAGCGGTAAAACCTGGAATGTTAGAAAAAACACTCCCAACAGTGGACCACGGGTTCTGTTTGTGCCTCTCTGACAGGAAGTATGACTGCACATATACCACGCAAACTTAGTCATACATAAAACTGAGTTCAGGGAACGCCCTTTAGAGTTCAGATGATCTACACGTCCAGCGAACTCAACCGAGAGCAAATGCAGCTGACCCTGCCATGGTCCACGTCGGACACCCGATGCCAGATGAGCGGCCGCTGGCCCTCAGGACCACACTTTGGGGCGTCAGCACCGTCACTGATCCGCTGTACTGTCATCAATTCTGAAACACTATGTGCATGAAACACACTGCCTCAGCTCCCTGCAGAAGGCTCTTCATTTTGCTGAGACTTCACATCAGGCTTGTTAGAAACTGGGATGTCTAATGGGCGCAGGTTCAGTTTAGGATCATGAGAAAGTTCTGGAGGTAGAGAGCAGTGATGGCTGTATACTATAAGTTTACTTACAGCCACTGAACCATACACCGAAAACAGTTAAAATGGTAAAGTTTATATTATATGTATTTTACCACTAAAAATAAAACCATAAAAAAAAAATCACTGCTGTTATTTTTCCACAGTTGTAATTAACTAGTATCTTTCTTCTGGAATCACTGGGCCAATATAAAAATCTGCCTCCAGAGAAATGTGCTGGTTTTCTATGACCCACGAGCATTCTATATTCCAAGACAGTTGTGATACAGATGCCAGGAGACCGATGTCTAAGTTCAGTAAGTAATATTCCTCTAAGCTGAATGGGATCAGTGTTTTCCCCACTTCTTTATTTTGTGACCTTCCTCTTCTAGTTTGGCAGGTCCCCTTGTCCTCCATCAGAACAGACACAGCAAGGTGGCTCATTTCCGAAGCTCCCAGCCCCTCTCGCTGGCTCCAGCTCACCTGCGCTGTTGGCCCCGGGTCTCGTGTTGTCCTTTGCATGGACATCATCGGTCTATCATGAGCAAGGGAGAAAAACGGGAAGGGAGTGTTAAGGAATGATTTAACACAGGGCTTATTTTTTAAAGGTGTTTGTCTTTAGACTGCATTTTAGACATGCATCTTCATAATCTGTGTGCAAAGCCATTCTTCAGACTCTGAAGAATGGTATACTAACTATAGGTCTAAGGCAGGGGTGGCGAACGTGCGGCACGCGTGCCAAAGCTGCTGGCTGTTCATCGCCAAAGGCTTGAAAAGGTTTGCCATCCCTGGTCTAAGTCAGTCAGTTTTAAAGGTGATACTAAAAATGTGAATGTGCTTTCCAGAAGGCTGTACATTCACAGTAAATACTTCCTACTCCTATAAGGGTAGCATGGTCACGGGGGTTAAATGAAACAGACTGCTAGGAAAAGGCATGTCGAGGGTCTGCTGAACTATCACCAGAGATGGAAATGACTGCGTCTGAAAGTAGATACAAAGACTCTTGTTCGTTTGTGAGAATTAGGCCAAGGAAGCTGATGACAAAATTGTACAGAGGAAAATAAAAGATGGAGTCTGTGATCTGTACTCCGCACCCTTTCAAAGCACAGGTGCCCACAGTCGATGCTCGGAGCTTCCCTTCCAACACGGTGCCCGACGCCATGAGTCGCCCAAAGCCCGGCCAGCCGCGCAGCCAACACTGCACAGGGCTAAGCGGCAGGACTCACCCGGATGTGGTTCTTCCCCAGCCGCTCCCATAGTCTGTCGGTTTTGGGGTTCACGGGGACGACCACATGGTGCACGGTGTCTGGAACAGAGTCTTCTCCCTTCAGATCCACCCAGGTGGGAAAATGCATTATCTTCTCAGACAGCTTCTTCACATCGAAAGAGTGCAAGGTGGCAGAGCAGACGATCACCTGAGGGCAAGAGACCTGAGCGTAAACAGCACTTTCACTGAAGACGGTCCCAGCGCACTCACAGCGGCCAGGTCCCAGCACGGCAGCAGAGACCGAGAGATAAGGCGGTACCTGCAGGCGTCACGGCAGCCGCCCCGCAGCCCCGCACTCCCCACAGAACCTGCCCGCGCTGTCTGAGTGTTACGCGGGGCAGGAGGGACTTGAGGGTCTCAGAAGCCAAAGGCCCGAGTCGCCGTGAGCCTCCCTCCAGGCCTCCCCCTCAGGTGCTTCCTGAGGAGGAGTGCAAAAGATGAGAGCAGTGTTGCAAGACGTAACACTGAGGAAGGGACTGTTCTTCGAACAGGAAGTGGCACCGTGCTGACAACCAGGATTGTAAACCCCGCTGATCTGCTGGAGCGAACAACTGAGGAGTTCTACTCGGAGCCGATACCTAAGTAATTGCCTTGTATTTCTAAAAGCAGCTTTTAAAATACACAGTAATACATATATCTTTCTATGTATTATTTAGTCTGGTAACAAAATGTTCTATAAAGTAGTAAATCAGAAGATATTAAAAACAAAAACTCTTGATGCTACGTTAATATGAGACAAGTGTCTACAAGTCTTGCGAGCTGTTTTAGTCACTGGTACCTGGAGTCTCTTCCCATCAGAGGTAATCTGCGGGATCTGGCCATGCATCCGATTTATAAAATCAGAATAACCTTGAGAAAGAAGACCGTCCTGCAGGAGGAAGAGCAAAGAAAAATGTTTTTATCAGTACTACTGTGCCACCTTTCTTTTCTAAATGGAATTTACATGTAAGATAAGAAAACTAATCCATAGACACTCGAATCCCCGTATCTTGAAAGGATTATTTTTATTGGGTATTTACAGACAAGGTACAGGGGTTGTGGATTTAGCTCAAGTGGTGGAACGCTTGCCTAGCAAGCGCAAGGCCCTCAGTTCAATCCCCAGCAGCCCCCTAAAAGAAAAAATCGTTTCCTACAGACAAGATACAAATTCAACTTTTAAGCCCTTGTCATTAAAATATAAAAAGCTACAATAAACCATCCAGAACCACACTCTAGTATTCTAGGATTAACACAAGAGTTAATAGCTTCTGATGAACGCCTTACTTCGGGATTAGAGTTAATATGAAAATTAAAAAGCTTCAGGGCTAGGACATTAGTTCAACCTATTTTGCAAACAATTTGGAAGCTAATCTCAAAAGCCTCAAACACATCCATGTCCTATCAGATAGATGGTCTGTATTTTGCAACTCTTGACATAAAGAAATAATTTGTGGCATGTAAAGATAATTTATGTAAAAAGATAGCTGTCTGGAGTAAAAACTAAACCTATCTACAGGGGTTGGGGATCTAGCTCAGTGGCAGAGCTCTTGCCTTGCAAGCACAAGGCCCTGAGTTCGATCCCCAGCACCCAAAAAA
>QZML01000627.1:1284056-1314485 GCA_016801275.1 Hystrix brachyura | reverse complement strand
CACCAAAAAAAAAAAAAAAAAAAAAAACAAAAACAAAAAAAACCTATCTACAGATCTCGTAGTAAGAGTGGTTAAGTAAACCAAGAAGTGTCCACAAAGCAGATCATTCGATACCCTTCAGGTTGACAGATACTGAAAGGGAATGCTTAAGGGATTACACGTCCTGATTTTCCCAGCCCCTCAAGGCTTGATTTCAATGCCACATTCCCAGGGCACTGGCTCGAGGCCCCTCCTTGGACACCAAACTCCAAGGGGGCTCGAGGCCCCTTGTAAGCAGAGTGGCACCTGTGTAGGGCCTGCGCACATCGTGTCGCTGACATCCGCCACTTCTAGGTTACGCACGGTGCCCGTGCAGCATGAATGCCAGGTAAACAGCTGCCGTATCATCTTAGGGGAACTGACAGGGAAAAAGCTCACAGGCTCAGGACAGGTGCGATTCTTTCTTAATATTTCCAAGCCTGGAAGAATCCGCAGAAGTGGAACCTACAGCTTAAGGGACAACTGTACTTGTACGGTGAATGTAACGAAGCTGGTATCAATGATTATCTCCGGTCATGGGACAAGGACTTGGTTACAGTTTTCTTCATTTTATATTCTTCCTCTCAAAAAATATAAGCAAACTTTTCTCAAAGCATGACTGTATTTCAACATACTGCTTCATCCAGGACCAGGAACCGAACTTGAGACAGGTTCAGCTTCCCAGTCGACACCAAGTCATCTAGTCTTCCAGGAGTTCCTACGACAATATCCACCTGAAACACAGCAAAGCAGCCAATGGAGACTGCAGGGCTATCACAGCAACCACTAACAGTCTACCTGGAACAAAAGCACTCCACTGAGGCAGTTACAGTCAGTGCTAAAGGCAGTAAAAAGGGCCTCAGATCATGCCATATATTAAACCTGCATTGGGTTGATCAGTGGGAGGATTTTAGCAACTGAGTTTGGACAACCTCATCTGTTGTGTATAGTCTAATAAACAAATTTTTTACCAAGCAAAAAATCAGAAGAATTCACAAGAATTGTGAAGTAAGCCGGGACTCAAATCGGAGTTCCACCACTCCTAAGCTGTGTGGCCCTGACCTCCTACCATCTAGGATGCTTTCTCAACTGTGTGGTGTGTAAGATGGTTGTGATAATCCAGAGAGTGGACATACTAAGTGCTTGTACATAGTGTGCCAAATGCCTGATAAAGACAGTAATTATTAACACGAACAGTGATCACACTGTCCAGATGACAGAAGAAATGACTGTTATCATGCTTATCAAACGAGGCGCTGTGCTACGCACTCGAAAGTTTCATTGTATGTTATCACTAAGGCGGATACTACTATAGTGACTCCTGCTTTTAAATACAGAAGTTGAAGTTCAGACAGGCTTAGGAATGTTCAGGGTGGTCAGCCACAGACAGGACGCTGAAGTTGAGAATACTAAAATCAGAACCACTCAGATTATACAGCAGGCAAGCACCCACATGAGGACTCAAACTCAGAGTCTGCGTCCCACGTGAGAAAGGGTCTAATTCAAATGACAGCAAGTACGATTTAGCTTTTTATTATAAAACTTTTCAAACATACACAGTGATACCCACCCACCCCCTCCGCGCCGCCACCATGCCACCCTTGCAAGTAACTAACACTCTGTACTCTCCCCCAATATACCCTGTACTGGAATCCTAATTTTGTCCTCATTTGATTTTTCTTGGGACAAAAAGAACTATATTGCCAAGCAATAACCCATAATGTTCCTTTTTAAGAACTGAAAGTACAACTTACCCCATTCTCCAAAACAGAGAGCTGGTCCCGTGCTGCAACACCCCCAATGATCAGAAGCTCCCTGAAATAAATACCAGATAATCAGAACATTGTGTCCTGGTTTGGATTTAAGATGTCCCCCAAAGCCTCCTGTGTGTGGAAGGTGACCAGACCACGGGGCACTGTGCTCATCAGTGGATCCATCCGTGGACGAGTTCATGGCTGACTGTGCTGAATGAGGCAGGGCCTGGCTGCAAGTGGTCACTGGGTGTGACCTGGAAGGTTGTGTTCTTGTCCCCAGCTCCTCTCTTCTCTCCTTGCTTCCTGGCCACCATGACATGAGCAGCTTTCCCCCGCCAGGCCTTTCTGCCACAATGATCCTGCCTGGAGCAGCCCACCATGGAATGAACCCACGAGCCAAATACACACCGCCTCCTCTAAAGCTGTGTCCCAGCAACGTGGAAGTGACCCCAACAGCGCCTTTACGCTGCTGGGTCATTGTCCATTTCTTTCAGGTGGAAATTAAGGTCGAGTAAGTCACTGAGAAAGAAGCCAAACTAAGCATGAGAAGGCTGGAAACAAAGCACTTCATTCCCAGTTGCCACATGCAACGCTAGGACAGGGTGAAGTAACTGGACAGAAAGTGTGTGAAAACTCAGAACCAAGAAAGCTCAGCCTTCTACGTCAGGGCAATTCGAGGTCCTCTAACCCCGGTTTCCATCCACCTTGCAGACATACGTACTTGTGTGTGCATAACCTATCTCTGAAAGAACAGATAAAGGTCCATTTAAAAGGCTTCTCCATGGAAGACTGCTAAGACCTGAAGGGAGAGGGGAAAGAAGACTCGCTTTTCTCAGAGAATACTCTTGTGAAACTACCTTCCAGGGGATCCAAGACCTAAGGAGGGACCTAAAGCTCACGGAAAACACTGGAGAAGATTTAAGACCCTTATTCAGGAAACGCCTACCTGAGATCCAACACCAAAAACAGTGACAGAACACACAGATAAACCAAAAGAAAGAAACAGATAAACCAGACTTCTGGGAAATCAAGAATGTCAAAGGACAAGATCAAGAGTAAAAACAGAAGTCACAGAATGGGAGAAAATACTTGAGTTCTCCAGTGAATCCCTCATAGAAATACAGCAGTGTGTGTCCCATGCAGATGAAGTGATAATGTTACTCTAACATGGAATGAAATACTCCTTTCTAAAAACCTAATTTTTATTCTAATGTCATTTGACTAACCAAGACTCTTCATAAGAGACAGGAAAAAGAAAATCACAATTTGATTTTGTTAAAATTACTTACCAAATAAAGTTTTATTTGTCTTTTGTTTTTTGCTTTTTTGAGACAGATTCTTGCTAGGTGGCTGAGGCTGGCTTTGATCTCACTATATGGCCCAGGCTGGCCTCAAACTCAAAATGATCCTCCTGCCTCACTAGTGCTGGGATTACAGGTGTGTGCCACCATGCCTGGCACATAGAAACGCTGTTACTATTTACTGCCGTTAAGTAGATTTACACTTATATGTGTGTATTATAAACATGCACTGAGTAGCCACCTCATTTTTTTCTACTTCACTCTTCTTACAAAGCAGACATCTAAGCACAAAGGAAAATTTACCTTAATTTAGGGTTATCAATGTATTTCTTAAACTGCTTGACGTTATTCAAAGTTTGCTCAGCGAGCTCCCGGGAGGGCTCCACGATGAGAGCCTTCGGAGCGTTGGGGAGAAACTTCGTTTGTGCCACTTGTGCGTTTCCTTAGGAGAAGAAAAAAGACCAGAACACATCCAGTCACACCTAAAAATATGGGCATCAGTAAAATGTGAACACAGAGGTTCCAAGATCAAAGTGTTAAATACTAAGTGTCAAAAAGTAAAAGAAAATTAAATTCCTTTAAATTAAATCTACTTGGAATAGTGGCAAGTGATCAATGTATAAAAATTACCATTTTATTTTGTGATACACTAGCTAGGAAATATACTTAGCTTAAATAACTCAACAGACTGGGCAAGAGAATGGGTTAGACCGCACACTTTTGGGTTGGACTGCGGATCTTAACCCAGTTCTGCCGCTCACTGCTCTCTGACCTCGGCCAAGTCCCTCTGAGTCCCCATCCCTCAGGCTTTCTGTCTACACAACAGGAAGGGGACTTTTATTGAGCCATCCCGATCTACGCCACCACCACCTGACTGAGACGCTTTAAATACCTAGCCTGAAACCAAGAGAGCTCGTAAACTTGGCCTGAAACTGATTTCACTTCCATGGGAGACAGAGGCATGTGACTGAGCAGCAAGGAGGAAGATGTCATCACTAGGAGAAGACCTGCTTACTGGGTCTTTGCCGGCACCCACCCAAGAGCCCCACATCCATCCTCCTGGGGTGATACCTGTGTGCTGTGACTTGATGACACAACTCTCTGGTGCCTTGCAAAGAGCAACAAAGCCATCTTTGGGGGGAAACTTGAAGTCTTCTTCGCCAAAGTTAAATTTCAGCTCAGCATTCTAGCATTGAACAAAGAAGAAAACGAATATTCTTGATCTAATAGCAAACAGCCCAATACAACAAACGACAAACAGCTTAGGACCCCAGAAAAACTCTTCTAAATGGATTCATAATTACCTTCAAAACACAGGCCGGAAAGAGGGCTTGGTTTTTCATGTGTGGTGGGATTTCAAAGGCCAGACCAAGGTCTTTTCCTAGTAAAAACAGAGAAACAGGAACAGTCAGGAAAGGACTTCCACAGGCTCGCATCCGTCGTGTCTCCCTCCCACTCACGCGTCTCCGTGGAAACCGTGAACTAAAGTGTGCTGCCTAAAGCCAACTGCTTCATTTTTCCACTTTCCCCTGACATCATCCCACTCTGCCTCTACATTGTAATTATCCTCTGTCTGAAAGTTTATGGCCATGAGCCCTTCCGTGCCTTCAAACAACCTCCCAAGGAGGAAGACGGGCACACTTCCCTGCTGCTGGGCTGACTTGTCTTCTACTCTGCCTCTCCTTTACATAGCAAAACTCCCTCAGTCCCATTTCCGTTTTCACTACAGCCATTCCTTTCACCCTGTCTCAGCTGGAAGGACTCTCACTTGGCTCCCCTCGTCCATCTTCCTGCTCTCAGATCCTTTCCCCTCCCTACTTCAGCAGCTCATTCTCATCCTTCTCTTTCTGGACCAAAGCCCAGGCAGCATGGACGCCACCTAACTGCCCCCACGCTGCCCTGTCCCTCCTCCTGCTCCTCTGCTGGATTCCTCCAGTGCAGCAACCTTGGGTCTTGCCTGCCCTTTCTCTGCCGCCATCCCCTGGCGTCGCAGCCAAGCCCTTCCCCAGTCCACCTGCAAACTTGCAGTCCCGCGGTACTGTCACACTGTGGACAGAGGGTGCCACATCTCTGCCCTCCCCACTTGACACGAAGTGCAGAGTGTGTGCCACAGCCTACATCACCAAGCTAACTCCACCACCTGCTCCAAGTCCTGTGTGCGTGGGACACGTGGGCTCCCTTCAGTCACTCCTCCTCTACCTGCATGTTCTTTCCAGAAATCAAATCTACACCACCCAATGCGACTCCAACTCCCGCTGCAGTGCCCCCTTGTCGGCACTCTTCTCCAGAGTGCTACCACTGTCTGCCCTCTGCCCCTGCTTTATATGCTCTTTCCAACACTTACTAGAAGCTAAGATGCTGTTTCTGGGTCTGCCTCCCCACCAGAATATAAGCCCCGCAGACACAAACTTCACCAATCCACTAACAGTGTACCTGGCACACAGCAACGCTCCGTAAATACCTGCTCTAACCAAAGGCAGGTGGGAGGGCCAGAGGCCTGAAGAGGACAACGAGAGGATGAAGAACAGATCACAAATGGTGACTGCATCTTTTTGCTAATAAGACCCACAGAAAGCTTACCATTTTTAGAGAACTTCACATGCCCTTTGTCAATATCCAGGTAGCATCCAATGGTATCATGCATAGTGAATTCCTAGAGACCAGAAAGACAGCAGAATCTTACACGAAGTTAGAAGCTAAATACCGCTGCATCAAACTACACGCCGGTGTTTCAGAAGAACTTCTCCAGATGGTAATCAAAGTGTTAAAAGTGCCTGTTTGGGCAGTCGACACGCACGAGGGCAGACTCAGGACAGACTTTTCAGAGTCGCCATGATTTGCCTTAGTACTGTGGCTCTGGACTCTCCAGAACAACCATTTTTACAGTCATTGTGACCAATGCTAAGAAACGAGAGGAACACTGTAAAAGCCAAAGCCAAAATCAGAGCAGGGTACAAAGACAATGCAATAAATATATTTTGGAGAGGCTAATAAATGGCACAAAAGAAGAATTATAACTACAACATATTTATTTATCTGGTTTTGTACTATTGCTTCACGGACACCCAAATCTGAATTTTCCTTGGAAAATCCACTTGCCTAGGAGCACTGTTTCTACCTCGTAAGTGGTCAGTATGCACGAACAAGTACTAATGCTACACTTCAGTCAGTAACATCATAGCTTACCTCTCCGTAATTGTCAAATTGTTTATTGTGGGATTTCTTTCCTGTTCCACCAAAGCCGAACCCAAACTTGTCAGTACCTGCATGGAGAAAGCAGTTTACTTATCTGTAAGAGTAAAGAGAAATCTAAAAGAAGTAATTTTATGTCTCCATGTCCAAAAAACCAGGAACATTTCCCCTGAAGTTTCCGAATCCTGTGCATAATAGATGAAGCAATTTCAGCCTGCGGAAGCTATGCAATGCTCAGATACAAGTGATAATGTGTCCCTCTCTGCTTTCACCACTAAGAAACTCAGATCCAAATTTGCACTAACTAAAGCATCTACACAGTACTTTGTGGTACGCACTCATGTATACTAACTTTACCCTGTGTTATGGTTTAGATCTAATGTCCCCCAAAAGCCTCCTGTGTTCAGAGATTGGGCTTTTGGAAGGCGACTGGATCACGGGGCGCTGTGCTCATCAGTGGATTTATCCATGGATGAGTTCATGGCTGACTGTGCTGTAGGCTGTGGGGCTGGCTGGAAGAGATGCGTCACCATGGGCCTTTGAAGGGTATAAATAAGTCCCTCTCCCAATGCTCCTCCTCCAGCTTCCTGGCTGCCATATGGTGAACAGCTTTTCTCCACTAAGCCTTTCCACCATGATGTTTCTGCCTTGGGGCCAGCTTACCATGGACTGAATCCCCCAAACTATGAGCCAAATTAAACCTCTCCTCTTTAAAGTTGTGGGTATTTGGTATTAAGCCCCAATGGTAGGAAAGCTCAGATACCTGACTCCACTTGTATTCTTAACCTTATTCCCCTGATTTCATATAATGATAATATATTTTTTTGTGTGAGTTACTTTAAATCTTCCTCAGAACAGAGTGAGGTACAGATAAATATTATTTTCATGTCCTGAGAATGCAAACATTCAATGGTTAATTCTATTGTTTCCCCAAATAACAAAGTATTGACAATCCATAAAGATAAACCGGTCAACCCAGTGACTTTAGAAACACTCACCAAGGTCGAGAGAGGCCTGCACGGTGGACCACCCAACTCTGCAGAGCCCTTGGTCATGACAGGATACTTCATAGTAATGTTTCCCTAGAGAGGTAAGACACGTTCAGATGCTTGTAAATCACACACACGATCCCTTCGCCGTATGATAACTTTCCCACTACTTCTGAATTACACCTTGTGTGTACCACATGTAGACCTTTTGGTTCCTGGATTTAAAGCTATTTCGGGAGAGGGCATGCACGCCTACAGGGTCTCAAGTCTGCGCTGTACAGATGCAGTCTCAGTACCTTTCATCAATCCTTTGGTAGCTCGACATCCATGCCACTCCTTTACTTCTCTGCTTTGACAACAAAGCCCGTCTGACCCAATTGCTAGATTTGAGAAAGAACACACAAAACACGTCAGTGCAGGCTCCATGAACCTTGCCTTCTGAAATAAGCATCCATCTCAGCAGCTGACCACTCGCCCAGCATGCAGAGGGCCCCGGGTTCAATCCCTAGTTCCACAAAACAAACACCACCACGAGCATCAGTCTCGTGAATAAGAGAATCTGTTCAATATTCCAAAGACTGAGACTGGCTGATTCTGGGGGACAGCAGTGCGTTCCCAAAGGTCAGTCGCCTGCATTGTCCCCTGGATGTCCTTGGCTCCTTGAGGACTAGTTTCTGTGCTCTCATCTGTTAGAGGAGACAAGATTTGACCACAACGAATCTAGAAAAGAACCAACACCACTGCAGTCTGACTTGCACTAATGGAAGCTGTGCCGCTGACACAAATAGTGTTGGGCCAATTCTCTAGAAGCCTTTAAACAAATTGCTCTTCAGGGATGACACGGCACCTACTGATTCCATAGTTGGCTTAGAGCATGAATGACCACTACGCTTTGAGCAGTAAGACCTGCCTGGATTGTTCTCCAACCCAGGAATCCTAACAGAAAAGTAGGAAAAGGCTTATAAACAAACAGGTGTTTTTATTCACTAATATTAGAGGTCTAAAAGCAAAGGTCCTGTATCATACGGCATTGTCAGTCAGTCATGTACTAAGTGCTTATTTAGTCTTGGCTTTAAGCACAGATTTCCCTTCTGTCTGTACTAGAGACAAACTGTAATTTTCAGCTGACTCTTACTTGCAATTCATACTGTGTGCCTGACACGCAATTTAAAACCACCTCATCACACATCATACTTCATTTTTCAAAGATTAAATTATGCTAAGCACAAACACTCATGTGGTAATGAGTTATATGAACTTTGAACTTTTATGAAACAGTTCACTACCATCAAAAAAATCCTCACAGTTTTGTATTTAAGATTCTTTACATACACACACACAAAAATGAACTTTGGCATAAAGTAGACGTCACGGGTAGCAGCGTGGAGTTGTTTGCCTGAGTGGTGTGAGTCCTCATGCCACCCTACACACCTCTGCATCTTGCCCTTCTTCCTCACTGCCACCTGGTTCTGCAGCATCACACTGACTCGGTCCGTGACGGTCACGGCGCTCATGGGACTCGCCCCGAGTCTGGCAGCCACACTCTGAGTGCAAGCACTGACGTCACTGGCAGGTGCTTGTGTTGAGCAGTGGCAGCAAATAGCTCTGTGTTCCTTAGACAATGTACTCTCAGCCCCACGAGCTAGGCCCTGCAGGGGTATTTTAATTGAACAGGTGAGGCCAAGCTGCTTTCTGGAAAGGCAATAATGCCTGAGTTGGTCACACGTCTGACCTCGTGCCAGTCAGACGGGCACACAGCAACACCTCACCGTAACTTGAATTTCCACTGCTCTACTACCCGGGAGTTTGATCTCTGCCTGTTTTGTGACTGTGTAGATTTGCTCATCTGTGAACAGCCTATTAATATCCTTGCCCGTTTGTCATTTTTTAACAATTTCTGAGTAACCTATCTGGTTTAGCAAAGTTTCTCTACCTCTAAATTATACACGTGTTTTTCTATATTTAAATTGTTTACATATACATGCACACATATACATATTAAATCTTAATATGGATGAAATTTATTTTTAATTATTGACATGAGATAAAAATCAATTTTATATTGCTCCAGATGGCTCATCATTGTACAGCGCTCTAGAGTGAATAGATTATCTTTTTCCCACTGAAATGACCATAACTTTTCCTACATATTAACTACACATACGTACTTGGACTGATTTCCATTATATCTGCTGTCTATTCCCACATACTGCTATGCTGTTTCATAAGATAAAGACTATTTTATAATACCTGGAAATTAAATCATTTGCTATACTTTTTCATCATTTTCTTGGTATTCTTACATTTTTAAAAAAGTTTCTGAGTTACAAATGACCTGGGGAAATCAATCTACTTACCAAAAGCAGAGCCTCTATCATATGGGTTCATCTGCCATTTGTTGAGCACTAAACAAAATAAGAAAAATTACCCAGAAGCATAGGAAATTGAAAATGCTTTATAAAAATGAAAGCGAATCTTTTACATTTCATACACTACTTTAATCCCTCTAGATTCATTATGATTTCACCCATTACTTAGAATACACATGTAAAGTGGATGCTATTTGATTAAAAGCAAAACTGGAAAATCGAAACTCAAGCACATCAGGATCACACCACCGGCCTGTCAGGAACTGAGTCTTCCTCCATGCTTGCTTCAGGGAACTTGGTACCAACCAACAGTCACCTTTATCTCCTGGTCACTCACATGACCTGTGAGTGGGCTTCAACCATGGTGGAAAAAAACTGACCAGCATTTCAGAGCCTAATCAGTTATTTCTTCATCATCACTAAAACAAAAGCTCCTCCTTCACATTAATTATCATATTCAAAAGTTACACATTTCTTTCTCCTAACTTTTCTGGGATTGGTATTTTTCCTCTTTGAGGCATCTTACTGGTCTATGCTGATGAGAGAACTGGGACAGTTTAAGAGCCCTACCTGTTGTCGAACCCAACTTCCCCTGCCAGGTAGAAATCCCCCCTTGATGATGTCTGGTCAAGAAGCATCCACCCTCAGCTCGGACACTCTGACCAATGGAGAAATACCTTTCCTGAGGTTCTCCCTTCCATTGCTGGCCCAAGGTAGCTACCAGGAAGTATACACATGAAACAGAAATCTTCATCTACATCATGTCTGATTGGTTCTCTGCCTACTTTCTAGAACAGTTTTTTCTCTCTCTAGATCTCTTCAGCAATTCAACGATCATGCTATCGTCTTTCATACTTTTTCCCCATCTTTATCTATCTAGTTTACTCTTCAGAGAACATGATTTTCAGAACTGTCACCATTCCTTTAAAAGCATTCCCTTTCCTGGCCAGCTCTCATAACGGCGGATACTTGTTCCAAGTTCTGAAACTATTTTAGAATAGTCTGAAAGTCTGAATAGCCTTCCCGTTCCCTCATAATTCATTCACAAGTAAATTCATTCTGTGAACCATGTAACATTACTTTGAAACTGCTGAAAAGAAGTGTTGCTGTGTTTCAGGCCACTCTGAGTTTGCTATTTTGTCAGAGTCCTTTTCCTATCATAAAACAAAAGTAACATTTGGAAACACATTTTGTTAAAATATAGCAAAACCAGAGATCAAGACAGACTAAGGAGGAAACTTAGCAATCACTTTAAAAAAGCAACATTGTTTAAAAATGAAGAAACTGAAGTGTGACTGTTCAAAGTAGAGACTAGATCAGAGACCTAATGAAAGGACCAATCTCTTTGTAGATAGGATTGAAAATACACTTACTCTAAAACTACACTGTGCATTTTAACGCTATAGGCACTTCTTTGTTAGTTTAGAGGAAAAAGGAAGCCTCTTTTGTCTATGAAGGCAACATGTCCCACCTTAATAGTTTTTATTCTATAAATTATCCTAAAACTGTTTCTTTTCTTTTCTTTTCTTTTCTCTTTGGTGCTGGGGACCGAACTCAGGGCCTTGCGCTTGCTAGGCAAGTACTCCAGCCACTAAGCTAAACCCCAGCCCCCCGTAAAACCTTTTCTTAGTACCTTTGCCAAGTGGTGTAGCAGTTTATTAGGTGCACAGCATCAAGGTTAAGGAAAAGACTAAAAGAAGCATCGTTTCTCAAATGCCGGTGTTTGCTCAGAGAAAGACTATGCCTATTTCAGGGGCCACCTTTCAAGGTTCAGGTTCTGAACATTTAGCGTCCCTGGGTCCAGAGTACCAAACTCCACCACCATCCCTCAGATACCCGCAATAAAAATGTCTACCCAAACCCCACCTTTCTAAATGCCAGGACTGAGAACAACTGATTTATACAAAGCAAACATCAATTTATAAAAATTACCTGAGGCACCAGTTTTAATCGTTGTTTTTCCTTTTTTGCCTTCCTGTTGGTCTTTCAGAGTTTCATAAACTATCTGGATAACTGGAATACTGAAGGCCTATCAAAAACAGTTCTCTGTGTTAGTACTCAGCTACTAAGGATGTTAATAATAAATGACAAGAGCCAGGCACACACATTAGAGAAGCCCACATCCTCCAGACTGCCGCTCGTGTCATTTGCCCAAACCCAAAATACCAGTAAGATCACAACGACCTGAATGTGACCCTACTGAGGGACACAGGCGCTGACAGCCTAAAACATAAACGAGATCTGTAGGATGGCTACAGATCTGTAGATTGTAGGGTCTGTACCACACCCAAAGGGAGCCGGGCATGCTAATGTGCACCTGTAATCCCAGCACTTGGGAGGCTGAGGCAGAAGGATTGCTGCAAGTTCAAGGCCAGCCTGAACTGAATAGGGAGACCCTTTCTCAAACAAAACAAAACAAATCAAACACCTTCAGAGGTATAAACCCTAACAATACTGGAACTTTTTCTCCATCCTCTTTTGTGAATCTTCTCGGTTGACTGGCAAGAAAGATACCACTCCTGATGGCAAACCATCTACTTTCCACGGTTGTTTGATTAATATTTCAAAGGGAAACCTACTGTCCAAAGACACTTTAAAATTTGGCTTTTACAGAGTCAGCCAATTTAAATGTATTACTTACACCAGTTTTCCCGCTTCCTGTTTCTGCAGCCTGAATGGGGAGGGAAAAGTTGCTGTTAGTTTGTTACTTACAAAGATCAAATTAACACACTGCTGACTGGACTCCTGCCGATCCTGTCGCCTCTCCAATCCCTGTGGCACCCGTGTGAATCTTTTCTTTCCCAGCGCCTCCGTGCCACCGGAAGCCCTCGTCCTCACCCTCCCACCCACCAACCCCACACTACGATCTGCCTCCAGCTCGGTCCTCCTCCAACAGGATCCTAACCTCAATCCTAATCTCTCCAACAGCTGACAAACGCCCGTGTTCTTCAACACAATCTTTAGGAGCCCGAATCACCTGATCCAATGTGTATTTTCATTTTACCAAAGGTCACACCTGCACCTAGATATGCGCATTTTATGCTACTAACTGCAGTAGTCCACGATCACACCCCATGTTCCCTCTATTCATTTCTCTGCCACCGTCCCTTCCTCTAAACAGTCCCTGATGATCCCGCAAGCTGAAGGATAAGTGGACCTCACTCGAACCCTGCAGTAGTTGGCATCGCCTAGGCAGGTGCTTATTCTGTACGTCTACCACCTACTTGGCTTGAGCTTCGCAAGGGCAAAGACTCCCTCTTCTTACATCTGTGTACCCTCAGCTTCTCCCCAGTACTTTGGATATGGTATATGGAGAATGAATATTGGTGAAAAAAGAAGATCAATTTGGCAAAAGAATCATTTTTAAGCATAAAGAGTGCGCTCACTTCGGCAGCACATATACTAAGCATAGAGAGTTCTTGAAAGTGGGTTACAAATACATGGCCCTAGAATTTTGTGCCCCCAGCTCCCAAGCACCCTGCATGTAAACATACCATCAGCACGTCACCCCCTCCTAGGATCAACGGGATAGACTCCGCCTGGATATCAGTGGGGAGACTAGAAGAATCACATTGGAAGGATTTTTGTTAGTTATGTAAGAAGAAATCATTTAAGCTAACTCTGTTGTGTTAAACTGCAAATTTAAAAGGATTTTATTTGATAAATACAACCCATTTTTCTGCAGCTAGGAATATGTCAGAGTTAAAAAGGAAACATTCCATAACGTAAAGTCACCAGAAAAGGTGAATTTCACTCGGGCAACTAAAAACATGACATGACTGTTTAAATTGTAGAACACTCTTGGAAACAGGGGCATTTTTCTTTGTACTTACAGCCAATCCATCTCTTCCACAGCCTGGGCAATCTCAGGCATAACACCCATTTCTACGAAGAAAAAGTAATTTTAAAAACCACACAGACTAAACTTGCCATAAATCATAGTGCTCTTAAAATTACTTTGATGGAACAGGGAAGGGTGTGAAGTGTGGCTTGGATATGACCTACTGAGTGTGGCGTTGCTCAAAGGATTTAAAACTTTGGAGCCACGCCTGAGTTCAAATTCAAACTCTCACTTACTAGCAAGTGACTTTGGCAAGGCCATAAATCTGCTTTTTCCAAACAAAACTATTTTGCAGAGATACAGGAAGACTACCGGTAATAATAGAATAATGCATCTGATACATAGTTGTCACTTAATACATACTAGCCCCCAGCGCTTGTGTGCATGTTACAGGACTAGCGAAAATCTACCAGAGTTAGGGTTCTAGATCAGCATTTCAGTTGTTTCATTTGTGATAATGCAGCAGGTAAGTGCCCTGGCTCTTTCAAGACCACAGGATCCTTTCTTCAGGACCTGAGAAAGATGAACAGCCCACATTTGTTGGTGGCTGTAATCAAAATTCTGGTTAACCGAAAGAGAGAGAGCCTGGTGGTGAAAACTCAAGCAACTGCAAATGTCAGCTGGAGATCTGATCTTCATTTAAAAAAAAAAAAAAAAAAAAAACTACACATATATTTCAGTTGTTCCTCATTGAGTTTTGTAATTTTATCATTTATCAAATGAACTGTAAAGGGTACTTATACATAGTAGTTAACTGGATATTTAAACTTCCCTTCCAAAGAAGTGATTTTCATTTTTTATTTTTTGAAGTGATTTTTAAGTCTGCATTTCTTCTATTTGTGAAAAGGCACAAAGCAAATCTACAAAACAAACATATTCTTTGCAAAAGTAAATTTTCTTTGCACAAGGTGAGCAGAATCATCATTTTCAAAAAAGAAAGCTCTTCTACCTTTAAAATAATTCCAAGAAAATCTACAGATAGACAAATCAATCAAACCCTAAAGTGGGAGAACCACAAAGATATTTCTAAGGATTAGCTCTATTAGAGTCTAGCTGTAGTCCCCCTCCTAAATGCAAAATCACTTACTGAACGAATGCTCCTTGTGTGTTTTTTTAAAGTAGGGAGGCAATGACTGTGGAGTTCTGAGTTTTATTACTTCACATCTTGGGCAGTATTTAGCCTCTGCAAATTTCCTTTTTTTTTTTTTTTTTTTTTTTTTTTTTTTTTTTAAAGAAAAAGAGTGTGGTCTTAAATAGGCTGCAACAGAATACTATGACCTGAAGCTGCCTGAAAAACTGTGGCATTACAAGGAGCAACTGAGGGTTTCTTTCAGCAAATTCTGCTTTTTCCACACAAAACTATCTCTACATGCTCCACATGTTTTATTTGAAATGATGTCTTCTCAAAGTACAACATTTTTAATAGTTAAGGGGAAAAGAGTACGGTTCATGTTCTTCAGTTCTTCCTTTGTCTCCAGTTCAGGAAATCACACTCTTCTTCTAGTCCTTTAGCCTGACATTCCTGAAATTTGTGAATGACTCCCAAACACTGGACCCTACAAAACACCAATCTCCAACTACTCTGGATGTTGGCTCTAAAACTGTTTCAGCTGAGATATGAAAGATGAAAGAAAAAGAGCGAGCAGTCCAAGTAGATTTCCACGTCTCCTATTGGAAAATCTAAGTGCAACACTCAGAAGCGCTCTGCAACGATTAGACTTGGAATTTCTAATATGCTTACAGAAGAAAACTGACAAACACACAATACTACGACACCTGAGTCATCTTAATAGGTTAAGAATATTAAAAGAGAGTCGGCCTAACTTGATATTACTATATAAATGCATCACATTTTGTCTCCTTCAAGCTGATGAGAGCTAAAAACTGCAGAAGCAGAAAGCAAACATGGTAAAGGGAAAACAACGCGGCCTGCTGGGTTCCATACGTCACATCAAATCCTGTCTGCAATACAGGCGAGGCTCGTTCCGCATTTGATCAATTTTCAAACCTTCGGCAAGGCTAGGATTATGCTGAGAAAACTCTTTCGCCTTTAGTTCCGACCTCTGACGTTCAGTGCCTGTAGTGGCGCTTAGCAAATAAGGGAGGCTGACCCCGGGCCCGCCCTGGACCGAAGAGGGAGGCCGATCGCCGTCGGACCCGGCCAAGCCCCAGGTATGTATGTATGTATGTATGTATGTATGCATGCGTGCGTGTGTGTGGTTGCGGGGGTTTGCCAAGTCCCAGGGACGCGAGCTCCACGGGCAGGAGGCCGGCCTGCGACCCTCCGCGCCCACGCCGCCGCCTGAGCCGAGGGGCGCGCAGATGACAAAGAGGATCCAGGGCCACCGGGGCAGGACCGCGGGGTCCGGGGCAGGACCGCGGGGTCCGGCGCAGGATGGCTATGCGGGTCCCCAGGGGGCTTCAGGGGATAACGCCCGCTGGCCGGCGGGCCCCCAAATCTCCCTACCAACTGCTCCCGGGCGGAGAGGGACAGCGACCGCCCCCACCATGCCCATCGTCCGCAAACGCACCCGAGAAGGCCGCCATATTCGCACTGTCCTCGCGGCTCCGCGGGCGCGCTCCCTTTGTCCCCACTGACGCGCCGTAGCGGTGCGGCACGCACTTCCGGCCCTCGGCCTTTCCGTTCCGACTCCCCGGCAGGAACTGAACCCCGAGAGAAAAGTACCGAGGTAAAAAAAGACCCGTCGGGCCGCTGCGCGCATGCTCCTGCCCGCCCTTGCGCCTGGGCTCTTCCTGAGTAGCCGGGTTCCTTCCAGACTTAGCGCAAGACGCGTGTCACCAGTGGCACGTTTCCTGACAGATGTTTGATGCAGATGTTTGACTAGTACTGCTGTCAAACAGTGCACCAGACTGATTGGACACAGCAATTGTGCCCTCTCACCATCTCCCTGGGTCCTGGCCAACCTCACACCCATCAGCAGGGCCTTGAGGTGTGGTCATGACTTAAGCAATGGGCTGAATTTATTCCCCAGCAGCCAAGACTAGTGACTGCCTGGCACCCCCTAGGTATTACATTTTTTTGACAGAAATAAGTAGTGATTTAGGTCTTCTTCCCTTCCTTCAACAGGGTTTGATGTAGCACCAATAACTTCAGGTTTGACTTCCAGGCAGTTCTGAGTCCTTTTCTTTGTGAAGATGGAGATTTAAACAAATAATGAATCCTCCCCACCACTCGCTGTGTCAGGTAGGTGTTAGAATCTTCAGATGTGCACCCTAAGACTGGGAAAGTTAGGTGCTTACCTAATGTCTCAGAGCTACTAAGTGAAAACCAGGGATCTGGGCCTGATCTGCCTGAGTCTAGGGCTCATTCAGTACTCTGTAGTCTGACCCAGAATATCATGGAGAAAGTTAGGGTTACAAATGCAAATCTGAGAACCATACTCACTAGCTTGGGACTCTAATTGAGCCACTTGCTAACTGTGTGATATCAAACAAGTCATGAAACTTCTCTGGGCTTCAATTTACTCTGTAAAACATGGATGAACAATAGTATTTTCTCATAGGATTTGTTATGAATTTTAACTACAACATATAAAGTTCCCCAATATACCACATGGTGAGGATACATAGGTGGTATCCCGATTGTTACTGTTGCATGTAACAGGATTCAGCTGAAGCTCCAAAGGCCAAGGTCTGCAGGTTCACAAAGCTGTCATTGTCTAGCAAGGGTCCTTGCCTCAGAGATGATGGAAATTAAAATTGAGGCTATTGGCACAAGATTAAAGGGAAAACCTTTCATTGGAAAGTAAGAAAATAAAGAGGAGCACAGTTCTGACCATCCCACTCCCCTAGACCTGTCACTCACAGGCCTTCCAGCTGTCACAGGGCTGTCTCCCACCTTCTGTGAGCCACCCTTAAGAACAACCACAGGAGGACCTCCAACACACACACGCACATGCACACGCATGCACACGCACCACAGTGTGCCTGCTGAAGTAGAAAGAATCCTTGAGCATCACTAAGCCAGGGAGCCACAGAATCAGATTGTGCACCAGGTGGATGAAGCTCATAAATCGCCCCCCAATCCATCTCAGGAACCAGAAACAACAGATAGAGGAGAGGGGTGTACAGGGAAGGCTGCCCACACCATCCACCACATCACAGCCTTCTGGCTGGGAACAGGCCAGGCTGGGGGGAAGGAGTGACACCTTAGTCAAAGTTGTCAGTCTGCATCCTTATACTGGACTCAAATTTCATTACAGAAACAAGGATGCACTTGTGATGAATGTAACCTGATAATTAATTTTCATTAGCTAAGAATGACCAGAAAAGTTCCAGAAAATGCGAGCAACAGCTGGGCATGATGGTGCCTGCCAGTAATCCGAGCATTCTGGGAGGCTGAGGCAGGAGGATTGCAAGGTAAAGCCCAGCCTGGATGACTTAGTGACTTAGTGAGACCCTCTCTCAAAATAAAAAATGTCTGGGGATGCAGCTCCGTGCAAAGCCCATGGTTCAATCTCCAGTAACAAAAACAAACAAATGAAAAAGGATGCCAGGGACTTCACTTACTTCAGGGAAAGGAATAAAAAATAACCCACAGTGACTGTTTCAAGGCAATCAATAGCCTTTTGTTCTTACTCTTTCAAATTCAGCTCGGGTAAAAATTACAAATACATGAGCGTGTGCTTCCTACATGCCTCACTAATACAAATTGGAATCTAATGCAAGAGGCCCCTCTCCTTGGGAGATAGTGTAAGGCCTGGTAGAGAGACTGCAGACCATCCCTTCAGCAACCAAAAAATAAAGGCTGGGTACCTCTCAGGCCAGTCCTGCTCACCCACTCTCCCCGGAACAAGCTGACTCAACAGCAGCCAACTAAGAGAAATTTCTGGGTCCCTGGCTGATGCCGGAAATCCACAGTGAAGTGGGAGACAGGTACTGAGCTGCCTGTCTTCAGGCACTGGAGAAGATGAATTCAAGCTGCAGTTAAGACCAGGCAGAGGGTGGGCTGCACTTTTAAAACTCGTAACCTGGGGCTGGGCGTGGTGGCTGAGGCAGGAGGATGGCCGAAAATTGTTGTCCAGCTTGAACCGCGGAGCAAGACCCTGTCTCAAACAAACAAACAAACAAACAAGCAAGTGAACAATCAAACAAACAAAGCTCATCACCTGGGCTTGCCGTCAACATTTATTTCTTTAACTCCACAGTAGTCCCATGTTTTATGTAATCGGGTCTTTCGGACTCCATGGGCAGAGTGGGATTTTGGGGCGATGTCTGTGCATCAGAGGGACTGTGCTCCGTATGTGTGAGGACACGGTGCTGTTCCCCCCGCAGAGTGGGTTCTGCAAAGACAGGCCGAGGAGAGCGTCCTTCAGATGCCCAGATCAGTGCATGGAGGACGGGCCTTGCACACGGCCTGGATTGGTCCCCAGAGCCACACAGAGGCTCTGTGTTTGTCCATGTGTGCTGTTATGATGGGATCCCTGAGACCGCAGAATTTAAAAACAAATCCATTCCTCAGTGCAGGAGACTGTGAAGTCCACAGTGAAGGTGCCGGCAGGGCTCTTGTCGGGGAGGGTCCGGGCTCTGCTTCTGAGACACGATTGGGAAGGCTGCATCCTCTGGAGCGGAGGGAAGCCGTATCCTCTCCGGGAGGAAGACGGGAGAACAAAAGACCAAATGATGCATGAAGCCTTTATTAAATGGACCTAATCCCATTCTCAAGGGAGGGATCACCATTTCATGGCCCAGACTCAGTTCTCCCTGGAGAGATGTAAATAGCAATGCTAGGTTGAGTCTCCCAGGAATGCTCTGAAAAAGGGAACGATCTAGCTAGACATGGTGGTGCCACTTGTAACTCGAGTACTTGGGGAGGCTGAGGCAGAAAGATTCCGAGTCCAAGTCTTACCTGGGAAATGTAGTGAGACCTGTCTCAAAATTAAAAACATATATATTTTTGAAGGGCTGGGGATGTAGTTTAGTGGGAAAGCCCTGGGTTCAATCTTCTCTCTCCTTCACTTTCTCCCTCTCCCTCTCCCTCCCCTGACCCTTCTTGGCCACCACGATGTGGGCAGCTCTCCTCTGCTAGGCCCTTCCCCCACACCTTCCTGGCTTGGATCCTGCCAAATGTGGACTAACACATGAGCTGGAATAACCCTCTCCACTTGAAAGTTCTGGTGTTGGGTATTGGTCCCAGCGATGAGGACAGTGCCTCAGACAGCTACCACACACCTCTGCTTCCCTAGCAGACCTAGATTTTGTCCAGGGAGCAAGTAGCAATCCCCATATTACAGAGACCAGGATGCTCACATCGCATCCTCAGGGTTAAATCCTGGTGCCTCCACACAGCCATTGTCATCATTCAATTTGTTGGCTCAGCCTTCCATGTCTCCACTATTTACCTGACTCAGACAGTGATGTGGAAACGGGTGGTGCATGTCAAAACATCCTCTCTTTCTCCCCGAGTTTCCTACAGCTTTCCAAGCTGAGCAAGCATCACTGAATTTTACGCGTTTGTCAAAACGAGCTGTCAGAATCCAGTCCGGATCTATCAGGATGCAACATCATTCTCACTGGTCTGACATTCACCTTACAGAGCAGGGACAGAGGGGGCCTGGCAAACACATAAATCCAGGATCTATAACTCTGTATCCCCCAAGGAAGCGGCCGTAAAGTCCTTCACTCCAGATATATGGAGGAGGAGACAAAGGGCAGCCAGAGGAGCCTCAGCAGGGCTGTAAAGCAGAAAAGGGATCTCGCTGCAGTCGCGCTCATTGCCAGCTGGCCAGGCAGGGCAGGATTTACTGCTTTACTGCCTGGTGCCGCGTGGCCACAGGCACAAACTTTACTCTCCCTCAGTACCAGCCACATCCAGGGCTTGTGGGCTCCAGTGAGTGATGCTGGTAATTCATGCAGAAATGGAGCCTCACTCGGAGTAGGAGAACATGGCCCCGGGGCGGGGGGTGAGTGTTTAAGAGAAGACTGTGCAGACAAATACTCAGGAATCAGCAGTCCCACGTAGGCCACAATGTCCGAGTTCTGCTGCTTGCAGTACAGGCAAACTGCATCTGTTCCTCCCTCTGTCTGTGATGTTGATGAATCACAAGTATCCTGTTAACAACGCTTGTTTGGGCTGGGGATTTAGCTCAGCAGTCAGAGTGCTTGCCTTGTAAGCACAAGGCCCTGAGTTCGATCCCCAGCACCAAAAAAAAAAGCACTCCTGTAACCCCAGCACTCTGGGAGACTGAGGCAGGAGGATGGCAAGTTGGAGCTCAGCCTGGGGAACTTAGCAACAGCCTGTCTCAAAATTTTAAAAGTGTAGCTCAGTGCAAAGACT
The DNA here is from genome assembly GCA_016801275.1 of Hystrix brachyura. NCBI lineage: Eukaryota > Metazoa > Chordata > Mammalia > Rodentia > Hystricidae > Hystrix > Hystrix brachyura. The sequence goes on along the minus strand of QZML01000627.1, from coordinate 1,293,724 downwards.
TTGGGTTCAAGCTCCAGTACCACAAGACAAACAAAAAACAAGTCTTGTGATTACTTTTTTAGCAGGGTGAAACAAGACAACTTGCTGTATTAAAAAGAGAATGGGTAATGAAAAGAGTGGCCCAGAATTCTTTAAAATGCCTGGAGACAGTAATTCCAAATATACAAATTTATACTCCCTGGTGCCCTCGATGTTATAATAAGAATGGGGGGGGGAAAGAATGGGAATTTGTGAAGGCTGCTTCAAATGTAGCTCTGAATAATGATGGTCCAGTTGCTATGGCTGTGTAATAAATTACCCTAAAATTGGATGGCTAAAAACATCCATTTAAGCTGGGCGTGGTGGCCAATGCTGGTAGTCCCAGCACTCTGGAAGGCTGAGGAAAGAGGAATTCAAGTTTGAGCCCCATCAGGGCAACTTGGCAGTTTAGTGATACCCTATCTTGAAATAAAACATGAAAATGGCAGAAGGTGTAGCTCAGTGCGAAGGCCCTGGATTCAGTCCCCACTACTACTATAAAAAACAATCCATTTATTTTGCTCTCAGATGCATATTCCGTGGGTAGGAACCAGGGCAGGGCACAGTGGGGGTGGCCATCTCATTTCTGCTGTGTCCAGCACTTCCGCTGGGAGGGCCCACAGCTACAGTGTGGCCTCTCCCCATGTGTGGTCTACTCCCTCAGAGCCCCGCCCCTCCCTGTCTCCAGGGCCCTTGTTGTGAGCTTCAAGGCCTTCTAGAAACCTTTCTTTCACTCACAGCCTCAGTCCAGATTCAGGGAGAGGAGAGATGAGCTCTGGCTGCTTCCTCACCACAAGGGATGGAAAGACTGTGTATCAGTTACATTTTAGTTACTGAAACGCAACACCTGACACCTGCAATTTAAAGGAGAAGGGATTTATTTTGTCTCATGGTTTCAGAGGGTTCAGTCCATGGTTAGCTGCTCCAAGGCAGGAACATCATGGTAGAAGGGCCTGGTGGGTGAAAGCTTTCTCACCTCATGGCAGATGGAAGCAGAGATGGAAGGGAGGAGCTGGGGACAAGAATGCACCCTGCCAGGTCACACCCCAGTGACCTCGCCAACCAGGCCCTCCTCCTACCTTTCAGCCTGAACTCATCCATGATGAATCCACTGATGAGCACAGTGCCCCATGATCCAGTCACCTTCCACACACATGAGACTTTTGGGGGCCACTTTTGTTTTCACTTAAATGCTCTTCTTTTAGTTAATTCATTCAGCACTTAGGTTGCAACACTTCTTTTTAAAACATCTGCATCTAATGTCTTCATCAGAATATAACAATTTAAGTTAAAAAGTTTAAGAGCTTAACTGTATGTATGTATGTGTTTGTTTGTTTTGTTTTTTGAGACAGGGTCTTGCTCTGTAGTCCAGTTTGGCCTCGAACTCCCTATGTAGTCTGCACTGTCCTTGAACTCATGATCCTCCTGCCTCAGCCTCCCAGAGTACTGGGATTACAGGCATGAGCCACCACACCCTTGCTTAGGTATATATTCTAATTTGTAGAGAAACCTAAAGTGATAAGGACTTCAGTATTTCCTTCAGTGCAGGAAATAGTTCACTGCATGAAATGTTATAGAAAAGCAAAAACCATTTTCACTGAGAGACATTTAATAATCGCCTTTTTAATGGCTTTTAATCCTTGGTGTTTAATTTAGCTTCTTCACATAGCAGAAGATGTTTGGTTCTGATGTTGTAAGAGCTTCCGAAGTTTCAGCTATTTTGCTTCATCAAAATGCATTATTAATTAGTCTTCAGCTTCATGGTATTTTTGCTGTTTTGGTTAGTATTTTCATTGTAGCTTTTTATTAACAGAAACTCAGGGATAAACTGAAAACTTTACCATTATTTTACTTCAGTAGTAGGGGAAAAAATCAACTCTAAATGGTTGGTCTCTTTATTGAGGCAACTTAGTGTGACCCCATCTTAAAAATAAATAAATAAAAAGGCCTGGGGGTGTTGTTCAGGGCGAAGGCCCTGGGTTCAAGCCCTGATTCTGAGAGAGAGAGAGAGAGAGAGAGAGAGAGAGAGAGAGAGAGAGAATGAAAGCAAGGAGGAAGCGAGAGAGAGAAGTGCAGGGAGAGACAGCTCACAAATGATGTTTAGGAAACATCAGAGTTGTGATGATGAAGAATTTTCGGTAATTTTTTTTTTTTTTGAGACTTTTTTTTTTTTTTGGAGATGGGCTGGCCTTGAACTCACAATGATCCTTCTGCCTCTGCCTCTGCCTCCTGAGTGCTGGGATTACAGGTGTGCACCACCATGCCTGGCTTTCTGTAATTTTTAGGCAATGAACAAAGCCTAAAAAGGATTTAGGATTATTTTCCTTTTCCAAAGGAAAATAATATTGCAAACTTCTGAAATTACTCTTTATAAGATGAAGCAAAGGTGGAAGAGATGTGTGTGTATGTGTATGATGTGAATGCAGAGCTGTATTTGAGTGCTATGTTAGCTTAATGATTATAGTGCTATTTTATTCCAATAGGAGAATTTTCTCTTTATCCTGCTTTATATTTGCTTATTTATTCTACCCTTCCCTGCCTCAAGTGGGTAGTTTTCTTTATTTCCCTTATTCCATTTGACTTTTTAGAAGATACTCTATTGCTTTCTCTTCTTCTCCGTCTACTTTCTCTTTCTCCTCTTCCTCTTCTTTTTGGTTTTGTGAGAAATGGTCTTACCATATCCTTCAGGCTGGCCTTGAATTCACTATGCAGCCGATGCTGGCCTCAAACTCATGGCAATCCTCCTGCCGTACTAGATTACAGCCGTGTGCCACTATCCCTGGCTTCTTTTTTCAACAAATATATAATATTAAATAATATACTGTTATGTAAGAGAACATGAACTTCTTTAGTGTCCCAATCATCTTCCCAAGTCAAAAAAGGTGATCACATTGTTCAGTGGACTCCCCCCTCCCATATTCTTGTTTGTACTATGTCAAATTGGAGATTTGCCTTTTTCTCAGTATCTTATTTTGAATTGTTTTACAGAAACAAGTTGAAAGGTATTTGTGGCAAATGCTCCTGTACCAATGCTGGGATGCTGTCGTTAGTATTTTCCAATGCTTTATCCTATTTTTCCCTTTATTCACCTGTCAACCTATCTACTAATCCATTTTAGCTTCTGATGCTCTTCCAAGTATATTCCAGATCGTCTACCTTTGCTTTTTTAAAAAAACAATAAACCAAAAAAGCTATTCTCACTTCCAAGTCAAGTCAGTAACTAATATTTTACCAATGCACTTTTCTTTTTCTCAATACTTTCTCAGTGGGAATTGAACCCAGGCCTACATCCCCAGTGTTTCTTTTATTTTGATTTTTAGTTTTTGAGACGGGGGTGGCTCAGTTGCTAATTTGACTCAGCGGCCCTAGAATTTGTGATCCTCCTGCCTCAGCCTCCAAGAGTGCTGGGATTATAGGTGTACACCACCACACCCAGCTCAGCTCCCTAAGTGCTTTTACTGGTCTATTTGCTCACCTTTGGCACTTGCTGCTGATTTTTATTCTTGTGATTGCATGTGCTGGGTTAGCCTTCCTCTCCTGTTTTCTGTGGCCTAGTGTGTATGAATGAGGTTAACGGTGGGGACAGGCCTGTTGTGTAGCTTATCAGAATCAATGAGCTTTGAGGAAGTGCTGGGCTTTCTTCTACTTAAAACTGTGTACAAACTTTATGGTATCTATTTTGGCGGCCAAGAAATACAGCGCGAGTCTTATGATATTTATGGACTGCTTGACTGGGATTCTCCAGGCATTATAAAGGAAATTGGATTTCTTGAATTGCTCTCAAAATTATTATGATTAAAATTTATACTGTTCATAAAGAACTTGTGCACTATCCAGTCAAGTGCAAAATATATGGCACTTTCTAACAGGTAACGTTTAAATGCCGCAACTTAATTTTATCATGGAATTTCAGGTTTAAAATGGAAGCAGCTTCCTGTGATGGACTAATTTCTTTGGTCACTAGTAATCATAAGCATAAAGGGTTAAATGCAGCATCGCTGACGGCTTCTAGCTTGCTGTGTTTTTCAGCTGATAGGAGGCCATATAAAATGAATTAGAGACTGAGAGTTTCAGGCAGGAGAATTCTCTCTCTCTTTTTTTTTTTTTTGGTGGGGGTTACTGAACTCTGGGCCTTGTGCCTGCGAGGCAAGCACTCTAACCACCGAGCTAAATCCCCAGCTCCTGTGCAGGAGAATTAACAGGAGAAAAGTGACGGCTTTTGCGAGATATCGTTAAGTAATTTGTGTCTGATTCTGAGGCAGAAATGTGTGTGGCTATTAGTAATGTGAATTAGAACTATATCTTAGTTTAGTTGAGGTGTCCTTGGTATGTGATAAGGATAGGAAGAAAAGGGAAACATTTCCCATTTTTTTCCCTCTTGTCAAAGGCTTATAAAAATCAGATTATAACTCTTTAAAATGGGCCTATCACAGTGTCTTCTCTATCAATAATCTGAATATTATATAAGATGTGTTTTAAGTGCAGCTTTCCTATTATCAGCATGTGGCCATGGTTGGGTTATAATGATATGCCTGTTTCCTAATTTCTATCTCTTTTTTGTTTTATTTTTATTTATTTATTTATTTATTTTTTTGAGACAGGGTCTCACTAGATAGTGCCAGCTGTCTTGAACTCACTGTGTAGCCCTAGGCTGGCTTTCAACTCACTATGATCCTCCTGCTTCAGCCTCCAGAATGCTAGGATGACAGGTGTGGGCCACCACACCTGGGTCCTAATCTTTCTCTCTCTCTCTCTCTCTCTCTCTCTCGATGTTTCTGCAGATGGAGTCAAAAACTAACCTTTCCCTTGCAGCAGTGCAGAGAGATTCAGAGAAGGTGTAATAAAAAGCTTAGCATAGCATTTGTGGCAAAGGAGGTACATAAAAGTGAATCCATGATGATGATTTCATTTACAGATGAAGGAAAATGGAGACACAATTTCCTGCCCATTCATGTTTTTGGACTAACTTCCTCCCTCCCTCCTTTCTTCCTTTCCTTTCTGGTATTGGAGATTGAACCCAGGGATTCATACTGAGCCCAGCTTATTTTTTATTTTGAGTCAGGGTCTTACTATGTCACCAAGTTGCCCAAGCTGGGCTTGAACTTGCCATCCTCCTGCCTCAGCCTCCCAGAAGGATGGGAATATTGGCCTACACCACCACACTAGATTTCTGCTTTCTTTGCTGACACCATTTTCCCCTACTTGAAATGCTCTGCCCGTATTTCCACTGGGGTCAAACCCTATCTGTGCTTACAAGCCCTGGACAAGTGCCATGTCCTCCAGGAAGTCCTTGTAGATGTCTGGCCTTCAGTGTCCTCTCTGGGCCCTACTGCCTCCCTCTTCTGTTACTCATCATTAGCTGAATCTTTTGTATTGGATAATTATTTGGAGTTCATTTATTTATTTATCTGTAAGTTGTTGACCTCTGCCAGTCAAGGATTACACGTTCGGGGAGTGGATTTTCTTTAACCATTTCCGTTTTAAAGAAGGTGTGGTGGTACATGCATGTAATACCAGCATGGCAGGAGGCTGAGGCAGGAGGATCTCAAGCTTGAGTCCTGTCTGGACAACTTAGCGGGACACTGTTTTTAAGAAAAAAATTAAAAGGGTTGGGGATGAAGCTCAGTGCATAGGCTCTGGGTGGTTCAATCCCCAGTACCACACACACACACACACACACACACACACACACACACACACACACACTGCTGACTAGGATAGGAAAAGGCTCACTGACTTGACTCACCTCACGTAGATTATTAACAAGGAGCGCACCAGGACCGGGATCAGCGGTCGCGGTCATCCCTACTCAAGAGTTAACATTTCTTCCCTTCCCGCAGCCTGTTTACGCCCCCTGGTTCACCGCAAATCAAAAGCGGCCGCGTCCGGGGAAGCCTGTCCCGTGCTGGCTGCCGTAGCGCCGCTCCTCGCTGCTCAGTCCGGGCGAACATGGCGGCCTCTGGGTGCGCGCCAGTTTCGAGTCCCGGCTGCGTCGAGGGCGAGGAGGAGACGATTCTATACGACCTGCTGGTCAACACCGAGTGGGCTCCGGAGACAGAAGTGCAGGTGAAGTAGGCCTCTGCACGGCGGCGGCCCGGTCAGCGGGCCTTCGGCGGGCTGAGCTCTGGGGAGCGCCACGTCACCTAGAGGGCGGCTTGGGCGTCGCCCTGGCAACGGCGTGGGCCGGGTGGGCCGGCGCCGGACTCGGGGCGGGGGCAGAGGCCGCACAGCTCATCCCAGTCCCCGGCCGGTTTCCGTCCTTCTCAAGGGGGGGCCGCAGCGCCAGCCTGAGGCTCCTCGTCCTCCTGGACTCGGTGTCCGCCCTGCCCAGGCTGCCTCTTCGGCCTGAGGCGGCCCTTTCGGGGCTGTGGTCTTCCCAGTGCCAGGCCAGGCGCCGCGGAGCCCCGGGCAGGGCGGGGGCCCTCTATCTCCGCGTTTAAATAAAGAAACATTTGGTGATTGTGTGTGTGTGTCCATCTGTCCATGAGTCTATGTACATGTGTCCAGTGCATCTGTCTGACCATCTGTGCGTGTGTCCACCTGTCCATCTGTCCATGTCTGCGCGTCCGTCGATACTGCTCCAGGTGCCGAGGACACAGAGGTGAACCAAGTTGCCATGGATTGTCCAGTCTGGAGGGGAGAGACTCCAGTAAAGTTTTCTCATAACGTAGCGTAATCTAATATTCCTAAAATGCCAAAGGAGTGAACAGAAAGAAGCTACTGACCGGAGCTGGGCGCTCTGCTAGGGAAGAGGTTATGGTGGTAATTTAAGAGCTGGACCTTGGGGTAACCAGCTGTCTCTTAGGCAGGGCCTTCAGGCTTTGAGTGAAGATCAGGAGTCATAGACCTGTGTCTATTCAACGGATCTGAGTACAGAATTGTTTAATATACCAGTCGTGTAGTTGGGTTTCATCAGTAGCATTGTCTCTATGCTTATACAACAGATACGCAGTGACCTTGCCTCAGACCCTGAGTTGATGAATCCGTGTGACCCCTCCTTCTGTGAGCAAACTTGTTTGAGGTCTCTGTCACTCTCCAACTGTGATCATCTGCAGCCAGTCTGATCTTTGTCCTTGATGTCTCCAAGAGTTTTGCTTTGGAAACCATTTCCACCCACTGTTCTTGCGCTGTTGTGTAAGAGTCATCCTGACAAGTGCTGAGAACTATGCTATGCTCACCTTGTCCCGTTGTACTGAGTCCTGATTAAACATTTTTTGTTTTGTTTTGATCTGAAATTTTAAAATACTGATACCTTATACTCAGTTCTCTGAGTATTAGTGGATTGGCATTAGTGTTACTATAAAATTTTTCAAATGTGTTTTTTTAAATTGCAGCCTCGAGGTAACCGAAAACATGGTGCATCATTTATCATCACGAAAGCAATCAGAGGTAAATATTGCTTATTTTTCTATCTGTGATGGAGTTGGCAATTTCTTTTCATTTCATTCATAACCATGTTATTTTACAAAGTTTAAGGATTTTGGGATGTCTTCTTTGGACTTCTCATGTGGAGCCTAATGAAACAAAATAGTGTATGTGTTATCTGAGCTTAATTTTACATACATTTATATTACAGAGTCCCACCAAAAAATATGTACATCAGGAAAAGAAAAACTTGTATAAATATTTTAATACTAAATTTAGTGAGACATCCTGAGATTAATAGAATTTTACTTTTGACCTCTACAATTACAAGAAGTGCTCAAAGTGGTGGCGGTTAGCTTCCAGACATTTATTAGTACAATGTTACAGTCTGGTTTTCAAGAGAGCAGATTTAGTACCGGACATTTACAAGTTACAGCATTTACCCACAAGCCAAATGTAGGAGAGTGCAGAACATCTGTCTGTGCATGGAAGACCCTGAAGATCCAGTCAGGGACTGGGAGCCCACAGCATTGTCCCATGTATATCCGCATCTGCAGTAAAAGGCTGAAGAATCTGTACTGGAGCCAGGATATGACACCCAAGGTGGAGGTGAAGACCAGAGCTCCCCTAAAGAGAACAGCAGCCATCCCAGATGACAGCAAGGCCTGGAGCTCCTCCTGCGATGAGAACTGTTGAGTTCCTTCACTGGGGAGCTTCTCCTGGGAAATCAGCTGCCTCAGGGGGACCTCCTAAGCCCAGAACCATGCTGACTCAGTTCAGCTGGGTGTTTCTGTCAACTTCCTGCTCAATCCACCACATACATCGAACTGCTGAAGCGTTTGTACAGTTTTTGGTGGACTGTGTATATAGATGCATATATGTATGCATTTTTTGTGCACACGTGCTTAATGCAGCTTAGAGCTAAAGTATAGGAGAGATTTAGCCATTATGGATGTTAGAAGAACTAGCTTATTCAATTTTCATTATTAAAGTCCTGTGAAAGTTTCAACATTTAGAAAATATACACAGGTAATAAAAATTCATTATAAAAAATTTAGAAAATACATTATAGATAACCATGAATTATTCCTCATTTTGCAACCCAGAGATGATCTGTTATACTTCAGTCTTTTTTCATGTGATATACACTATCTGCATGCACAGGTGTGTACATACATATATATTCTAAACAGAATCATGTAAACCATTTTTGTTATTACTCTTCTGTGGTTCTCAAGGTTGAACCCAGGGATTCATGCATGCCGGGCAAGTGCTGTGCCACTGAGCTGCTGCCCAGCTGTACAGCATTATTTTTTGATAGCGTTTAAGAGATTTACTTCCTTATGGACTTTCCCATTTTAGGTATTGTTATTATTTTCATATCTTTGTGATAAAGTATAAATTGGTATGTTGATTTAATTTTTATATAAATAGTTTGGTTTTAAAGGGTAATTACTATGCCTTCTTCATGGTTTCATTAAAACTTTCTGGATTAAATTTGACATCTCTAATCATTTTTTGTTTTGTTTTGTTTTTTTTTTTTTGTGGTGCCGGGGATCGAACTCAGGGCCTTGTGCTTGCAAGGCAAGCACTCTAATCACTGAGCTAAATGCCTTGTGCTTGCAAGACAAGCACTCTAATCACTGAGCTAAATCCCCAGCCCCTCTCTAATCATTTTTTTTTGTAGTTAGGAAATACTTCATTCTAATGCATAAACTTGAAATTAATATAAACAAGTATGTGACCTTGTAAAAGTTACAGTGTGTATATATATATTAGGCTACTCTCATTTAGTTGTTGCATTCTCGGTGTTTTGTTTTGTCAGTCTGTGGTGTATTTTAGATTTTTCATCTGTAAGCCTAATTTGAAAATGATTCTTAGAGGACAATTGATTTATTTTTGGCTTTGCTGTTTCTTTTTATTACAGATCGTTTATTATTTTTACGCCAATACATCTGGTACAGGTGAGACTTCAGTTCTCCAGAGAAACAGTATGAAAATCAAATACAAACAAGTTATTTGTAATTATGGGCCTTATCTTGAATGTCTGCTTGATGGGTCTGTGATGTGCATATTTTTTTTTCCCCTTGGATTTTTGAGACAGGGTCTCAATAGGTAGTCCAGGGTGGCTTTGAACTCAGTATGTAGCCCAGGCTGGCCCTCGAACTTGAAGTGATTCTCTTGCCTCAGCCCCCTGTGTGCTGGGATTACAGGTGTACCACCATGCCTGGCTCATGCCTGTCTTTTGAAAAAGCCTTTTTGTCCTTTTTTTTTTTTTTCTTTTT
>QZML01000627.1:1272301-1283991 GCA_016801275.1 Hystrix brachyura | reverse complement strand
GTGCCCTTGTTGTCCTTGTTGTTTTGTCAGTTCTCTTGTGGTCAGTATTCAATTGCCCTGCAGCAGCGAAGGTTCTTTGGTTTTCATTCTTTGGTTTTCATTTGGGCGTGAATAGATAACACACAAGAGTTAAAAAACACAAAGAATGAAATCCAAAGAACCTTTGCTGCTGCATGGCGATTGATTTTCACCTTTAAAATTAGAAATGTGTGGGGATTGTTTCATAGATTTATTTTCTACAGATTACCTTTTCTTAATCCTAAAAGGTCTGGAGGTGACATAGCTCTGTGAAAGACCTTTGTTTGTCTCTTGCACCCACCACTCTGTGTCCGTTGTGGTGGCCGTGTGTGTGTCTGTCCATGCACACTCCTGCTTAGACCCTTTCAGCTTGTTTTCCAGATCTGGAATGTTACAGGGTGGAGATGAAGGAGGAGAGAGGCTGAGTGATGGGAGGGGCACTCGTGTGGTTCTCACCACTCAGAGTGGTGGAAAATGTGTCTGCTTGTGTCACCAGTTGGCGGTCTCCTTCGTCATCTGTCAGGATGGAGGATGCAGAGGTTAACCGTAGTGCAGGCCTTGTCCTCGCCTGAGCACCTGCAGATCAGGCCTCGTAGGTGTCTTTCTGTCTCCCTCCTGGGGTCAGTCATCTCCATCACTGTGAGGTTTGCAAGCGTGTCGTGGATTATTATCGGATCTTCCTCACAACATGTTGTTTTCAAAAACTGCTTCAGTTGACTTTGTGATAATTCAGCCTAAATGTTTTCGGGCGGTATTTATTACAAGTGAATTTTTTTTCCCTACTACTGAGGATTAAACTCAGGGCCTTCTCTTTTTTAATTTTTATTTCGAGACGGTCTCACTAAATTGCTAAGGTGATCCTCCTGCCTCAGCTACCCAGAGTGTTGGGATTATAGACACGTGCCACTGTACCCAGCTGGCTTTTTCTTTCTTTCTTTTTTTTTTTTTAAACTGGATGCAGTGGCTTGTGCCTGCCATCTCAGCTACTCAGGAGGCTGAGGCAGAAGAATTACCAGCTCTAGGCCAGCCTGGGCAACTTAGTGAGACCCCATCTCAAAAAGAAGTTGTATTTTATTTAACTTTCAAGTATTGTAACACACTGAGAATTATAGACAATGTAATACACTGTTTGTGACTTGTATCTGTATTTGCATTAAAGCAGTCTTTGCTATTTTTCCCCAGAGTCAGGTACTGTTTTCTCTCTTTTTAAGCAAAATGCTACATCTCAAGTCCTCCTTCCTATTTTCCCACTGCTTTCACTTTCCGAGAAATTATCATCCTGATCTTGCATGTTTCATGTTTTTATTATATTGCTGTGACTATCTTGATGTAAATATTTTGTGCTTTATTTATTTTTTTACTTATTTTTTTTGGTAAATATTTTGTGCTTTAAAAAAATAAGACCAAATACCCCAAATACAATATTTTTGTTTTTTGATTTTTTTTTTTTTTTTTTTTTTGGTGTTTCGAGACAGGGTCTCGCCGTGTAATCCAAGCTGGCCTTAAGCTCACGGCAGTCCTCCTGCCTGAGCCTCCTGAGTGCTGAGAGTACAAGCTCATTTTACCACGCCGGGCTAGTATTTTGTGTTTTCTTATTTTCATAATGTATTATTCCTTCTTCTCATGTAATCATTTTCTTAGTCTTCTTTTCCATCTATTGGTTTGATCTCTGCAGGCATCAGTCCTCATATTTCCTGTGTCTCCCACCTCCCTTGTGGTACATGCACAGTTTCCCCGTGTCTTCTGTGGACTGTTTGTTGTAGTCTTAGATGTGAGGATCTGTGCACCATCTCCCTTTGCATGTGGTGCGGGTGTGGGCTCTTGAGTTTTCCTAGGAGATTTCATTTCCATGTTGCCCAGACCGGAGTCGAGGCAGAGACCAGAGCCTGGAACCGTGGTGGGTGTTTCTGGTCCTCTGTTGCTAGCTCAGCCCTTTGGGCGTCCTGGCTCTTGGAGGGGTCCCACACCAGCCCTGTCCTCTCATCTCTTCTGGGTGCTAAGTCCTGTTTGTGGATGTTGTCTTTTCTCTTGCCCCGTTCTTGCTTTCAGTTACCTTTCCATTACTCATGCTTGGAAATTTCTGTTTCTTTTTTGTGCGTTTAACTCCGAACTGGAATTTGTTTTGGTTAAGGTTGAGCTAGAATTTTTAGGTGATCATAGGTGTATACACCCTCTTTGTTCTATAATTGGTATCCTAGATAACCTGTTTTCCCCCAGTACTGGGGATTGAACCCAGGGCCTCGTGGATTCTGGGCTGCATCCTCAGCCTTTAAAAACAATTTAAAAAAAATTTTTATTTTGAAACAGTTGCCCAGGCTGGCCTTGAACTTGTGATCCTCCTGCCTCAGCCTCCCAAGTAGCTAGGATTATAATTGTGAGCTACCCTGCAGTGACCTAGATACATCTTTCCTGGAAATGATGTAACATTTATACCTTTGAACACACCACCATGTTTTCTAGAAACAGAGAAATATCCATAGTAAGGTTTCAGATATCAAGATAGTAATTTTTGGTTTGGGATTTGCTAATATTCAACTTTCTTATTCTAATGGAAAAAAAAAAACCTCTGTAACTCTCCCTGTAGATAGATGTGCTGTTTATGATATTTACCTGCTTGTTTGTGGCTTTCATGATTTGATTTTTAAGCTAGATAATGTGTTGTGGTTGGTTTCAGCCCTGCACCTTTTTTGCTCCCTGATGGCCTGGTCCGCTTGGTGAATAAACAGATAAACTGGCATTTGGTGCTTGCAAGGTGAGGATGTGTAAAATTCATATGAGGTGCTTCTACCTGAGTTGGCTTTTAATTTTTATTACGGGCATAATTTTGGGGTCCTTAATACTCATTCTCAGCAGTTATTGTGTATAAATTCTCTGTCATATGTGATTGTTATTGTCTAGAGGCCAGTGAAACATGAGTCTACAAGGTCTATCTGCAGAGCCCATTCTGTCAGTCTCTTAAGGCATAGTTCTAGCTACCGAAAGCCAAAGATAAGAGCTGACAGTTTTCTTAGGCAACATGATTTTTGTCTTCTGATTAATAAACAAGAGAATTTCATATGCCGTGTCTTTCCTCAGAGAAAGTATCCAGAGATGCTGTCTTTGTAAGAAACGTTAATTTAAATACAAAATCAACCATATGTCAACATAATGTCAAACAATAACATGTAAAGAAATGTTTAATCCTTTAAAGAAAAGATGGATAATTAAAACCAAATAATTTAAAAATTATTTTAACTTCTTAAAATAATTCAGTCTACATGGAAGTTGGGGTTTATAGTGCAAATATTCATAATGGATTTTTTCCCATTCTTTCTTCCCCATGAAAGCAACGGGAAACTTCTGGCTGCTGTTCAAGATCAGTGCGTGGAGATCAGGTGAGTGTTAATGTTGTTCATCTGTAAGGGTTTCTTTGAGAAAAACTTTACCTGACAAATAGGAACTGAGTTTTGAATCTTTGCAATGGTGGTATATTTAAAAGGATTTGACTCCTGAATCACTTACTTCTGTGAAGCATGAAACACCAGCAAATGGATGATGCTGTCCTGAGGAGTTTGCTTGTATTTGTACTTCCCCAGATCTCTGCAGTCTCCTGATGATCCACTTTCTCAGTGAATGAGGCTTGTCTTCTCCACTCCAGAAATCACTCCTATTTGACAGTTACTGAGTGAGCTAAACAGTTGCTCAGGCAGGCACAGAAAAGACCAGGGCAGCTTGGCTGTGTTGGTCCAAGGCTGTAGGTCAGATATGGTGTGTAGAAGGTCAAGCTGCGGTCTGCCACTGGAGACGCCTGTGGTGTCACATGCTCCTCAAGACCTGGCTGAGGCAGGACTGTAAGTTCGAGCAACCTAGTGATCCAGTGAGACCCTGTCTCAAAGAGAAAAGTGGAAGGAAGAGTCTGGGCATGTAGCTTAGTGAGAAGGGCCAGAGTTCAGTCCCCGGTACCACCGCCGAAAACAGAAAAGGCCAGGGATGGAGGCCTCGGGTTCAATCCCTAGTGTCACAAAAAAGAAAAATATACAAGAAGAATTCTCTAAGTTGGGCTCTCTAGGCATTTTATTTTTAGAATATATCAGTTATGAAAGAAATAGCAGCAGTAACAACTAAGTTGGAAAAAGGAGGCGGGAGGAGACTGGTGAAGATAGTTTAAGTGTCAGAATTGGATTGTGCACATGGGGGTCAAGATTGGTATTTGGGTCTTGGAGGAAAAGTTCGACCAAGGATTTCATGGAATGGGCTAATGAAAATCCGATGCAAGGGTCATTTGCGAAGCTTTGTGATGTGTAGTGTGAAGGCTCATTGGTGAAGAGTTGGCTTCTCCCGCAGGCAGCTGAGGGCCGGTCCTTCAGCCCCGTGAGGGACACAGCTGTTGTTCTTGCTGCTGAGATGGTGCCAGTGACACTGGGCTGTAAGTGCTTCCTGAGTACTGATGCCATCAGTCCCACCAGCCGCCCAGTGGGGTTGCGGGATTTGCTCTTTCCCACATGTTAGGATGCAGAAGCAGGTGCTGTGTGGTTAAATAACCTGCCCGAGGGCTTGAAATCAGCTCTTCTAATGTGGGTGTTTGTGCTCTTTCCGTGAAAACCCTGCGTTTCTGTCGTGTCGTGCTGCGCCCATGATGCCTCACACGCTCCCTTTTCTGTTTGGGGCCAGATCCAGCCCCAGCGGGCTGTGTACCAAGAACTCAGGGAGGGGCTGTAGGGCCTGCAGCCCCGGTACAGCCTGTTTCTCGGAGGCAAGGACTGCCTTTCCCCGGCACATTACATTCCCCTGAATATAAATGAGTCAGTGGTTTACATTTGATGGATACATGGGGTGTTTGCAAGTGGAGTAAGGAAAGTATGCTGAGAGGGGCTGCAGACACCTGCAGCGCAGTCGCTTTTGTCTGATAAATGTAGGCACCCACTCTGACGTTGCACTAAAGCTACATGCGGAATGGTCAGCAAAGAAGGGAGAGTCCAAAAGTAAACTCTGTGGATAGTTTGTCACTGATTTTTTGTTTTTTTTTTTTTGAGGTAGGGTCCTGCCCCCTATCCCAGGCTGGCCTCGAACTCATGGCCATCCTCCTGCCTCAGCATCCTGAGTGCTGGGATTACAGGCATGCGCCGCCACGCGTGGCTTCTGTCCCTGAAATTCTGTGACATTTTGACAAAACCAAATGTGTGTCTCTCTCTCTCTCCTTCCCAGCAAAAATAGCAGCAATTGTTTGGTGATTGTTTTAAGGAAAAAAATGATAAACTTTGGTAAGGCCTAGTTTCTGCTAATTTGTGCACGGTGTCTCACCTAATCCTTTTTCTGAGCTGTGTGAGGTTGCTGTTATCCCCCTTCATTTAGAGGAAAGTGATGCTTGGGTTGAATCTGTTGTCTGGATTACACAGATAGAGCTGGGACCAGGCCAGCTTTGTGTCAGAGGTCATGTTCTTGATGGGTGTCATAATACACACATGTCATTTCAGCTACTGGAGAGGCTGAGGCTGGAGAGTCACAAGTGTGAGCCCAGCCTAGGCTGTTTAGTGATACCTTGTTTCAAAATAAAAAGAGCTGGAAGTGTAGCTCAGTTTGAAGGGCCTAGATTCAATCCCCATTACTGCAACAGAACAGAACAGAACATAACACAACAGATGGTTTTTTTGTCTTATTGTACTTGGGGCCGATTCAACCAATTTGTTGAGGACTTTTATTCCCATATTTGTAATTATCTTTAGCCATAATATAATATTTTAAAAATCTTTAAACATATCGAGAATCTTTAAAATTTGTTTAAAAAGTAATACTTAGTCATTTTAGAAGTACTAGAAAATACAGGTAAGTTGAAGGAAGTAACTATAAATTGCCTATTATTCTACTATGTGGCGTTGTATACTGTTACCATTTGGTATGTGTACACTTGGGTGTTTCACTCTACATGGGTGACATATTTATGTGTTTTGATGGAATACTACTGCTATATATTTTATATATTCTGTTTGTTACCAACTTGTAAGTTACTTATATACTTTATAAATTTTTTTTGTTTTTTTTTGGTGCTGGGGATTGAACTCAGGGCCTTGTGCTTGCAGGGCAAGCACTCTAACCGCTGAACTAAATCCCAGCCCTATAATTTATAAATTTGACTTACATCCTTTAATTTGAATCCCACTGGGTAAACTTTGAAAACTAATGTATTGTCAGTATGCTTCCACATCATATAGAATAATTGTATAATATTTCATTGCAGGCACACAGCAAAATTTAGTTAATCTTATATGGGCATATTTTTCTCTTGTGTATATTAGACTACATTAATTACCTTGATATCTTTGTATATCGGTAATTGTTTCCTGGGCATAACTTTACAGAAGTGGAACTGTTAGGTCAAATGCTATAGACAGTAAGGTTTTCCTTTTTTTTTTTTGGTGCTGGGGATCGAACTCAGGGCCTTGTACTCACGAGTCAAGCACTCTAACCAGTGAGCTAAATCCACAGCCCCAACTGTAAGGTTTTGAATGATTTCAGATTGATTCACTTAAATATGCTGACCTCTTCAGGTCATTTGATTTATGAAACAGAGACCTTTTCCCTTTGTGATGACTGTAATATGATGAGACTTGGGATTCTTAGCTAGGGTCAATCTGCAGAGCCTAAGGAAGGTTTCTGTCTGGCACCAGCCCAGATCCACTGGCTTGGACCCCTTGGACTAGGCTTGGGGGTTCCTGTCATGTTGAAGACCAGTGCACACCTCAGTGTCCTGTGTCACTGTACCCTGGGCCTGACCAAGTTTCTGCTGCAGGGCTAAGAAGGCTGGAAGGAAAACACTGCCCTGGGGAAAGAGTTTCATTCGAGGCTCTGAACGTCTCTGTGAGAGGTGAAATGAGTTAGAGTTTTTGGTGTTGCATAAAAAGTCTGCATAGTGTATAATATTTGTAGTGTCTTTTTTTTTCTTTTTTGTAATACTGAGGATTGAACCTAGGGTCTTTGTACTGAGCTAAGCATTCTCAGCCACTTTTTATTTTTATTTAATTTTTTAAAATTTTGACACAGGATATTCTCATGGTGAGCTGAAACTAACCATCACCTGCCTCGGCCTCCCAGAGGGGTAGGATCGTGGGCCTGTACCACCTCACCTGGCTTCCGTGATGCCTTGTAGACTCACACAGTAGTGTCGTTATTGTGAAACTGTTGTCTTGATTTTACATGTTTTTCAGGTCTGCAAAAGATGATTTTACGTCTATTATTGGGAAATGTCAAGGTAAGAGTTTTCAAAATGTTTAAGGAAAGGATACTTCACATCTACAATGCTTTACAATTTTTTTTAAAGTTAGAATAAATGTTAAACAAATATTAACAAGGATTATTATGACTGTTTATTAAAAATTTCAAAAATCATAAATGACTTTTCTTAGTTCCTTGAATATTTCACATTTTGGTTGGATTTGAAATTTAATTTTTGTTTTTTTCCTTTGGTGCTGGGGATTGAACTCAGGGCCTTGTGCTTGCAAGGCAAGCACTCTAAACACTGAGCTAAATCGCCAGCCCTCGGATTTGAAATTTAAATTATTTTTAAAAAAATCTAAACCCGTTTGGGGACAAAGTATTTGTGTATCTGTAGTCTTTTATTTTAAGTCAGTACAGAAAATATTTAGTTGTAAGTCAAGGTTGGTCAGATACAGACTAATAAAAACATCTGGGATTGATAGTTCTTTGATATATTTAGCAAAAATTTATTGAGGGTATAATAAGAGGTGTGATAAAAATGCAGTGCTTACAGAAAAAGATAGATTGTCATTAATCTCCATCAAAATATTTTCCTGTGCTTTGAACACACTCATCCTGTCATCCTTGCCTCTTTCTGCATCAGCTCTGGAGTCCACTTTTCTGAGGATATCTGGTTGTGCTGTCCTGGCTGCTTCTGTGTCCTCGGTGGATTCAAAGTGTTTACCTTTCATGGTCATTTTGACTTTGGGGAAGAGCCAGAAGTCACATAGTGCCAGATCCGGTGACTAAGGTGGTTGAAGACACAGCGTCATGGTGTTACCAGCTGCCTTTCTGTTGGATGGCCGTGAGCAGCAGGAGTCACCATATTTTTGATCGTGCCTTGTAAAAACACTCAGGAAAGAGGACTCAAGAGCTGCTGCAGACAGTTGAGAGAATGATGTGGAATGATTGTGTTTAAACCCAGGGGGAGGATTCCGAAGGAGATTAATGGCAGTGTATCTTTTACCGTATGACATTTTTAAAACTTTTGTTTAATATTCACCATATTTTTCTTTCTTCTCTGTATTTTTTGATCGCACCTCGTATGTGTATGAACTGTCTTGCTGTGTACTTGTGGTATTGTGAATGAAAAGGCGTGCTCCCATGTGGAGCATGTAGTAAAAGACTGGGGATGAGACACAGTCCCCAAGGTCACACTCCCATGATCTCCTCCCTTCAACCCTGCCCCTCCCTTGAATGCACCAAATATATATATATATATGTAAAATATCTATATATGTATTTATCTTAAAACAGTGTTGGGATAAAATAAATATTTGATCATGAAAGAGAAGTAGGGGGGATATCAGAGCACTTTTGGAAGCTGCACAGCAGAGGTGATGCAGAGGATCCTCCTTGTGGGAACACTGTTAGTAGCTGGGGGCCAGTTTCCTTATTTGTGCCTTCTCAACTATCTAGATGTGTCAGGAGATTAAAGATTGCTCTTTATCTGTGTGTGTGGTGCTGGGGACTGAAGCTGGGGCCTCTAGGC
This sequence comes from Hystrix brachyura, assembly GCA_016801275.1. Classification (NCBI taxonomy): domain Eukaryota; kingdom Metazoa; phylum Chordata; class Mammalia; order Rodentia; family Hystricidae; genus Hystrix; species Hystrix brachyura. The sequence goes on along the minus strand of QZML01000627.1, from coordinate 1,275,251 downwards.
GAGTGCTGTACCACAGAAATACATCCCTAACTCAAATTATCAAGTATTTGAAGTTTTTTGAGTTGCTGTATGAATGGTGATATTAATTCTATAGTATGCCAGGGTCGTTATTCGTATGCAGTTTCACCTGCCCTGGTAGGTAAAGCAGCAATAGAGTTCTCATGGAGCTTTCCTTATGCATAGCATATGTCTTAATTTCATACCACACTTAATGCTTCCTGTGTATTTACAGAAATGTACCTCGTCTTTCATAATCTGCTCCTTCTGCTCTGGCCCCTATATGGTCCTAGTACTCTTGTCTGGAGGTTGTCAAGCCAGAGAGTGAGGCATTTTGTTTCTTGTTCCTTCTTTCTTTCTTTGATGAATAATCGTTAAACAGCCATGGTGAGCCAGGCCCTGTTCTAGGCCCCGGTTCTTACTTTCTGACTCACCATATATACAGTGGGAACAGGTTGTAGGCACCTTGATGGAGAGCTTGCAGTTCAGCATTGAAGAGAGAGGATACTTGGTCCACTGTAAGTTGCACCCAGTGCACGCCGGGAAAGAGTGGCGCTCAGCTGCCCTGAGCGCGACTCTGGTGTTTGCATTGTCTCCATGCTCTGTGCTGGCTCTGCAGCCATCGCAGCCCAAACTTGGTGCTCGATGCGTTTTACTTATTTTTTTGGCTCTGTCTGCTGATGAGGTTTTCTTGTATGTGGCCTTCACTCACACTTCACACTCCTTGCCAGTTTAGTGTGTGTGTGTGTGTGTGTGTGTGTGTGCGTGCGCTTGCTGAACAGGTGCTCTGCTGCTACACCACACCCCAGTCCCACATTGATTATTGTAAATGAGGAGTTTCTGGTTTTCCTCTTCTGACTCTGCCACATCTGTGATGTGAACTTTGGCCAGGTTGCTGTCCAAGGGGTTTGGATTGTCAGGGTCCCCAGGGTTCATCTGCTGAAGGCTTCATTGGTAGCTTGTCCCACTTTCGGGAGCAGGTGGAACTTAGGAGTGGGGCCTGGTGTGGAAGTTAGGTTACTGGAGAGTCCTGGTGAATGGGATGGGGATCCAGGCCCCTTCCTTTCTCTGCTTCCTGGCTGCTTCAAGGTGAGCAGCTGTGCCCCACAGACCTCATTTCTGCTGCCCACCGTGGCGTCCCCACAACACAGACCCAGACCAGCAGGGCCAGTGAGCATGGGCTGTGACCTCGGGACCCACAAGCCTCAGGATCTCTTTCCTCCTCACAAGTTGATCGTCTCAGTTACTTTTGTCATGTGGCAGAAAGCTGAATACTATACTCTCTGTCTCCCTTTTAGTATTGTAACATGCACATAATTTTAGAGAATGAGTTGTGGAGAAAGTCTGTGAGGTGATATGTGCAAAAGTACACGTCAGGTACATGGTGAGTGCTTAGATGGTTGATGTTACCGTGTGATGATGGTGTTATTGTTCCTGTCGCTGTGATTCTCCCTCAGATCTCTGACTTGCTTGTTGACTGTGCAGTGTGGTTCTTACTTTCTGACTCAGCATACAGGGCCTTCCATAGTCAGCCTGTCTGTTCTGTGAGATTTCCCCGCCCTGTACAGTGTCCTAGTACAAAGCCCTGTGGGGTTTTCCAGTGCTGTTGTGCTTTTCTTGGTTCATGTGGAGTCACTTCTGTCCAGAAGCCCCTTGCACCTTCACGGTGAGTCCCTGAGTCCTGTGGATGTTAGGTCGGGGCAGCCTTTCTCCACCTTCTTCCCCACTCTTGGGCATCTGCGGTTCTGCTAGCTGTTGTGTGTGCCAGTCGCAGCACCTGCTCGCAGTGACTTTCTTTCATTTTTTCATTGTTGGTTTGCTTGTCTGATTTGCAGTTAGATTGTTAGTTCTTTGAAGGAAGGCTTTTCCCTGGCGTGACTTTACAGTCCATTCCTTGTACTTTGACCCTATTAAGTAGGCCATGGCACTTGGCTGCTAGTCAAGTTATTTTTATTAATCAATGTGTGAACAAAGTCTATTTACCCATTCCCTGTGGGTTAGTTTATATGTACGCTTATGAATAATTGTCACAGCATTCAGGCTGTTTATTCCTAACATACACATTTTAATTCTTTCTGCTTCCCCGCCTTCTCCTCCCTGCGTAGTGTCTTCTTACAGTAGCATAAAGGCGAGGCAGTGCTTTTGCGTGAGTATCTAAAGTGCAGAGCTCTGGCATTTTCTGAGTTTACCTCTTGTAGTTTGCATCACCACACCTGTTAGAGTGTACCAGTCCTGGCTTAGGTTCTGTGCAAGGATCAGGAGGTCCCAGGAGGATAATATGGGCACTGGCTTGCGTGTGTCCCAGCCTGAGCCTTGTGCGGGTGAGGCTGGGACGCTGGGGAGTGACCCAGACTTGGAGGGGCCTTGGAGCTCGGCGTAGGATGCCTGCTCCCTGCCGATGAGTAAACGGAGAAATCAGTCAGTAGACATGAAAATGGAAAGCTTAACTCTTCTCTATTTCATACAAATTAGGATATTTGTTAGAGTTTTTAGTGGGTACAGTTAATGCTGCTGTGTAGATGAGCTAATGACTTGAGAGCCAATGTTTGATTTTGTTGGCTTCCGAATGTGTAAATTTATAGCCTTAGTGCTGCCTTGATGGCTTCTTTCTTTTCTGTGTAATGTGAGATAATGATCGTTTGCTTATTCCCCAGCTCATCTTTATGGGGACACCTCCAGTGTGCCAGCAATATTTCACGTGCGCTCCTGGAGAACAGGAGTCAGACTGTTTTGTAAATGTGTTTCTGAAACTCCAGATTGCAAAGTCTGCAAACTAAAATCAAAGCTATTTGGTTCAACTTTGATGTTTTTCAATTATTGTTTTATGAAAGTAGGCCATTTAAAGATGTTTCAAATGTGGATTGCAGTTTGTTTTGGCTCTGTTGGCCAGGCCATTCAGAGTAATGCAGTCTTTATTCTGTCTTGGATAGTCCCCCCCCCCCCCAAACCCGGG
>QZML01000627.1:1258252-1272049 GCA_016801275.1 Hystrix brachyura | reverse complement strand
TTTTTTTTTTTTTTTGATAGTCCCCCCCCCCCCCATAGCACGTGGACTTTCACTTTTTAATAGAGCTGTTCCATGTTAGTTAGGGGATTTTTCTCCTTTTCCTAGTTTTAAAATGACATAAACCAGAGCCTACCAGGATGGTTGTGATCAGGAGCCCATTAGCCCTCCTGTGGAGGGGTGAGCACGCCAAGCCCTGAGTCCCTGACTCCCAAAGGCTCAGTTTCCATTTGGGTCCCTTGCAAGCCTGGTTTTCTCTGTGTTTTGACATGAAAAAGATTGGGAAGCATAGACTAGTTGAAGTACCCAGTCTTTGAAATGAAACATTTTAGCACCGTGATTCAGGAGCCTCAGAATGCATGATAACCATTTCTCCTTTTTGTGTTTTTACAAAATAATTTTTGTAATTAGAGAGAAAATAATTTTTTCATATTGAAAATATAATCCACTTTCTTAGTAGAAACCAAGAATTAACAAGAGTCAAAATAAAAATCAGCACACCATCAAGAGCAAGCACTGTTAGCATTTTATTATCTGTTATTTCAGATGCTTTCCTGGAATACCTTTTCTGTTTCACTTTTCTTTTCCTACCTTTTTTTGGTTGTTTTGGTTAAATGGATATTTATATTATCTCCATTGTTGTCTTATAGCTTTACCTATTTGCATTGTATTTCAGCATTTGCTATGAGGTCTGCAATGTAAATTTAAAATTTATTACACAGTATGTATCCATTCTCCTACTCCTTCATACGATTATTGTCATTTTTGCAGAAGCTAAGTCTGTGTGATGTATTGTTATTTTTGCTTTAAACTTTCAAGTATCTTGACATTTTTATCAAGGAACTTTTTAACAGCTTAAAAAATAAAGGAAATTTTAAAATTTACCTTTGTTTCCCATTGCTATCACTGTGTGTGTTCTTTTACACATACGTACATGTATTTACACACGCACACACTTGTATATGATGGGAGATCCAATATGAAACTACTCTTTTTTTCTTAATAAAAGGAATAGATACAATAAATTCAAATGATAGAGTAGAAAGAGTAAAAACTGGTCATCTGTTCTCTTGATTTGCATTTTTCCTGAGAAGCTTTGTTAACCTTGGGTTTGTGGCTTGGCTCTTCTTTTGCTGTGATTAGACAGGGTCCTGCGTAGGTGGGATTTGATTCCCTACTGGCTCCCTGGCTTACTGTATGGAGAATGTCTGCCCCAGGTGACGTCTTTTAAGCATATGAATGGAGTTCAGTCCTAAGTGTGGCACAGTGTCCCACTGCGAGCGTGTGAACCGCATTTCATTGATCTCTTCCCCTCTTGATAGAAGTTTGTGTTGTTAACAGTGGCTAGTTTTCTTTCACATCTCTAAAGGTGCTAGAAAAGCCACTCATTTCTAGGATACAGTATTTAAAACACGATAGCGACTATCGTGATTTTTTTTTTTCCCGTGATCTTTTTGAAAACATTGTATTCATACAACCATGAAGAAGGTATGATCGAGGCCGTTTCTTTTTTCTAGTGGCGGCACCATATGTTACCTGTCTTTTAAACATTCTTTCTGCTCATGTGCAAAGAAAAATGTGTCTAATTTTGAATTTGCATATCTTTGGTTATTAGGTAGAGCATATGTTCAGTGGCTCATTTTTATGTGTTTTGTGACTTGTTAGATCCTTATTCCTGTATTCCCCATATTCTTTTTAGGTTGCTTGACTTTTTATTATTGTTTGTAGTATCTCTGTATAGTGTGAATGTTAATCTTTTATCATATATTCACACATATGTTTATTGAATTAGTTTGTCTTAAAATTGTCTCTTTTTGCAGAATTACCTTCCTGCCCTCTTTCCTTCCTTCCTTCCTTCCTTCCCCTCTTCCTCCCTCCCTCCCCTGCTGTATTGCTCACTTTTTCTTAGTGAATTGAGAACTCGTTATCATGCCTAGACTTTTATTATTGTAGAATTGCGACATTTTCCTTGTCTTTTCGTGACATGATTGTTTTAAATGCCCTGCTCCCTTCATGTTGTTCTGTTGTTTGCTCTTGATCTCGGGATATGGACTTGCACAGTGAAGGACTCACAGCAGAGTGTGGGAAGCCGAGGTTCAGTGAGCGCCAAGTCGCAGCTGACCATTTTTGATAGCCCTGAGAATAGAACCCAGTGTTTCCTGTTTCCAAACTCACGCCATGCAAAGTGCCGTGCCAGGGGTCTCACCCTGAGCTTTATCTCTAGCTCTTTTTATTTTGAAATACCATCTTGCCAAGTCGTCCACATTGGCCTTGAACTTGTGATCCTCCTTCCTGAGCCTCACAAGTATTTTGCCTCAGCCTCATGTGCTTTGCCATATCTAAGATGTGTTTAAGTGGCACAGGATGGAAGTCTACTTCTTTATCACGTGAGTGGTTGTCATTTATGGCCAGAGTATTAGGCACTGCTGATGGAAGTCAGGAACAAGCTGGGCACCATGATGCGCACCTGTCATCCCAGCTACTTTGGGAGGCTGAGGTGGGAGGGTTGTCAGTTTAAGCCAGTTTGGGCAACTTGGCAAGACCCTGTCTCAAAAAATCAAAAAGGCTGGAGATGTAGCTCAGTGGTAGTGTGCCCCTAGATTCCATCCCCGGTACCAAGAAAAAAATTAGGAACCAGACAGAGAGAGCACCTGACATTTTGGAATTTATAAATGGATGAATAGCGCAAACAATAAAAAGTAGACAAAACAGCTGTGTAGTCACTATACAGGCTCAGAGTTGTGAGGGAAGTGAACTCATTGGATTGGCAGAGAATAGTGGTTTGGAGACGGCTTAGACTAAGAGGTCTCGGGATGTCTCCCAGGGAGGAAGGTTCTGGGGAGGAGATGTCCAGGCAGAGGGAAGTCGAATTGAGCTGTGCAGAGGAGAGAACCAGGCGTCTGGGTGGTTCCGGTTCCGGGGTTGCTGCTGAGGGGGAGCTAGGCCATGTGGACAGTTTCTGTCAGTTCTCACCTTGGGCTTCACTTTCACCGTCAGTGTTTGAATGCTTTTCAGACAGCTCTGGCGGCATTTGTTTTGTAAGAATCTGTACTGTTCATTCGTTTCCAAAACCGCACAGGTGGCTGGCAATCCAGTGATAAAGTCTTTATTTCCAGGCAGTGATGGGAAATCTTATCTTGTAATGAAAACATATCTTATCTGGGTGAGAACACATGCCAAGTGTGGAGGAGCTGCCTTTTATAACTACAAGCAGTAGTAAAAACAAATCCCTTCTCAGATGGGGCTTATTTCCGAAAGAAACAGTATGTAGCATAAATCCATTCATCCCATCAAAATGAGTTGAGGGGGAGTCCATTATCCTGGGTGAGACGGATAGTGGAAATGCATTTGCTGAGTTTGCTTAGCACGTGAATATTTTTAGGGGCAAAGTTGTCCTCTTGCTGGTTTTTATGTGGCATCTGTTCATACACAGGTATTTTACTCTCGTGTTATCATTTTGTGTCTGTCTGCTTCCAAGCTTGATTTTTCTTTTTAGCTGTCTAAAGACCGGGAACCTGAAATGACCCTAGGAGAATTTCCCAGAAGCCTCCACAGGCCCTCTCTTCACACCTTCTCCCCAGAGCACCAGGTAGTGTGGCTTCTCCACCTGTCCGTGTCTGCCCTACAAACCAGAGCTTTCTACTGAGCAAGTCTAGGAGCTTAGGGCCACATAATTTAAGAATTGCAGAGGTTCACAGGCACCATCTAGGTCTGGCCTTCATTTCACAGCTGAGAAAACTACGCTTTAGTAAATAAGTAACCTGTACAAGACTGTAGTTGGACAATCAAGGTGCTGGAGACTCCAGTCTCTACTCCCAGAGCACTACACTGAAGCTTTCCTGGCTAACACAATTCACACATTTCTTTCTATCTCTAAAATTACAGCTGCTAAATAAATAAAAAAATTTACAGTTGGATTTGATTGGTTCAACTATTAAGAGTTATGGTACAAGTGTAAGTAAGGTGCAAGCAAGCACCAGAGACCCAATGCCTCCAGCCACTTGCTGGAACTGAAGGTAAACTAGAGTGTGACAACATGAGTCACACTCAGCTTGTCAAGAGTAACACGAAGCCTAGCATGTGCGAGGCCTTAGGTTTGATCCCCAGCACCACAAAGACAGAAAGGTCGCCAGACATGTGGTGCACGCCTGTAATCCCAGCACTCAGGAGGCTGAGGCTGCAGGAGGCTGAGGCAGGAGGATTGCTGAGAGTTCGAGGCCAGCTTGGGCTACATAACGAGTTCAAGGCCAGCCTGAACTACATAGTGAGACCCTGTTTCAAAAAAGCAAAATCAAAGACAAACAAACAAAACAAAACAAAATGGCTTTTACAGAGCGTATGCTGTGTCTTGTTAGGATTTAATGAAACTATTTACCTTTCTCATGTTCAAGGACCTTTCTTGGGTTTTTTAAATGTATTTTTTACCTAATGATAGTCAAAAGGCAGAGACTTACTGATGTCAGGTATTCTTTCCTCATATGTGGAATATATGTTACAGAAGACAAAGGGAGCATGAATTCATCACAGCACCTTTTGGGTAGCGGGATGACTCCAGTTATGCAACTCTTGTTTGTCTGGTGTTCATGAGGGAAGGTGAACCTTCCCTGTTACCGTGCCCTGTTAATACAGATGTTCCGAGGGGCAGGAGCTTCTCTCATTAGTGGATGTGACTCACGCTGTGTTCCAGACCCTGGGGTGGCGTTGTCATCTCTGATTTCAAGGTGTCCAGAGTCTTAGAGGTCAAATGGTTCTGTGGAAACACAAGAAAATGTGATAAATGTGATGAAAGACGTATCTACAGGGTATTTGGGGGTGTGTAGAAGAGAGCAGTCAGCTGGAAGGGTGTCTAGGAAGGAGGAGGACAGTTAGCCAAGGCCTGGCAGGCGCAGTAGGATTGGACAGGGACGGCACAGGAAGGGCAGCCATGGGAATGGGAGGCCCAGATGTGCATGTTTGCCAGGCAGTTGGGTGCAGACCCTGGAGGGGATTGCTGGAGCGTGCAACAGTTCTAGTGGTAATTTTTTAGGAACCTCCATGTTGTGTTCCACGTGGCTGTACTGACGCATGTGCCCAGCAGCGGTGTGCAAGCATTCCTTCTCTTCACACCCTCGCCAGCACTTTTTATGTTTTTTGGCCTTTTTGGTGTTAGTCATTCTTAACCATTCTTAGAAGGCGACGCCTTCCTGGGGTGACTGCTGATGTCGAGCATTTTCTCATTTCCCTGTTGGCCAATTGTATACCTTCTTTTGAAAAACATGTATTTAAATCTGCTGTCCATTTTTTTTTAACTGAATTGTTTTCTTGTTGCATTTTTGGACTTCCTTGTATATATTCTAGATATTAACCCTTTGTCACATGTAGTTTGTAAATATTTTCTCTCATGCTGTAGGCTTTCTTTTCATGTTGATGTTTGTTTTCTGTGCTGTGCAGGAGCTTTTTAGTTTGGTGTAATCTCATTTGTCTATGTTTACATTGGTTTCCTGTATTTTCATTGTCCCAAAAGCAAATCAAATATCTTGCCCTGTCCACGGTCTTGAAGTGCCTTCTCTGTGTTTTCTTCTAGTAGTTTCATTGTGTTGGATCTCACGTTTAAGTCTTTAGTCTCTCTTGAGTTAATATTTGTAACTGGTGAGATGTAGGGGTCCAATTTCACTCCTTTGCATGTGGATACCCAGTTTTCCCAGCACCATTTATTGGAAAGGCTGTCTTTTGCCTAGTGCTTGTTCTTAGCACCTGTGTTCAAAATGAGTTGGCTGTAGATATGTGGGTTTACTTGTAGGCTCTTTGTTCTGTTCCATTGTCTTCTGTGTCTACTTTTATCCTGATAACGTCCTGTTTTTCTTACTTGGGCTTAGTAGTTTATTTGAAAATCAGGTGATGTAATGTTTCTGTTTGTTGTTTTGTTCAAGATTTTTAAAAGCTTTTTCTTTTCTTTTTTTTTTGGGTGCCAGGGATCAAACTCAGGGCCTTGTGCTTGCAAGGTAAGCACTGTCACCACTGAGCTAAATCCCCAGCCATGTTTAAGATTTTTAAAAAAAAATAGTTCCATACAAATTTTAGGATCATTTTTTTTTCTAGTTCTGTGAAGAATGTGATTGATATTTTGATAGGGATTGCATTGAATCTGTAGATCATTTGCATAGTTTTAACAGTATTGATTCTTCCAATTCATGAACATGAGATGTCTTCCATTTTTTGCTTTCTTCTTCAATTTCCTTCATCACAGTTTATAGTTTTCAGGCTGGGTATGTTTGGTGCATGCCTATAATCCCAGCACCTGGGAAGCTGCGGCAGGATGATTGCCACGAGTTCAAGGCCAGCCTGAGCCACAAAGTGAGACCCTATCTCAAACAAACAAACAAACAAACAAACAAACAGTTCATAGTTTTCATTGTGGAGATCTTTCACCTTTTCTTTGATTATGTTTTTTCTAAGGATTTTATTTTATTTTATTTTTTGTAGCTATTGTAAATGGGATTGCATTCTTGATTTGTATTTCTGATAATTCGTTGTTGGCATGTAGCTGCACTACTGAGTTTTGTTTGTTTTTGGTAGTGCTGGGAATGAACCCACAATAAGTCCTTTACTGCTCAGCTATACCCCCTGCCCATGCTACTGATTTTCTTGTTTTGATTTTGTATCCTGAGACTTTGCTGAAGTAATTTATTCTGATAGTTTTCTTGCTGGAATCTTTGGGGTTTTCTATATATAGGATCCTGTCATCTGTAAATACTCAGTGTTCCACTTCTTCTTTTCTGATTTCAGTGACCTTTATGTCTTTTTCCTGTGTAATGGATCTGGTTTGGACTTCCTGTACTATGTTGAATGGAGGTGGTGAAGGTGGGCAACCTTGTCTAGTACCAGATCTTAGTGAGAAAGCCTTCGGCCCTTCACCGTTCTGCACAGCGTTAGCTGTTGGGTCATTGCACATGGAGGCCACAGATCTCAGTATTGTACTGAAAAATTCAGAATAGAAAAAATAATCCAGGAACTGGATTATTAGGATGGCTAAGATGTTGGTTATCAGTTATGATTGCCTGATTGACTAAGAACACTTCTAGATTCGTCTGCCAATAGATCATCCCCTTTTCCTTTCTCATGCAGTATTTGCATTAGTGCATTTGATACATTTAAAAGGTCTCAGTTGAACTTTTCATCTTTTGGTTTTAGAGGGGCTGAACTCATTGGGTTGGAATTATTTTCTACCCATTCTTTAGGGTTCTTCTCATTCTCCGTTTCCTAAGTATTTTGAAATATATTATTCCTGAGCTGTTACCTGACTAGGGCAGAGATTTGATGGTTTGTGTTTTATTTGAACTGGATTTCTGGGAACTGTGCTTTTCTGCTGAGTGAAGCATTAGCCATCTCTGGGAAGTGGTGCAGTATACATAGTTTAATTGCAGTTACTAAAAGTGTTACTGATTTTTATAACATCGTTGCTAAAAGCACCTCTTTTCTTCTCCTCGTAGTTCCGAAAGACCCCAAGCCCCAGTGGAGACGGGTAGCATGGAGCTACGATTGCACGCTGCTGGCCTACGCAGAGAGCACAGGGACTGTGCGGGTGTTTGACCTTGTGGGAAGCGAGCTCTTTGTCATTGCCCCGGTATAAGCCTGCCACAGACTGATAACTTTTTTGGGGAGCGGGGATGTGCCGTCTTTATATAGATGCTCAAATGGATCAATGCGAAGACAGAAAAGACAAATGTAAATCAGAATAATAAGCTATGAAATTAAGACACTGAGAATCCAGCCAGAGGTCTATGTCTGTGTGATATTTATGCTCTATATTGTGCAACGCTTGGGCCCATGAAAACCACCTGTTAGTGAGTAAATACTAAGTGGAGGTTATTAACCCAAACCCTGGTGAGCAGGCATATCTGAAATAGAAGGGTCTATTGAGCCCTTCCAGAGGCCAGCCAGAAAAGCAAAGGGTCATGTCCTGGGACAGGCTCCCGTGACCTCCAATGGCAGGGCTGGTGCAGGTGGAAGATGTCTACTGACCTGGAGCTGAGTGTTTCGTGGACTTCGGGGAAGGAGGGCACTGTTCACCTTTTACCTGTATCAACTATGGGGAGGAAGACTAGAATAAGGTGAGGCCGGGAATGCTTGGGACTGGAAGACAGTCCCTAAGGAGAAGTTCTTGCTTCTGGGTTGGGTGGGGTTGGCAGTCAAGAAAGCAGGCCTGGTGGGATTTAAATCAAGATTTTGTCATAAACTGTTTTTTGGTGTTTTTTGCCCATACCTGTTAGCTGGGTGACATTCCTTTTCTCTCCCCCACCTCTCCATCCTTTGGCCCTTTCAATTAATTAAAGGACATCTCATGATTTTTAATCATGGTAGAAAATGTTGTTATAAGGTTCCATCAATGAAATGTTAGTGGGCTGTTGTAGCAGGAACAACTTCTAAGAGTTAGAATTTACTACTTTAATGGAATAGAAATTCAAAGTGGAAAAAAAAAGAATGGTTATAATAACTTGCATTTGTATACTAATTCACACTTTATTAGTGATTGTGTATATATGCTCATTTAATATTCACACCAGTCCCTTGAGTGGGTTGGGCATCCCGATTTTACAGTTTAGGAAGCAGACTGAAGGGGACAAAGTGACTTTCCCATGACAGTCCAGTTTGTCAGTGTCTCTCCTAGGAACCGAGTGCTGTTTAGTTTCTATCCTCCTTCCTCATGTGAACAAGACGGTGGGGGTGGAACAGTGGCTCTCAATGGCTGTGTCTTAGAGTCTCCCGGGAGCTTCATAGAGAAGGGAAAACCAAGACCCAAACTTGCTCCTGGTCACTGGGCTCCCCCACAGAGGTTCTGTTTAATTGACCTGTGTAGAGCTTGGGGATTAATGGTGTTTGCAAGCATTTTAGTGTGTTCTAGTAAGTTCAGAGCTGAGAGCCAATAATTCAGAGAATGGTTTTTATTCAGAAAATGAAAATGAGTGGAAAGACCTGGAAAAATACACTGGGCTCAGGTTACAAAAGTCCCATGGTTACTGGACAGGTTCCGAGGAGGCTGGGGACCTCTGCTCGGCCCTGCCAGGCTGCTGCTGGCGGTGGAAATTAACCTTCAAAAGCTGCTCGTAAAGTTATGAACGGTGTACCTTGAAAAGAAATGTGCTTCTCTACCCCTCTTCCTAACTGCATCATTCAGAGTTATTTATTGCAGTGTTATTGGTGTAAAAAGATTGGTCTAGACTGGGGTGTTGAAGTCAGCGTGTCAGATGCCCTCTAGTTAGGCACAGGCTACATTTATGTGGCTTCTCCTTGGAGACTCAGTTTCCTTCTCTTCTGCAGGCATCTGTTTTTGTGGGTGATTTGAGCTGCGCCATCGCCGGGTTGATATTTTTAGAGTACAAAGCCAGCGCTCAGTGGTCAGCGGAACTTCTGGTCATCAGTTACCGAGGAGAACTCAGAAGTTACCTTGTCAGGTAAAAATCACTTTGGGAAGTCACATTTGACAGAGCGTTGTCCGTCTGGTTCAACCTCAGATACTGGTGCTATTTTATGTTCTTCTGGCATGTTATTATGAAAAATCACAAATATAATTGGAAAGGTGAAAGAATTGTACAGTGAACACCCCGTGTGTTTCCACTCAGATTCTATAATTAGGATTTTAGCATCCTTGCCTATCGCATTTTCCTGTGTCTCCGTCTTTCTGTCATCTTGTGTTTTACTGTATTTCAGAGTAAGCTGGAGAGGTCAGCACTTAGCTACTTTAGCATGCATATCATTAATTAGGGTTCAGTATCCGATTAGTTTTCTTTCTTTTCAAGTAAAATTTACTTTCCATGTGATGCACAACTCTTAGTTGTTACCAGCTGTGAATTGCAACTGGTATATATGTTTGTGCAGTTCAAACCCATCAAGATTCAGGACATTACCATCATACTAAGACGTTCTCTCATCTCCTTCCCAGTGTATCTCTTTCCGTATCCACCCTCAGAAAAACTACCATTTAAAAATCTTGTTTTTAAAACCACAGATAATTTTGTCTATTCTAATAATTCACATTAATGGAATCATATATGTGGACCCTTTTGTCTAAATCTTCCTTTACTCAGCATGATATTTGAGATTCATCCATATTTTATGTAGCTCAGTAGTTTATTCTTGTTTTACCAATAGTCAGTATTTCATGACTACTGCAGACAGATGTGTGAGTGTCTTGTGGTTTGTTTATCCATTTCCCTGTTGGTAGACTTCTAAGTTTCTAGTTCAGGGCTGCTGCAAATATAGCTACTCTGACCATTCTTGTATCAGTATTTGTGAATATACGTTTTTATTCCTCCTAGGGGGCTATCTTCCAGTGACATTCTCAGATCATTGGGTGGATACAGTTTATTTTTATAAGAAGCTACCAGGCTGGGCATGGTGGTGCACGCCTGTGATCCCAGCACTCTAGAGGCTGAGGCAGAAGGAGCATTTTAAGTTCGAGGCCAGCCTGGGCTACATAGTGAGCTCAAGGGTAGTCTGAACTACATAGTGAGACCCTGTCTCAAAAAACAAAAACAAAACAGAGAGAAACTACCAGACTTTTTTTTGGCAACATGGCTCTACCTGTCAGTCACATTCCCACTGTAGTATATCAAAGTTCTGGTTGTTTTACATCTTCAATAATATTTGGCCTTATCTGTCTTCTATGTTATAGATGTTTTAGTGGGTATATAATGATATCTGTTGTAGTTTGATGGTATTTGTTTCTTATTCACCTTCTCACATTTAGTGTTGGAACAAACCAGAGCTACCAAGAGAGTCATAGTTTCAACTTCAGTAGTCATTATCCTCTTGGAATCAGCACTGCGATTTACCATCCTGCTCACAGGTAAGTGGCCGTTGTTCTTGGATTTAGTGGGTTATTGGGTTGGTATGGAAACCTTGGCCCAGATTCACAGAGAAGAACCTGCCCATTCGGATTCTAGTTTGGCCTCTTCATTCTGTCCTCCTTTGTGTAGTCATATTGAAGATCTGGAGTATTGCAGTAGTCTCCTCTGATCATTCACATGCGTCTCCTTGAGCCGCCCGGGGAGCTGGACTCTGCGTTGAGGAATCTCCCCTCTCACTCCCCGGACCTCTTTCCTCTCGTTGGTAGAGGAGCATGATGCTGAGCTCACGGCATTGTCTGAAGAGCTGACAAAGCCCAGTGCCTTCCTGCTCCTCCTCTCCTTGCAGGCTGGGGCTCTGCTGCCTGTCTGTCCTGGCTCTGCAACTGCTGCGCCCCAGGCTCCCCGTGTTCTGTCCCTCCATTATTTGCCGTCGTCATCGATGTCGACTGGGAACTTTCAGCATTTTCTACTCCCAGTTATCTCCGCCCTTTAATTTGAGGTTGAAATTTACATGCATTTTACAAATTACAAAGCTGTTACATTCTCTAAATGGAAAGAGTGTTATATTTTGAGTCAGATTAACCTACTTGAGTTCCGAATTGGCAAGTTTTTCAAGTCCCAGATCGTCCATGTACTTAAGTCTTTTTGATTGAAAATGTATGCAAGTTTTGTATTCCATTTATTCATTGGTCTGTGTTGTTTTAGAGAATTTTATTATGGAATCATTATGCTGTAAAGAACTCTCTGTGTCTCTCTCCCCCGCCTCCTGCTCCCCCATACACTGAGGTCTGCTTTGTGCTCTTTGCTGATCTCATTTCATCTCCCTCCAGACAACCACTGTTTTTGTCTTGAATTTTGTTTCATTCCCTTGCTTTCTTTATAGTTTTAGCACTTACTCATACCTAGTTTGATGTTTTGGCTTTGTACAGATGGAATACACTTGCAAGTCTTGGTGTCTGACTTGCTTTTTCATTCATGTTGCTCTAGTTCATTTATTTTTAACTACTATGACGATGTTTTATTTTATGAATAATACACATCATATTTAACCATTCTCCCATAGATGAAAATTTGATTTGTTTCCAAGTACTTCTGTATTATAAAAATAGTGCAGTGGTGAAAGATATTATGCATTCTTTTGGCACATGTGTGTAAGGGTTTCTGCTGACACAGCGCTGAGTTGGGATAATGTGCCAGGCACATTCCAGGAGCACTGTTCCAGGAGCACTGTGTGGGCCAGGGTGGATGCTGCGGGTGGAGGAGCAGTTAGCTGAGATCAGAAAGATCATGGTGAGCGCTCACTCCTTCAGGGCTTCGAAGGCACCACATAGACGTGCCTATTCTTGTTATATGTACTCTCCTTGTAGTTAATTTTTTTTCCCCACACTGAGAATCACACCCAGGATCTCACGCATGCTAAAGAGTGCTCCACACTGAGCTACATTTTCAGACCTTCTTTTTCTTTTTTCTATTTTTAAACTGCTGAGTTTTACGATGTACTTATCATACATTTACTCCTAAATTCACCTCACTGGTAGTGTAAATCTCTCTTTATCACATCACATATATTTGTGTTGTACAAGTTTTATCTTTGTGGAGAGGTCTGTCTCAGAATTTTCTAATCTTCTGCTGTTTAAATTTACAACTGCCACATACCTGTTGTCCTAGAATCTCATTCTACACTTAACCTGAGAGTTACATTCATATTTCTCTCTGTTGCATCCTCTGTTTGCTGGTCACTCACAGTCTCTCTCTCTCGTTCTCTTTTCTTGTTTTTCTCACTGTTTTGGTCTGTCACAGCCTCTTGTATCTTCCCCAGAAAGAGTACATGGTATATTTTTTGAAGCCTTGCACGTCTGAAAATGGCTTATTGTATCTTTATGTTTAATTGATGATGGGGTTCGCTGGAAATAATTTTCCCTTAAAATTTTGAAAGTATTTTTTTCTAGCTTCTAGTGTTGCTCTTGAGATTTCTAATGTCATTCTGATATAAAGCTGTTTTCTTTCTCTGCTTTTTTGTTCCCCTTCTCTCTAAGACTTTCTTTTTTCCCCAGTGTTCTGAAATCTGACCCTGCTACGGCTTGGAGTGGATTTATTAATATGCATCATGCTGGCTCCTTAGTTTGGATAATTCTCATTTTTGAGGAAATTATTCGAATTATTTCTTTGATTATTTTCTCTATTCTCCTTGGAATTTTTATTATCTAGATGTTGGTTCTTGTGAAATCCCTTTGAGTTTTCTTATTCTCTTTTTTTCTCCTTGGTATTTGTTAAAAAAGAGAAGTAACAGTGATTTTAATTTTTATATTCGTATATACACTTAATGAAGAAAGTAATTGGAGGGCATTCATAGACATGTTGAATTACTGAAATATGTGATTTCATTTTGGAAAAAATACATCTGCATTCTGATTAACTTTTCTTAACATACTTTCTTTTTTATTTATTCTTTTCTACATCATCTCTTTTTAAAACTAGTTCTGTGTTTTTTGTTTGAGTTGTTATATTTTTCATTTCTGGAAGTTCTCTGTAATTCTCTTAAAATTTAAGAAGGGAGAAAGGGGAGTTGAAATTCAGTGTCTGCAGGTCGTTTGAAGATTAACTATCTGGCACATAGTAGATATTTAGAAAACGATAGACAATTAATATTTAGGATTGAATAAATGTAATACTCTCAACTTACTCTTTTTGATTTTTGTAGCTGCTGTGTTGACAAGTCAGTCATTATATCCTTAAGAAATTTGAAAATTAGCTTCAAAGTCTGGTTAATTAAAACTCTTCAGTATTAAAAACATACACTATAATAAATAATCTGAAATGACAATAGACTTTGTTTTATTTTGTAGTTATGCTTTGCAAAGTTAGATGTCCTTACGTTTTATAAAATTAGACATAATTATATATAAGTATATATTGTTTATATTTATATGAGATATTTTCTTATGTAAAAGCTTTTTTTTTTTTTTTTTTGTTT
>QZML01000627.1:1237775-1258167 GCA_016801275.1 Hystrix brachyura | reverse complement strand
AAGCCTCGTGTATCTCTTACTTTTTTTTTTTTTTTTTTTTTTGGTGTGCTGGGGATCGAACTCAGGGCCTTGGACTTGCTAGGCAAGCGCTGTACCACTGAGCTAAATCCCCAGCCCCCAAAGCATTTGTTCTGATGGTAAACTAAAACCACTGTTTTAAGGATAGTGGTCAGTGTGTAGTATTAGAGATGGGGACTTAGGAAGTCGGTAGAGTGTAAGGGCTCTTCTCTCCTCAGTGGGATCAAGGCCCTTGTGAAAGGGCTTCTTGTAGCACCCAGCTTTCCTTCCTGTCTGTTTTCTGCAGCATAAATAGACTAAGATGTGATCCATGACTCCAGTCACAGTGTCAGATACTCGGGGGCAAGAACTGTGTAATGTGCCTCTCTATAAAAGCTGCAGCATGTGGTGTAAGGAGCTCTGTTTGTTGATGAATAATGCTTCCTCTGTAGGTACCGTAGAGTAATTCTAACTTCCTGAATGAAGAAGAAAAATTATTGTGTTTATTCCTCTTGATTCTTTTCTTCCCCTTTGTATTCTACTCCCACCTGTCTCTGTTTTGTTTTTTCTTGTCCCTTGTTGAAGAAGGGTATTGAGCTGGCAGATTTCTGTTGCTTTGCACAGAACCAGTTACAGGAGGAAGGTCTGTGCTGGCTCAGGGTTCAGTCCATGGCAGAAGTGAGGGTGTAGGACCTGCTCACCTTCTGGGAGCTGGGATGTGGCGAGACAGAGGAACGGCCAGGGAGCCAGCATCCCCTTCCAGGTGCCCCCAACCCACCCAGTGTCCTTCTGCTCAGCCCCGTCCCCTGCCAGCAGTGCTGTGGCCCTGCCAGCCTTTGCCTTGTGCCTGTGGGAGGCCTTTGAGATTCAAAGGTATTTTGTGTCGTGCTGGGCTTTGGTTCTTTCTTTGTTTGCCTAATTTATTTTATGCTGTCTACTCCACCATCTTGATGTATTACAAACATGAGTATTAGTTTTTCTCCTAGCATTATTTCAGGAAGGTAATCATAGTTTTGAAATTATTGTACACCAAATAGTTATTACATGATTATTGGTTCTGTGTCAGGTTATATTTATTACTTTCTAATTTTTTTTGTGGTAGTGAGGATTTAACCTAGGAGGTGGGCACTGAGCTGTATCCAACCCCCTTTTTTTCTAATTTTTGCACAGGATCTTGCTAGGTTGCTGAGTTGCCCAGGCTGCACTCAAGTTTGTGATCCCCCTGCCTCAGCCTCCCAGAGTACTGGGATTACAGACATGCACCACCATGCCCAGCTATTTATTACTCTTGGGGGCTTCAGCTTTTGGCCCAGAATGTAAGCAGTTGAGGGTAGTTTTATTTTGGGGGGCAATGTTTATTTAAATAAAAGTTTTAGAAAGCTGAATATATTCTTTAGCCAAAAAGGAGGTTCTCTTTGGTTCTGCCATCATTCACAGCTCTTTACGGCAGTCAGCATGGAGATGGAGGACTACATTAATGCTCCTGCATGAAAATTACCATAAAGCAGATGTGTGTGTACATGTCCTGAGCTGGTTGACAACAGTTTTGCTGGGTTGTTTATATTTTCCATTCTGTGGTCTTTTTTAAGTGAAAGAAGGTAAAATATTCATCACATTTTTATTTATTTCCAGTTTCTTTGGTATTGTGACTGTGTTATATTTATCATGTACAAGAATTTTGCAAATGTGAAATAAATCAGCCAGGGGGAAGTTGGGATAAATCGGAAGTACACAAACTCAGGGTTTTATGTAGTTCATTGTTTTGTCTAATGCTGTGAGCACTACTGAGGAGGAGAAATTGAGGTGATAAACTGGGTATAGGAAACAAAAATTAATGGAGAAGCTCTGGAATAAGCCGTGTGGGTATACTGATGCTGACTTCTCTTTTGCACTCTTAACCCACAGCCTCCTGGATACCCTGGACGGTCTTATACCCCAGTCGCCCTCCTTTGCCTCCTGCCCCAGCACTTTCCTGCCTTCTCTTTGCTTTCCTTATTCTTTCCTTTGCTGTTGGTTTTGTGTAGGATTACACCCCGGTTCCAGCAGAGAGAAGTGCTTTATCTCCTCTGTATTCATGGAGGGGACCGCACGCAGCTTTTAGTACAGGATGCTACTCTGTGCCCTCTCTGCCCTTCCACTGTAGTGTAAACAGCTAGAGATAGCGTAGAAATAAATGAGCAAACCTGGTTGGTTCCCATAAAGCTTTATTTACCGCACATTGGTGCTGGTGAGTTTGGTGTGCATGTCAGGGTGGCTGCAATTTGCCGACTTTCGTCCGGTGTAACTGCAGGCTATTTAAGTTCTCGTGTTTCATAAAGTGTCTTTGTTCTTTAGAGCTTTTGTGGTATCAAACTGGGGCTTGCTGCTTGAGCACATAGAAGCTAATATTACGGCCTTGGGTTTGCTTTGTTTCAGGGTTTTTGAGGCAGGGTCTCACTATGTAGTTGAGGCTGGCCTTGAGCTCACTGTGTAGCAGACTGGCTTTGAACTTGCAGTGATCTTCCTGCTTCAGCCTGTGGCATCAGTTTTTGGAAAAGACAAAGCTTTATTGAGGGTCGGCCAACAGGGAGAGAGGAGGCTGCGCAGTCGTCTCCTAGTTGGCCAGTGAAGAGGGTTTTTACAGGGCCGTGAGGTCTTGGGTCTCAGTTCTCTGAGTGGTGTCTGAGGAGGTCTTTCTTGTTTCAGTTCTGTGCTGTAGTTCTGTAGTCAGCACCCACATTCTTGGCTCCTGACTGGAGTCCCCATATCTCTGGGTCCTAGATCTGAGGTTCCACTGCAACTTCCAGGTCTCTCTGCCTCAGTGTCAGTCTTGGGTCAGACTTTGAGGTGTCTCTCAAGGAGGGCAGCATGTTCTTAAAACATCTTACACTACAGTTAGCGATGAGGAAAATATGCTTTCTTGGTGGTAACCCAAGGCGGCCTTAACGCAGAGCTACATCATCAGCCATATGTCTGCTTGTCTGTCCATCCATCCATCCATCCATGTGTCATTTGAGATCAGTCATCTAGTTGCCCAGGTTGAACTCGAACTTGCTATTCTTCTGCCTCAGTCTCCTAGATTGCTGGGAAGATAGATGTGCACCACCGTGCCCAGCTGAAGTGAGGAAATCATTTGTCAAGTGCCCAGCAGTAGAGGAAGGAGATTAGCTCTGTTCTGGTTTGGGCTTTCAGGCAGTCAGAGAAGTGGAGAATGTCCAGGGTTGGTTGGGTCCACGAGACCAGGTTGGCTGTGTTTGCTGGCAGTGACCGGAGTTAGGGCTCTGTCCTCTGGGGGATCCGGGGACAGAGTTCTCATCCTTGTGATGATTACATTTTCACAGCGACTCTCAGGGTCTTGGGAGATGCCTCTTAGTTGTAAGAGGCACACTTACAATTGCAGGCCCTTTTAGTGAGTGTCTAGCAGAAGGCTGTGGCCGATCGAGCAGACGTGGTTTCATTTATACTTCCTGTTTGCTTATCTCTTTCTGGAATGTCCATTGAAATAAACTTCTGCCTGCTCGCCCTGTTTGGTTGGGGTGACATACTCCATCTTCATGCAGGCGAGAAGGAGAGCGTGCCCGGGACCAGGGTGGAGGTCGGGTGAGGGAGAAATGTTCAGACAGTTGGCTGTGGGTAGGAGGAGTTTGTTCTGACAGCCTAATGTCGGGTAACTAGAGCCTGTGGCAATTTATGGGATGTTTGAAAGTAACTAGAAGACTCCAAAGGTTGCCAGAAATAGAAATGCTGACTATAAACAGACGGAATTGCTAAAAGTTACCCTGATTGACCATTGTGCATTGTAGCCACTATCCATTATTGTACTGTGCCCCGTAAACACGCACGCAGATTTTGCATTGTTTAGAAGCAGGTGGTGACCTGCGGGGCAGGCACGCTTCCTGGGAACTGTGTCCTCACCATGCTCACTGCTGGGTGGTGCCCTGTCTGCCGGCAGTGCCCGTCAGAGGAGTTCACTGGGCTTCGTCAAAGCCTGAGAAAGGGAACATTGTGGGTGTTGCTTATAGCTCTACTTTCAGCAGCTAGAACAGAGCCTAGCACACAATTGCTGCTCAACAAATACTTGTTAGTAAATAAACAAAAGCCCAACTTCGGAGGAAGTAAAGTTGAAGGGCTCAGGTGGAACATCTTATGAATAAAAGAGCTAAAATTGCTTATTTTCAGATTTTTCTGAGGTGAAATTTTAATCTTGTTAACTCACCCAGACTGTAAACTCCACAAGGGCAGCAAAAGCTTGGTTTCTTTATACGGCGTTTCCTGTTTCCTGTCTTGCTAGCACAGTCTGTCGCAAATTTTAAACACTCCTGAAAGTGGTATTGAATTGACTTCCATGGAAGTTAACCATGTTGGAGAACGTTACAGAGCTGATTGCCAGGTGTGCCGAGTCTCAGTCCTCACGAGGCCGTGCCTGGTGTTCTAGTGCTGCCGTGTACGTGGAGAAACGAGTGCCCCCGGAGGCCCAGCAGCCTTCTCAGGATGGCGTGACTGGGGCGGACTCCTGTCTTCTGCTCTGGGGGCCTGGAAGCTTTCCTTGGGACAGGGCCCAGTGCACTGCAGCCCGTGAGTTGTATCTGCCCTGTTGGACACTTTTTAGGTAGTTGCAAAATACTCAAAGCAAGAATACTTTGTGGCTCGTGAAAATTATGTCCCAGTGTCCATAAAGTTTTGTAGATACAGAGCCACACTTCTTCTGACATCCTGTATATGGCATTTTTCATGCTATGTCATAAATGAAGCATTGTGAAATAGACTCTGCGGCCCTCCAGGCTTAAAATATTTATAAGCTGTCCTTTTTGAGAAATTGTTTGCTGAGCTCTGTTCTGTGCCATCCGGTAGTCTTGAGTCCAGTTCGGCTTGGGTGGTTTAAAGTCAGGCATATTAAATTCTATCCTTGTTCTCATATTTGATTCTGAATTCTAAATTACATCTTAAGGAATTTATAGCCAGACACTACTCAATTTTAAGTATATTATATGCCCATTTATCATGTTGCCAGGAGAATGATTTCATTACCAAACTAAGCAAGCAGACCAGGAGAAAATTTCTTGTTTTGTTTTTAATAAGTAATCCTTCAATCTCATTGATTTCTGTGATCATCCTTCCATACAGGTTGGCTAAATAGTCCAGTGCTTCATAATTTGACTTACAGTGAGCTGTGTCTTCCAGAGCTCAGATAGTCCATTTAAACGTGATGCAAAGAGCATTCCACAGCATGGTCTTTGACCAGCAGCATTAAGATTCCTGGAGACATGATTAGAGTTGCAGATTCTTGGGTTCCCGCCTGCCTCCTGAGCTCCACGGCCTAGAAGGATGGTCCAGCGTGTGTGTTTATGGGCCTTCTGGAGATTCTGATGTGTTCTTAATGTTTGAGAAAGGCTGACTCTGTCTCAATTATGTGTGTTTTCTTCTAAGCTCCTTGTCTAGTTGGTAAACATAAGCAGTTTAAAACACTAACGTAGTGGCAGTATGTAGCAGTGAATTAGAAGGTGATGTTTCAGGTTTCCCAAAGGAGGAACTGCTTGTAGCCATGAAGGTTTTTTGAGCCTTTACTTTGACAAGGCTTTACTTTGGAGCCTTTACTCTGATGTCTTCCAGGCAGTGCTGGGTGGGTGGGTCTTAAGGTGCTCCCATCTAAGCCAGGGCCTCTGCCATGCTAGTGCACGTGGCGTCTCATGGAGCCACACTCCAACCCTTTGCACATTTTAAAACTGTGGGACTTGGAGCATTTTCTTCCCCCTTTCTCCCATCTTGTTGTATATCTTGGGTGCACTGGGCATTGGATGGGACACAGTTCTCATTGTTTTAAACTTCCTACTTTGGCTTGAAGAAGATCTAAGCCACTAGAGGGCAGATTCTTCCAGCGATTGTTAGATTGAAGAACCTTCTTGATAAACCTTTTCAGATTTTTTTTGGAATCAGTTTTCAGTGTGGCTCCCAACTTCAGTGTCATCAGCGTCCCATACGGTGTCATGCTCAGGGCTTTGTGTCCTGTCTCTCTCATGGGTTTTCTCTCATCACCTAGGCCATGTCTGTGTTACTGTCCCCTGTTCTTATTTGGTCTCTGCCTTTGTTCCAGCTTATTTAATTCTTTCTTCTCTCTGTCTCTGTCTCTCTTTGTCTCTCTCTGTCTCTCTTTGTCTCTCTCTGTCTCGGTCTCTGTGTGTCTGTATGGGTGCATGTACGCGTGCGCGCGCGTATGTGTGTGCACCCTTTCTCTGTCACTTTGTTTCTTTTTGTGGTCTGATGTCTGTGTTCCTGCTTTGAGTTGTAGACTCTTGCGGCTGTCAGAGCTGCAGCAGGCTGCGTCTATCCTTTGTTCAGCCCCTTCATTCGCAAGGGTGAGGACTGGAGCTAGACAGGCTGAGCTGAGGCCAGCGACTCTGTTTTACTCCCCCTCTGTGCCCCTGTATGTCTTCCAGGCAGTGGCGGGTGTGTGTTTCTTTTAGTGGTGTGCAGGACCTGGAGATGAATTAGACGCAGTCTGCACCCAGGTAGCTCTGCTTTTAGTCCTGGAGGTGTGCTGTAAGTAAGTGCAGAGTGTAGGAGGTGGCACATGACGGGTGCCGGGAGGGAGCAAGATGAAGTGTCGTCCTGCTGAGGACCTGTCTGGACATCTGTCCTTTGGCTGCCACCTGCTCTTGAGAGGCTGGAGCATTCAAGTGCCTGCAGTTCTCTGGTGGCACCTTTACCGGTGCAGCTGTGCACCTTGTGTCGAGCTCCTTTGGCGTAGAGTGCTTTGTACTGCACCCTCTGTCTGCCCGGGGAGCTCTCTGGAGGATAAACCTTGCTCCCGCGCCTCCCGAGGAAGCCTCCTAACCTCTCCTGTCATGCAGTTAGTGGGCCTCACATGGCGGTCTTGTCCCTTACTGCGAGGTGGCTGCAGGGGTCCTGACGACAGTGGCCAGGCTGTGTCTTTGCCTGCATGTGTGCGACGTCCCTGTGTGGCGTCGGGAAGCTGAGGACACAGTGTTGGCCGTTGCCTGGTGAGGCTGGTGAGTGGAGACAGTCGCGCTGGAAATCGTTTCCAAGAGCAAGGAATGCAGTGATGGGACAGGTCTTCCAGTGTTTAGGACACTCCTCCTGTGTGGTTTGTGTACGGTAGATATTAACAGCGCAAAAGGGGTGTCTCAAGATTGCATAGTTGCTTTTGGCAAAGGTATTTGACTCAGTACCCCTGATTTGTGGACCTATGATATTTCCTGGCATTTTCTATGTAATTCGGGGGTAAAGACTATTGGGAAAGATAGTTTCATTTTTTTCCTTCTGTTTTGTTTTTGTTAAGGAGAAGTAAAGTTTTGTTGATTTGCACATATCATGTGCTTTAGTATGAAGAATTATTATTTAGGCTAAAATTCTATTTCACTTTATATTTTCATATGATAATTTGAAAGTAGAAATAATTATAGTGGTACCTTGGTTCACAAGTTTAATTCTTTCTGCAATTCTGCAAAGCAGTTTGGTTGCAACCAGAATCATGGAAAGGATTAAGTTCATGAACCCAGGTGCTATTGTATTTTCCTCAAAATGACTCTGAAATTAAATACTTAACCAAGTATCTTGTATATATTTTTCTTTTTTTTAAATTAAATTAAATTTTTTTTGGTGCTGGGGATCGAACTCAGGGCCTTGTGCTTGCTAGGCAAGCACTCTAGCACTGAGCTAAATCCCCAGCCCCTGTATCTTGTATATTGAAGAATTTAATGGTTACCACTGCATGTAAATATTCTGGGTGGAGGAGCTTGGTGCAATGGAATATAACACTAATGACAAATTATTTTCCACAGTATTGTCTGTCTGTAGACTTAATTTCTGCAAAAATTCAACAGTTATTCCAGTAAAAAGTCATAGAATGCTTAAGTTATAAAGGCTAATGTGTAAACAACCTGTAAATGTCACAGAGCACATTACGTGCTAATTTCCTTTTCAGTATCTAATTAGACTTGTGGATTGATGCAAAATGTAAAAGCCAGTTGACTGACTTTTTTCCTCTTGGACTTCATTAATTTGATAATTTGTGTCCATAATTTGGGATACTATATCTTGATGGTCCTCCTTTTGAGTTTAAAAAAGTACCAAAAATGATGTGCTGTATGCCCAAGTACCTGCTACTCACAATTTGTAAATACTGTCTTTTTTACCTAAGTGACTTGTGTGCCTGTACGCATGAAGATCTATAAATGTAGAGACAGTAGTACAAACACAGTGTCCTGCTCCATTTGCCCTTGTTTTCTCTTCTGTAGTTGCAGCTGCCGTGATGTTGGTGCCTGGTTTCCACTGCGTGTTTCCCTGTCCATCCTCCCCGCTGTTGGTGCAGCTTCACTAGTGATCCTAAGAGTCACTGCATCCCTCACCTTCCTCACTGCCCCAAGCTTTCTCACCAGAAATGCTGTCTCCTTAGTGGCTCAGGAGCATTACCGTATCCCTACTTCTCTATAGGGTTCATGGGGCAAATCTGTGGTGTTTCATCTGTACTCCTGGCCTTTGGTTTTCTCCTCCTGTGACTTGCGCTTGCCTTTTCTGTCTGCAGGACCATGACGCTTAGCTGATTCAGAGGGAGGAGGAATCTCTAGCTGGGCAAATGTGCTTCATACATGTTACCATAAGTGTAGTGTAACAAGTTATACTTCATACTAAAATATTAGTGCAGTATTTGTGTTATTCACGTAAAATGTATGCTGCAACTGGCAGGGAAATTTCCGTTATTAAAGAACTATTTTTTGTGGCTTTTTGGGAGTTGGCCGAGTTCTCAATGTTATTTTTACTGTGACTATAGATTATAGGGTTTTATTTGTTTTGTTTTGGTTTGGGTTTTTGAGACAGGGTCTCGCTATGTAGCCCAGGCTGGCCTCGACCTCACAGTGATCCTTCTGCCTCAGCCTCCTAAGTGCTGGGTTTACAGGTGTGTGCCACCATGCCTGGCAGGTTATTGATTTTTAAAGATGTATTTTATGAATTGTGCTTTCTGTTTGAAAATTACCTGTTTTGTTTCTGTGTATTTAGAAGAGTTTATCCTAGCAAATGGACTTTGGGGAAAATTGTTTTCCTTTAGAAAATTTGAAGCACATGTACAAAGAGGGACGACTTAGTGACTCCCTGGTGTGCATCCTCCAGGCAGTGGCGCTTGGGGCCAGCATCACTTTCTCTTCGTCCCAGACAGCCCTTCACCTGGCTTTCTCTGGGTCTCTTTGAAGTCAGCCCGTGACAGCAAATTGGTTCATCTGCAGAGTTTCCATGTATTTCTACAAACTGAAGGCTCCAAGAAGATACAAACAGGATCCCGTGGACACACCCAGAACTAAGTCGTTTCTCAACATCCAGATGATGCTTGCTCTCTGGGAGTTCATTGGCTCTGTCTTCTCACTCTTTCTGTCCTCTCTTGTTGTCCCTCCATATGTGTGTCTGTGTGAGTGTGTGTTCACACATGGATGTACACATTCTGAGAAGACCAGGCCAGCCCATTTATTTTATATATTTCAAGTGCCTAGATTTTGTTGGTTGCATCTTTAGAGGGTTTTTAAAAATTTTATTTTAATGGTACATTTTAGATATACATAATGATAACATTCATCATAGGGAATACAGTTATTTTAAAGTGTTTTTCCTTTTTTATTTGCATTTTGTCCAAATTGGTAGTTAGATCAGAGGGATAAAACAGCTTTATCTGCGCTAGATACAATTTTAGGGGGAATATTTCAGTGGAACAGAATCATATGACAGAATGAATACTCTGGGCCGGTAATACTCCCTCTGCCAGCCTGACTTTGGACCTGAATCTCTCTTGTCCTGACTTAGAGGGTTAGCTGTGTTCTGGTTCTGAGGGTTTGGCTAAGATCCACACAGTCCAGGTAGATTGCTTCTAGCCATTGTCTCCAGAGTTGCTTTTGATTTGCTGATGTAAACTCGTGAAAGCCATATATAAAAAGCATGTGAATAAAGGCTTTAGTGAAGGCTCAAATTGTGTTTCTGTGAAAACAGTGCACGTATGTGACTTTGTAGATTCTGAGTTGGGCTAAGCTCTGTGTCTAAATCTCAAGGATTTTTACCTAGTTTTGAAAATTTTAGATCTCAGAGAATACGGTAGAGGTGAGTGTTCTTTGAAGACAACCATGCATAGTATAATAACTGTTGTTACTCTTACATGATTATGAAAATTTGTTTTATTTTTCATAAAAGAAAAAAAATTGAACTCAGGGCCTCCACATTGAGTTATACCCCTACCTCTTTCTCTCTCTCTCTCTCTTTTTTTTTTTAATTTTGAGATATGGTCTTATGTTAGTAAGTTACCCAGATTGAGCTTGAATTTACGGTCCTCCTGCCTCTGCCTCAGAGTGTTAGGATCACAAGGATGCACCACCATACTCAGCTTGTCATTTCTTTCTAATGTGCTATACTGGTGCCCTTGTGGCATCAGATACAGACCATGTTTGTGCACCTGGTGAAGCTACACATCTAGTTCTTAATGGTCACAGGTGTTGATCCAAGTAGTGTCTTCAGTATGCAGTGGCTGGCTGTAAGACATTTTCTCGCTTCTCCGAGTGCCCCGCTGAATGTTTAAGGGTTGCTACCTCATAGGTGAGCACGAAATTTCAGTTAAAAAAATCATTTGGTTTTTGTTGGTTGTTTTGCCTAAAATGCTGACCTTCTAGGCTTCGTTTTTAGTAATTTTAATGTAGTTTACGATTGAAGATGACTTTTTATGATTTCTCTTTTGGTTTTATCTTGTTCATATTTATAATTTCTCAGTTCTTTATTTTTCTTGCTTTCAGACTTTTGCTGGTTGGTGGCTGTGAAGCTGCTGAGGCAGGCGTATCAAAGGCGACCAGCTGTGGGTTGTCTGCGTGGAGAGTCCTCTCGGGGTCACCATATTACAAGCAGGTCACCAGTGCTGGAGACAGGGTCCCTGCGGTAAGCGCTAGTCACAGCATTTTACTTTGCTTATTGTTCTTAAACAAATATATCCTCTGTAAGATTTAGAGGAAGAAATAATTTTGTCTTAAGTGAGGAAGACTAATTAATGCTAGTACAACTGTAGTACTTCTTTCAAATATCAAATTTAATGAAACGTTTTCAGATGTTAGAAAAACAACCAAAGAGTAGTCTTGTTACTTGCATCTGCTTATTCAGGCTTTAGCATTTGTGAAGTGTTCCTGTTCTCAGTGCTAGCTCAGGTACAGTTCTTTCGGTAACTGCTGAGGTGGCACTGTTAGCAGCTGAGTCTCTTCATGAGGAATACGAGTGTGATTAGGGAAGTTGTCCTGGGACCCCGGAGTCCATACTGGCCAGATCTCCCAGCTGGTGGTCTTAACCACCATGGTGTACTTCCTCCCATATTGTCCTGTCTTTCTGGCCTCTTCATCTATTCACTCATTGGTTCTTTCCATGATTATTTACTGGGCCTCACTTTTGTGTTAGTCAACTTTCTGTGGCTGTGACAAGATTCCTGTGATAAACACTTTGTAAAGAGGAAAGGTTTACTTTGGCTTGTAGTCTCAGGGGTTCAGTCCTCAGTGGTGTGGCACTGTTGAGGCATAGTCTATCATGGCGGGAGGGTAGCACTCACCTTGTGGCTCCTGGGCAGTGGGGATGGAGAAGAAAGCAGAGGGCATGGTCCTTGTAGCCCCTTCCAGGGTACGGCCCCTAGCGATGTGACTTCTTCCACTGGACCTCCCCTTCCTCAAGGTTCCCTCACTTCCCAGTAGCACCACAGGCTGCTGACCATGCCTCTGACACATTGGCCTTGAGGGACATCCACCAAACCATGACGCACCATGATGGCCAATGTGCACATCAGTTTGACTGGATTGAGAAATGCCGGAGAGGTGGTTAGACCATGAGGCCACTAATCCCCTTATGAATTAACCCACTGAGGAGTGTAACTTTTACACCTTTTTGTGTAAAAGTTGGTGTAGGCCCAGCCCCTGTACTATTCTGTTAATTCAGACAATCCTGTAAACAAGCACTGAAAAGCCCTAATATTTCTGTCACTTGCCATGTAAAAATTGGTACCTTATTTGTGTCGAAGCCTACTGTTGATGCTGTGTCTGACCTCGTGGATTGTTTGCATTGGTGATCACAGAACCCGGGGACCCCTCTGAGACCCCTCTGTCTCAATTTATGACCTTGGAAGGGAAGAGAGGGATAAAAAGTGGAAGCTTTTACTGTGCTAGACTGGAAGAAACAGCTTCTGTCTTTATTTGAAGCTAATCCGGGGCCCCTGCTGGTTTCAAAGGGTTTGGGAAATAGTTCTCGAGGTTCCCAGAGAAGCCAAAAAACTAGATATTGATGAGCACTAACTGGCTCTGTCTACCACACCCCTACAATGTAGTACTAAGCAGCTTGGTTATCTGTGTAAACTACATGAGAGCAGGCACTTGATCAAAATCACACACCTTGCACTTAGCATGTTGCTGTGATGGGTGGGCAGAGTTCTGTGGTAGGCAATTAGATTTCTCTTAGGTGAGGGAGGAAGCCAAGGAATGAGGCTGAAAGTGCAACACAAATAACTCTGTTAGGCTATTTGCTTCCATAATGCATTTGTCCTGTTGTTTTTCTTAAAATATATTGATTTTAAAATAATCAAAAATAATCTTCTAAAAGAATAAATGGTTTGGTGTTGAAAAAGACCTGATGCAGATGTACCTTGAAAAGAAATCTTTAGCGGTTATGATAATCTTCCATTATTATGTCTTAGCATTTGACTTATACTGAAATATATGATTGTGATTTCACCCAAAAAAGTGGTTTTTTTCTTTTTGCAAATGAGACTGACTTACTATTTTATATGGTGCCAGACCTTACATCTGCTTATGTTTGTAGCTCAGCTTATTTCAGTCCTGGGCTTTTCTGTTTATTTTCCACTGACCTACTCTGCCTCCCTTTGACTCTCTCTGCAGGATGCAGGTAGGAGGGTAGGGAGAGGATTATTCCCACCTTTCAGATCCAGGAGTTGAGAGCCGAGAGCCCTGAGATTAACCCTGAAGGCCAGGAGGTGGGAGGGGCTGAGTCTTCCACTGCCTGTTTGGTACTTTCCTCTCATATGAAATTGTGTCCACATCTGGTTTATGGTGTGATGATTATGCCATGATTACCAAAAAGTCAGAGTGAAGAAGGAGTTACTTACACATACTGGACAAATTATTTCTTGGTTGTAGGGATATATTAGCCATGTTTGTCTTTCTGGGTTAATTCACATACAGTTTGTAGTTTTACATGTGACATATATCAGAGCATGTCTTGGCAAGAGTTTGAAGAATTTTTCTCCCTTGAATCTGTCTAAAGCAAGTTTGATGCTTGCAGCTTATTTTCAAATGGTTTAGTCAAAATAGAGTTTTTAAAAATGCTTATGTAAGACACTGGGTGTGATGGTACATGCCTTTAATCCCAGCACCAAGGAGGCTGAGGCAGGAAGAGCATGAGTTTCAGGCCAGCCTGGGCAATTTAGCAAGACCTTGTTTGAAATCAAACCAAACCACACAACACAATACAACACAGCACAAGGCAGCATGCATAGAGATAAGACAGTGTTTCAAAATATAAATGAATGGTCACCCTGGTGAAAGATTTACTGAGTTATTACACAGTCTTTTCTGCTTTTCTATAGTTGTGAAATTGGTCAGAATTATGCAATGAGATAAAAAGAAAAAGCATGATGAGTGTAGAGGAGACAGGGAGCTGTAATGGAGGCAAAGTGTGGATCTATGTAAATGTGTAATCATGTGGATGTGTGACCGCATGGTCTGGGCTGGGGACGTCACAGAGTCCTGTCGCATAAAGGGAAGCCTTTCCCTTAGCTGTTCGGTTCTCCTGGGCTTTCTCTTAGCTCCTGCTGGAGTATTCCAGGCTGCTGTGAGGTGCCTGGTCCTTCTTTCCCTGATCTGATGCTTGGTACTGGAGTCTTGCAAAGGGAAATTGCCTGGGCACTGACAAAATAAGTAGGAAAAATATCAAATTGCAGATTGAGTTCCCAGCTATATGATTAACTTCCTGAAATGCAGCGAGTGTGTTTTAATTATACTGGTGGTTTTTAAACATGACTTGACACTAAACTCACAGTCATTCTACAGTCTTAACGTATTTTGAGGTTGTAGGATTAGCTGCTTTTGTCAGATGGCAGACATTGTTCTCATCGAACCTCCTCTTAATGTTTAAAGCTGCACTTGTATCAGGATAGAAATCGACAGGAAAATGCTGCTGGTGTGTATATTGTAGTCTCTCCCCGGGCTGCTAGGTTTTAAAAGAGACTACACAAAATTTAGTATTCACATTGAACAAAATTTCTAAGTTAATGTTGGTGCCATCTATATGAGGTATTTTTATATAGTCATTTGTCTAACCTTGAGTTGCTGCTGCAGGCATTAGGGATAGAAATATCCCTTTAGGATTTCTATCATTACAGATAGAAAGCTGTGTCCATAGCTAAGTACAATAAGCTATCGCAGGAACCGGGCGAGAATTCAATATCTGGGCCAAAGAAAGATCCAGGCTCTGGCATCAGAATGCTTGAATTTCAGCTCATCCCTTGCCAGTCATGTACCAAGCTGTCTGCCAGGGTCAAATGAGCTATTACATGTGAAAGCATTCGATAGACCGTAAGGTGATCTATGAGGTTAATTATTTCTGTCCATTTGTAGTCTTAACATCAAAATTTTGGATAAAAGTATATATAAAATAAACAAAATTTGATTTTTTTAGGGGGGAGTGTATGTAGATCTGGGGATTGAGCCCAGGAGGACTTAGTTGCATCTTACTGAGCAGTTTAAAAAATTATTTTTTATTTTTTATTTTTGAGGCAGGGTGTCTGTAAGTTGCCCAGATTGGCTTCCAGTTTGTGATCCTACTGCGTCAGCCTCCCTGTATTTGGAATTGCGAACATGTGCCACACACTCAGCTGAATTTTTATGTTATTGATGCTGCTGCTTTTTCTCGTTTTTCTTTTTTTAAATTTTATTATATTTCCTTAGTACATGTTAATATTACATGAGTGTGAAGTTTGTTTCAGGAAGCTGGTTCATATATTGAACATAATCAGTTTCAATCCCATTGCTCACCTCTCATTTTCCTCCCCCTTCCTGCTTATACCCTTTCCCTATCTCAGAAGGCTTCTCTCACTTTAGTTATTCATCAATTTATGTATTTTTTAGGTTTCTTATATAAGATAAAATGTGATATTTAACTTTCTGAGTCTGGCTAATTTCTCAACCCCATGGTTTCTTGTTCTATCCGTTTTTCCTGCAAATGACTTGATTTCATTTTTCCCCCTGACTGAATAATACTCCATCGTGTGTGTGTACTGCATTGTCTTTCCCTGTTTGTGTGTTGAATGGGCACCTAGGCAGTTCCCACGGCTCAGCTCCTGTGAGTTGTGTTGCTGTGAACATGGGTGTACATGGATCACTGTAGCATGCAGGCCTTAATTCCTGCAGGAATATGCCCAGCGGCGGCCTAGCTGGGTCAAACAGTACTTTGATGTTTCATTTTTTGAGAATCTCCATGCTGATTTCCACAGTGGTTGTGCCAGTTCACATTCCCACCAACAGCGCAAGAGGATTCATTTTCCCCTGTGTCCTTGCAGCATTCATTATTCTTTTGTTTTGTATTTTTCATGTTAGCTCTTCTGTCTGGGAAGAGATGGAGTTTCAGTGTTGTTTTAATTTGTATCTCCCTAATGGGTGTTAGCCCTTTTTTTATATACTTTTTATATACTTTTTGACTATTTGAACTTCTTTTGAGAAGTATGTATTCAATTCATTTGCCTACCTTTTTATTGGGTTTCTTATTTTATGGGTTTTTTTTTTTTGAGTTCTTTATATGTTGTAGGTATTAATCCTCTTTCAGAAGAGTAGCTGGCGTAGATTTTCTCCTATTTACTGGATGCCTCTTCACTGCTAGTTGTTTCCTTTGCTGTGCAAGGTCTTTTGATTTAAAGTAGTCTTGTTTGTTGATTCTTGGTATTATTTTCTGTGCCATTGGAGTCCTGCTCAGGAAGTCTTTTCTGTACTTGTAGCTTCAGGTACTTCCCCTGTGTTGTCATCCAGCAGTCTCAGTGTGTCTGGTTTTCTGTCTAGGGTTTTGATCGGTTTATGTGACTTTTACACAGGGTGATAGGAGGGGTCCAGTTTCAGTCTTCCACACGGCACTGTCCAGTTCTCCCAGCACCATTGTTGAAAAGGCTGTTTTCTGCAGTGCATGTTTCTGTTGCTGTTGTGAAAATCAGACGGCTGTTGATGCTTGGGTTTATTTCTGTGTCTTTTCTGTTTCACTGGTCTGCATTTCTGTGTCTGTGCCAGTACCATGTTCTTCTTACTGTGGCTTTAGAGTAGAGCTTGACATCCGGGAGAGAGAGCAGCTATTCCTCCAGCATTGCTCTTTCTGCTCAGCATTGCTTTGGCTATTTTGGGGGTTTTCTGATTCCAGATAAATTTCTGGGTTCCTTTTTTGTTCTGTGAAGAGTGTTGATATTTTAATAGGGATTGCATTGACTGTGTACATCACTTTTGGTATTGTGAATGTTTTAACATTATTTAATTCTGCTCATTCCAAAACATGGGGTGTTTTTCCATTGTCCATTTCTAATGTCCTCTTTAGTTTCTTTCTTCAGAGCTCTGTGGTTTTCATTAGGCATGTATATACCTCACTGGTTAGCTTGATTCGTAGTTAATTTTTTTTGAAGCAATTGTGAATACTGTTTTTTTTTCCTCCATTGGCTCATTATTGGTGTACGAGAATGCAGTTAATTTTTGTGTATTGATATTTTGTGTCATTCCACTTTCCTGAATTTGTTTTTTCACCTTCTGGTGGGTTTTTGGGGTCTTCTTTGTACATAAAGAATCATATCATCTGCAAATAGGGTTATTTTGATGTCTCCCTTTCCTGTTCATACCCTGTATCTTCCTCTGGATTAATTTCACTGGCACCAGTTTCAAGTACTGTATAGAACAGGAGTGTGCAAGTGGACACACTTGTCTCATTCCTGATTGCAGGTGAATTCTTTAAGTTTTCCTCACTTAATGTGCTGTTGGCTGTGGGTTTGTCATCTGTAGCTCTTAATCATTTTAAGGTAAGTTTCTCCTGCACTTATTTTCATCAAGGTTTTTACCATGAAGGGTGAATTTTGTAAAAGACTTTTTCATCTTCTCTTGAGATGATCATGTGGTTTTTATCCATGGTTCTGTTTATGTCGTATATTACATTTATTGATTGAGAATGCTGAACCATCCTTGCATACCTCAGATAAAATCATGGTCATGGTGATCATAGGATTGGTCACAGTCTTCTTAATGTGGTGTTGTGTTCTGTTGTAAAGATCTCCTTGAGGAGTTTTGCATCTGTGTTCATCAAGGATATTGGTCTGTAGTTTGCCTTTTTTGTTGAGTCCTTATCTGGAATCTGTTTCAGGGTTAATGCTGGCTTCATGGAATGCATTTGGGAGGATTACCTGGAAGAGGTAGAGGAGTACTGGTGTGACTTGAAGGTCTGGTAGAATTCAGCTGTAAATCCATCTGATCCTGGACTGTTCCTAGTTGGTAGAGGTTTTTTTTTTTTTTTTGGTGCTGAGGATCGAACTCAGTACTCTAACCACTGAGTTAAATCCCCAGCCCCAGTTGGTATAGTTTTAATTGCTACTTCAGTCTCATTGCTAGCTATCAACCTGTTTAGATTTTGTGTGTCTTCTTGGTTCATTTCAGTTTGGTTGTATATGTCTAGGAATTTATCTATTTCTTCTAGATTCTTCAATTTGGAAAGAACACAGGTGGTTTGGAATTTTGTTTCTGTGAGAAATCTGGGTTCTGCCCTCAGCTGTCCTGGGGACTGTGTCTGTTTTCTTGTCCCTCCTCTGCTGAGCCAAGTGTCTGTCCCTAGTTCTCCCCAGCTCACCGAAGCATATTGCTCTTCCACTGTAGCTTGCGGTTTGCTTTATGGTAGATTTATCAGCGTACTGCCTGCTGTTATTTCTTCTGTTACAAAGGTCCTCATTGTTCCCGCTTTGTCCTCCAGCTCCCATATCCTCCTCTTCCTTTCTTTACAATGTTCACTAGTTGTCTGTGTTGTTTCCACTTCCTCCTTGTTCATTCTTTCTTGGGCTCAGCTTGGTGGGCGTTTTCCCTCCATCGTTTTACCTGAATTGTTAGCACTGCTGTTCGAGTCTCTGGGTATGGTGTTGGTTCCCAGTTTCGTTGGTGTTTGTAATTACTGCTGATTGTGTGTGTGTGCAGCCACCAGTCAGCTTGCTCTGCTGGGCCCCGCTCTGCCTCTGGGCCCTGGTGTCTTCAGTCTGTGTTCAGCATTGATCCCCGGGGCCAGGGCAGGGTGAGTGGGGTTGCAGGGTGGTGGCGGAGCAAGGGAGAGACGACCCTGTGACTTGGTGGTCTCACTCTATGTTCAGTTTTTTGAAATCGAGTTGCCCTCCATCTTCAGGGTAAGGTAAGGGTTGATTTTTACCTAGATTTATTCCCCTCCTTGATCTTCATTGTCCCTGGGGCAGGTATTGGGAGATGTGTTGTGACGTCATCGGCCACTCAGAAGTTCTGGCGGCAGAAATTTTAACTTCAGGCAGGCAGTTTCACCTTTTCCTTTTTTATTTAAATTGAAGCAGAATTTATGTAACAATAATCACTTCACATTTTAAGAGGTAAAATTATTGGTATTTAGTGTATTTGCTGTCTCCGCTCCTATTGCCGCTATTTGGCTCCGAGCCGTTTTTTCCACAGCGGAGAAAACCTGGGCTCCATTCAGCAGCCGTTCCCTGCCAGCTCCCGGCAGCCACTTAACTGCCTTCTGTCTGTGGATTTACCTCTTGTGAGTGTCCCAAGTAAAGGGAACTTGGGTTATTTCCAGGTTTTGGCTATTGTGGATAATATTGCTGTGAACATCCACTTAGAAGATTTGAGTACCTGATTTCTTTTGGGATAGGCCTGGAAGGACTTGCTAGATTATAATATTGTGTTTAACTTTCTGAGAACCTCCCAGACTTTTCCTCAGTGGCTGCATTCTCTACCTCCTCCACAGAAATTATTTTCCGTTGCTTAAATTACAGTCATCTCTTTTTCTTCATTGTGTAAGTATATTTCTTAATCTAAATACAAAGTAGCGTTTTATCAGGTTACTTTATTGGCATTTGAATGATGATTTTTTTTAGTATTTTTAAAGCATAGAATCAACTCTTAATGAATGAAATTTCTATTAGAAAATGTGAATTTTTCTCTAGTGATGATAGGTAATAAAATGGTAACCGGAGACATCTCAGTTGAGAAAGGATCACAGTCAATCTGAATTTGAATCCATTTTCCTAGACTTTCTATTTGTAGATTTAACAGAAGCTTTTGATCATGGGTATATTTTGAAAGATTGTATCACTTGGTGAATTTCTTTTCCCCAAACAAAACAGAGTATCTCCAAGATCCTTGACACCTATTGGTGATTTTTCTTAACCATTAAAAAAAAAAACTGTTACAGTTTTATTTCATGATGACATGGACTTTATACAATAAGCAACCATTCCATTTAATTTTTTGTATGGTATGCGTTTGTTTTATAGGTACCAAAGACACTGGGACTACTGAGGATGTTAAGTGTTAAGCTTTCTAGCCACCAGGGCCAAGAACAGGTAACTCTGTTTAACTTCATGTTCTCAGACATTGATGATGGAATCTCTTTACAACAAGGTCTGCACGAACCTTGAGTGTTTCACTTCTTCACCTGGGTGTGTTCATAACTATGTACAGTGTGAGTATTACACTGGAAAGAATTTGTAGAGCCATTTACTGTACCTTTGTGAATGTCAGCGTTTATTAATCTTAAATCAAAAAATACTAAGAAAAAATGTAGAGAATGAAGCTAGTCCTCTTGGGGTCTGAAATGCAGCCTGAAGAATTCTCTCAGAATCATCATATAGCTAGATGTTCTTATTTTACCTTCAAAGAACTTAGGAATTTTTTGTCTTTATCCATCATAAATCCTTTTTTGTTTGCCATAAAATTAAAAAAAAAATTCCCCCTAAACGTGAGATTGTTCTTGCTCTGAGAGGAAGGGAGCCCCATTGACTGGGGTTTTGGGTCCTACTGTCCTCCTGTGATGCAGCTGGGCGGGAGCCCAAAGCTTCCTTCAGAGTCCCAGTGCCATGTGTGGGGATACCTCTGTGCAAGCTCTCTCATGTGACACACACAAGTCGGGGCCTTCCCGGGAGACTCGCACCATATTCCTGTCTAGGGCAAAGTCACGTGGCCTCATTTCTCTACCTGCTTGCTTTCTTTACTGAACCAAGGGAAGATTCCTAGTGAGCATGCTGCTGTATTTATGTGTAACAGCCTGTGCCCTGGACCCTTCTCCCTTCACCATTCTCCTTAATAATATCAAAACCAAAGCTGGTTTTTTTTTTTTTTTTTTTTTTGCTGGGGATAAAACC
>QZML01000627.1:1198552-1237463 GCA_016801275.1 Hystrix brachyura | reverse complement strand
AGTCCTTTTTTTTTTTTTTTTTTTTGGTGCTGGGGATTAAACTCAGGGCCTTGTGCTCGTGAGGCAAGTGCTCTACCACTTGAGCTAAATCCCCAGCAAAACCAAAGCTCTTTAACTTTAGCAATGTTTAGAGGGTTCATTCTTTAGAAATTTTGTTGAGCATAGTTAAGCAAGAATGTGGCATTTTAGGGCTGGGGATTTAGCTCAGTGGTTAGAGTGCTTGCCATGCAAGCACAAGGCCCTGAGTTAGATCCCCTGTACCAAAAAAAAAAGGGGGGGGGAATATTTGAGTACTAGTTCTTTTTTTTGTTTCTTAGTTTCTTGAGACAGGATCTCGCTGTGTAGTTCAGGCTGACCTTGAACTCACTTTGTAGCCCATGCTGGGCTCAAACTCACAGCAGCCCTTCTGCCTCAGCCTCCTGAGTGCCAGGATTGCAGGCGAGTGCTCCCACGCCAGGCAGTATTTACTTACTCAGTAAGCAGTCAGTTTGAGCCAGGTGGTGTTAGGGCTGAAAGTAGATAGATGGGTAAATGCTGTGCACTTCATAGCGTGGTGGGGACACAGACCTCAAGGCAATGCCAAGCAGCACGTTGTTGGGACACCCCGTTTGTTGGGGGTAGAGAACCCTTAGGCACTTGCTTTTGGTTTTCTGTGCTTATTTTATCTGGACCAGCATAGTTACAGTAACAGTCACAACAGGGATTAAGTGGGGATTGCTGTTTGTGACTCTTCTGTGTATCCCATCTGGTACTTAGTAGAAACGGTTGATAGACTTGGTATATGAATAGGCAGGTGGAAGTCTGCTCAATCAGTACCAAAGAGCGCCAGCCTTTTCTTCTCATTCTCCTTCGGGAGCTCCCAGTGGTGAGTTGCATGGACCGCACTGTGGGCTCTTCTCTCGGGGTGGCTCTCAGTTCCTTCGCACTCCGTCGGGGTCCTCTGTGATTGAGCAGAAGCAGGGGGAAGCAAGGAATTAATGTCCTTGTACTGTAATCCTCCTCTGTGGCATACTGTGCTAGAATACGTGTTTGGGCTTTTTAAAAAGACTTTTTGAGTTTAGTGTTCTAAAACCAGTGTTTTCCAGTAAATATGTGAATGTTACACTCGTTATTTTATTTGTAGTGATCTCATCTGTAGAGGTTTCAGTCCCAGAAATGATTATGGTTGGTAGAGTTTTAGTGCTGTTTTTTAGAGCCAGAAGGGCTCACAGGGATTATCCAAGAATTTCTCGTTATTGTGAACACTGTCTAATGAGCAGGGATTCTCATGCCACGTCACAGGAAGCTTGCATTGCTGGCAGGAGGATGCCTGTTCTGTGAAGTCTTAGGACATGGGCTCACCAGAGTCATGTGCAGATGGGGCACAGGTGGCGCTGGTCGTGGGTGGTCCCGCGCCTCTGTTGCCTACTGTGTAAACCCTTGACTGGACAGTCAAAGAACCAGAACCCAGGGCTGTTTAATTAAAAATAGCCAAGATCCTAAATTACTTTTTATCTCTGGAAGAATGATCTGTTTTACCACTTAATGGCAGCGATCATGTTTTTCTTTTAAAATGTGCTCCTCTGAACTACTCATTTTTTAGGGGAAGGGGGCTACTGGTGATTAAACCTGAGTAGCACTGAGCTCTAGCTACAGCTCTTTTTTTACTTTAATTTTTGAGGTAGGGTCTTGCTAAGTTGCCCAAGCTGGCCTTTCTTCCTGCCTCGGCCTCCCAAGCATGCACCACCACTCTTGGATTTAATATTTTTAAAAGAGAGGCCTACTTTCCTACATAGCAATCATGCTGTTTAGTTCATTTTATACTGCACCCTTGTCAGGCTGTGCAGTAGCCTAACAGATTGGAAGTATTAGAGGTTTAACACATCAGACAGTTAAGGAAGTGATTATCATATGACCAACTTTCAGTGAATAATGGTGGTGGTACCTGTATTGATCGATCAATTTCTTTATAATCACAATTTTAGAACTAATAATTCGTAGCTTAGTGGTTCTTTTTGCATTGCAGTTTAATATATGCCAAACTCATATCCTCTAAATATTCAACTTCTGATTCTCTGGTGTGCCTTACCTTTTGAAGAGTATTAATCAGAATTATGTATATTATTTTGTAAAAGATACTGGTTTGGAATTTTTAAAAATCTTTTTTCTTCATATTTTTGTCTCAGGTTATTAACTAGGCTTTTGAGAATGATTTTTTCTTAATTTGAAGGGCACTTTTTCTTTTTTTGGTGGTACCGGGGATTGCACTCAGACCTTTTGTCCTGAGCAGCATCCAGCCCTTTTTTTATTTTGAGATAGGGTCTTGCTAAGTTGCCCAGGCCAGACTGCAACTTGGTGAGCCTTCTGCCTCAGCCTCCCAGAGTGCTGGCTTACAGGTGTGCACCATCATGTCTGGTCTCTTCTTTATTGTTTTGACCAGACTTCTAAATCACAGTGGGCTAAAACATCCACTGAGCTCTGTGAAGGTGGGGATTTAAGTTTGTGCACTGTTGATTCCCCAGAGTATGAAACAGTGTCTGGCGTGTGATACTTATTAGTGAATATGTGATATTCAGTAAGCGCTTGTGGAAGGTTGGAAGGTCTGCACTTACACAATTATCTTTTATCGATCTGAAGTTTCTTTCTTTAAGAACATGTAGTAATTCAGGATGTTTTGAAGGTATACACTAGAACTCAGTGCTTGCATTTTAACATAGCTTGTATACTCAGAAGGTACAAGAAATAGGAGATTACTCATTTTAATTGTTTCATAGAGATGATAGGTAATTAAAGAAAGTGGAGCAATTTAAACTAATGTACAAAGGATGTGACTTTTTTTTTTTTTTTTGGGTGCTGGGGATCGAACTCAGGACCTTTTGCTTGCAAGGCAAGCACTGTAACCACTGAGCTAAATCCCCATCCCAAAGGATGTGACTTTTAACATTAAAAGCCCTCTCAGAAAGTACAGGTAGAAATTTTACAACAATATTTGAAAGAAAGTACAATTCCTACTCTAAATATTGCTGCCAGTAGTAGAAGGCTTTAATTAGTGTTTTTAATTAAGAAAAGATCATTTGGACGTTGGAGCTAGTGGTTTAATGTAAGTAGGAAGATACAGGAAATCGCATTAAACAAGTGTGTGCTTTTCTTTTTTTTTTTGGGTGCTGGGGATCGAACTCAGGACCTTTTGCTTGCAAGGCAAGCACTGTAACCACTGAGCTAAATCCCCATCCCAAAGGATGTGACTTTTAACATTAAAAGCCCTCTCAGAAAGTACAGGTAGAAATTTTACAACAATATTTGAAAGAAAGTACAATTCCTACTCTAAATATTGCTGCCAGTAGTAGAAGGCTTTAATTAGTGTTTTTAATTAAGAAAAGATCATTTGGACGTTGGAGCTAGTGGTTTAATGTAAGTAGGAAGATACAGGAAATCGCATTAAACAAGTGTGTGGTTTAATGACTTTTGGAGAGCAGCTGTATTGAAATATTCACAGAGTACAGTTCCCTTGTTGGAAGTGTGCAGTTCAGTGGTTCTTAGGGTATTCACGGAGCTCTACTACCGCCCCAGCAATCAGTTTCAGTTACAACTTTGTCACTGTACCCCTTGACTGTCCTTTGTTAGTGTGGGCCCACATTTCAAGGAATTCACAGTCTAGTAAAGACCAACCCTATTGAGAACTCATGACAATTTACATGTGAAGTAATATTTTTCTAACACTTACATGTTTGGTTTAGTGTTACGTGTGAATTATGACATTATAAAGTAGTTAACAAAGTCCTCAAAGTCAGGACTCCTGTTGGTGTGTGCCAAGGCACATTCATAGTGATGTGGTAGACACAGAACTGCAATGACTAAGACTGGGTATACTGTGGCACCCTGGGGCATGCTGGGTGATTCTGGGATCATTTCTGCTTGTCTGCAAGTCCCTGCTCTGACCTTATGGATCTTGTACAGGACGGGATCTTCAAGATGAGCCTTTCTCCGGATGGGAGCCTCCTCGCAGCCATCCACTTTTCAGGAAAGCTGAGTGTCTGGGCCGTGCCATCCTTGAGGCAGCTGCAGGCGTGGGAGCAGAGTGAGCAGGTGGGTCCCATGAGTGGACACTGGCGAGGCCTGTCTCTCATGGTGCTGTGTCCTGTGGCACATGGCTGCTGTGTTCTTCAGTGACATAGTGTTAGTCGATAGCGCAGTAGGACGACGAAGAATAAACTTGCCCTGAGCGCTGGTTCTTATTTGTAGTGTAGCACATATTGCACACCGAGTCTAATCTGCACGTTGCCCTCATTCGCCTTTTCTCTTTGACATTCTAAATATGCAGAATGGAGATTAAAATTGTAGCAGAAGCCAGGGTGGTCAAGAGTCTGGGGGTCAGACCTGGAAGGTTATGGCTCTTTCCAAACCTTGTAGCACTAGTGATGTGCTTACTTCAGGCTTGACAAGAGTTGTGTTCTCCTTACTCAGCGGTGAGGGGCTGAGATGCAGACAACAGTGGGGACAATGACGTTGTGTAATTGTTGGGACAACAGGCTTGAAGGAGAAAATGACGTTATGATTTAGTAATGGAGAATCGATCTGTCTTATGGTTTAAATTTACAAGGAGACAGTAAGGTCTGCTCTTACAAAGCTCTCAGTGTGAACAGAGTGAAGTTTAAAGAAAAGTCTTCTCTCAACCTAGTGGAGCTGTTGGTGCTGATCTTTTTGTCTGGTGATTAGTTTGTGTTTGCACACTTGGGGATGAATTGTCTCCCCTCAGCCCTTCAGATGCATGCAGCCGCAGCTTGGTGTGCAGCTTCGTGACTCTAGCATTGGATCAGGCTTTCTGAATGATAGTCATGGGTCAGTGCTCAAATAACGAGAAATATTATTATGCAATAAACAATTATTTTGCAAAAGATAGAGGAATGGAGCAAGTGGTTTCTGACTCTACTCACGGGTTTAAATTGATTGCTGAGGTATTGTTCCTCTTTTCATATATGCAGCTTTTGGGAGGTTTTTCCTGTGTCTTAGTTACTTTTCTCATGGCCGAGACAAAATACTCAACATCCAAGGTTAAACTAGGAAAGGTTTACTGTAGCTCACGGTTTGTAGAGGTCTCAGTCCATACTCCACTGGCTCCAAGGTAGGGTGGCATGGCAGAGGGGCATCAAATTGGAGAAACATCTCATGGCAGGACCAGACAGGGCCAGGCAAGAAGTCAGGAAGCAGCAGCAGCAGCAAGCAGACTTGCCTTCTTTCTGTCGCTTTATATCCCATCCAGGCTACAGACCTATTGATTGGTGCCACCTGTACCTAGGGTGGGGCACCCTTAATCCCAGCATCACACCCTTAATCCACATTCACAGACCTTAATCCAGCCACCTTTGAAACTCCCCACCTATGACCCCGTGAGGCTTTTGGGGAGCATCTAGACACAGCCATAATACCCTTGATTCCCACCTCCAGTTTGATGTAGACTCCCCATGTCTATGCCTCTCTTCCTCCCCGGACTTGTATTTAAGTGGAAGAGGGGGTCCCAGGCCTGCAGCCTTGCTGGCCACAAACAAGCACATCCTCTCTGCTCTGCAGTCGTAGCTGAGGTGACCGATGTCCTCACTGCAGAGGCAGGGCAGTCACTCCTCACACCTGCTCGGTGCCTTTGGCCGAGTGTCACCAGCAGGGCTTCCCTGGCTGTGGGGGCCCAGGCTGGGGCAGGGGCTCGGCTGCACTCACAGGGCATCTACTTCTCTAGTTCATGTTGCTTGTGCTTCGTAAGGCATGAGACGTGCTTTGGATCCATATGCAGAAAAAAGGCATTTTTCAGATAATAGATCCAGAAATAATGTGTGTTCTTCTTGGTTAGCAAGGTGTGGTGATTTGGAAGGATCTTGCTGTTCCTTCTGTATTTGGGAAATTTTCATTTGGGCAGCATGTTTTCAGATGGTGAAACTCTGAATTACAAAGGCATTCCTTCCCACCCCCCACCCTGTGTTTTCTTAAATGATTTTCATTCACCTAAACAAAGTATTGATCAACTTCCCAGGCACTCTGAAGATCTCATCTTGTGAACACCCTAGGATAGCATGCCTGTAGTGTGGGAGCTATTCACAGCAGAATTGATTAGTGTGCTGTGTTGTTTGCTGAGCGTCTGGGGACCCTTGTGCACCTGCAAAGATAAATTGCATCTTCTTGTGGTCCCTGTGGATGCGCACTCAGCTTTTTTACTGGCTAAGCCTTTTTTCTTTATCATTAGTTTTGTTCAATGCCATTATGATTTATTTCTCTTTACTGTCATTCATTGATTAGATTTTTGTAGTTCTATTCAAAACAACTTAAAAACTTTGAAACCTGGGTATGAATAAATGAGATATTTTGTCAGGAGTTTTAAATACACAATCAGAAAATGGGACAGGAAAGGCAAATGGCTTGAGATTCCATCCTGATTCAGGTTTCCTGGCTTCATAAGCCAAGCCTTCGGTTGGTGTGTCTGCTCACGCTTTGTTCATTTGGTCCTGACTTCGGTGACTCGGGCACCAGCACATGAGATGGATGCAATGCAGGGAGGCATGTCACCCTGCAATCTGCTGAGTGACAGCCTCTGGCTTAGGTGGCTGCCTGCGTAGGCCCGGGGCGTGCGGACGTCCAGGGCTACATGAGCTGTGTCACATTGCCGCTTCCAGAGGCGCAGGTGTCGGTGCATCTCGTTGCCAAGTTCCTTTAAAGACGACCCTGGTTCTGAACAACCCCGAGATAGCTGCAGCTTTGTCCTTCCCTGATGGGAGTCGTGGGACCAGGCTGGGCAGGGGGCAGAGCTCTGCATCGACTGCGGCTCTAGGACACATGTGGGCAGACCCAGCCGTTTGCCGTAACTGTGGTAACATGCGTGTGACCTTGTCCCCTTAAGACCTCTGAGCTGAGATGGCCGCTGGGACGGTAAACTCGGCTCGTCTGGAGCTTTCTTTGTGCTTTGCTGCTTTATTAGTTTGTATAATATGCTTTGTGTGATTGCGTATTTTCTCTGGGAAACCTAATAATTAAAGATGGCTATGGAGGCGCCTGTCCTGATTTACTTCCATCCTGTTTGGGGTTGATTGAATACCTCAGCTTTCATTGTCAGTATGAAAGCCCATCTGGCTAGAAATCTGTGAGCGTTAAATTTTGTTCACGTCTGGAATAGAGCAAAACTGCTTAAATGATTTTCATTTCAAACATTTCCCGTATGTTTGTATCTTTACATTTCATGTTTGGCCTTCATCTTTCTCTGAAGAAGTTAGGACTTGCCTCTTTGTACTTATTTTTCCTGTTTTTATTTCCTCCTTACGCACGGTAGATGTTAGCCTACGTTTGTTAAGAGGGTGAATTGGTGAGGGGTCAGTGGGAAGATGGCAGTTGATGTGATTCATCTCCATAGAGTCCACAGCTATCCTCACAGCTTTGCTCAATTGTGAGCTCGTTGGGAATTGGCGCAGAATGTATCTTATCCATACACCCTCTGAGAGTAGCGTATTAAACGCTAATAAATATTTGTGGAATGAAGAAACACATGGAATGTTGGTTTTAGGAGTCTGTTGGCAGCAGGGACTTCATTACATCTGGATTCTAGAGGTTAAAAACATTCAGCAAATATAGTCCTTCGGTCTAAAGCAGACACTGCGGAAGCCCTCGTGGTCCTTCTGTGCAGA
This sequence comes from Hystrix brachyura, assembly GCA_016801275.1. Taxonomy (NCBI): domain Eukaryota; kingdom Metazoa; phylum Chordata; class Mammalia; order Rodentia; family Hystricidae; genus Hystrix; species Hystrix brachyura. The sequence goes on along the minus strand of QZML01000627.1, from coordinate 1,229,823 downwards.
GTCTGTACACAGGTGCGTGGTGCATCCTCGCCTTGGTGTCTGCCACGCCGTGAAGTACTTTGGCGTGTCCGGCTGTTTGCAGACACACGGCAGCCGGGCTATGTTGGGGCAGAGTGCATGATTCCTTCCCTTACTATTTGCCTAAGTATCACAACACGAGTCTTACAACAGAAGAGAAAAGTGTGACCCATTTGCTTAGTAACAAATGGTTTCCTCTCTCTCACCTAACTTTGGAAAGATTTACCAGGCCCTCCAGTTTCCTTGTTTTTGTGCTGGCTTCTTATTAGTGTTTGCAGGGTGTCACTGCAGGCCATGGAGCAAGTCAGTGTCTCAGCTCACTCATGTTGCAGAGCAGAAACCGTAGGGGCAGGGCGAGGGCCACGGCAGATGCTCCCACAGCAAACAGCGGGATAGTGGAGTCCGAGTTCTTCAACCACAGATTAGGTGATACCGGAAACTCAGAAATGAAGACCCAGGGACCCAGGCAGAGAACTGTGTGTGGTGTTTGTCTGCATTGGATGATGCAGGGCCAGCATGAAGAAAGGGATTGGGTGAAAAGTGTGTCCTCTGCTGGTAGTAGGCAGAAGGGGCACCCGCCAGGCTGTTTGTGCAGTCTGCTTCATCCTCCTTGGAGTGCTCTCCCCCACTTCAACTCCCTGTGGGTAGGGCCCTCAGGAAAGTGGTCCTCAAGGGGCAAGGGAGAGAGTCACCGTCAGAGGGTTCCTATTGTGTTTCGGAGGAGCGGACATCTGCTTTCCGTGACCCTTGAGCAGAGGAGCTCTGCTTTCTGTGCCTCCTGTGGGAGAGAATGAGGTGCTGGAGGCAGGTGATAGAGGCCTTTTCTCATACTACTGGAGTTCTGGAGCTTAAGGAATGTGAAGCCCAGAGGGTGTCTGACAATAGTTTAATCTCAATTGTTTTATAAAATCGGAGCGATGTTGTCATACTTTGTTTTTCTCAAAGGTAACCACATAACACTTTGTCATGAGATTGGAATATAAATGGATTCAACTTGAAGGTTGCGTGTTATATGTTCTTACCGAGTTCGGTTTTATCCTAGAAAGTTAAAGCTAGAAGATAACATGGAAGTTGCCTTGTTGAGTCTCAGCGCTGTCCTAACTGGGTGTGCAGGGGTTGCTCAGTTTACGTGGGGCAGAGCTTGCTGTGCACAGGTCATTGCTGATTCACAGCAGCATAGCTGCCTCCTGCTGGGGGGTGTGTGTGTGTGTGTGTGTGTGTGTGTGTGTGTGTGTGTGTTTCTTCCTGTGTCCTGCTTTCATTTGTATTAATTGTATACTTGTGAACTTACTGTTCTTTTTTTTTTTTTTAAACTTACTGTTCTTATGCATGCTCTTTCCTTCCAAAAATTGAATTGTAATCCCTGCTCCATGAAAATTCTAAGTGTGAAAACTGCTGCTTTTCCAGATTGGTATAGCGAGGAAGGTTTCAGTTAGTTGTAAGGTGGAGATCATGGGAACGTATCATTTCCGTCTTACTGTTTTAAAAATTCCATAGTTCTTGATGATTTTGTCACCGTTTTCTTACTTACCTGATCCAAGAAGTCATTGCATATTTTCATATTTAGCCAGGCTATGATGACCTTAATCCTGATTGGAGGCTCTCTACTGAGAAGAGAAAAAAAATAAAAGGTGAGTTGTAGGAAATATGATCATTAAACCCTTAAGAGGCTCTCATTATGCAGGGTGTGCTTTAGATGATATAAAAAGTCTCCAGGTACTTTTGCTTCACTTTGGAAGAAGCACCTAACATCCATAGGGCTGGAACAAGACATAGAGCCGGGGTTCTGCTGCTAGGCCTTTCCCAAGGGTGAGGCAGACCCTAGGGAGCAGCACAGCTCCCCTGTTTTGGGCCGGCACATGGAGATGGCACACGGAGTTCAGAACTCAGGGCACGTGCCCTGGAGAGCTAGCCGTAAGAGAGTCACCATAGGGGAACTGCTGTAGTTCTCTCTGGGTAGAAGGACGTTAGGCTTAGGCCAGTGGGTGAGGTTTTTAATATACATCTTCATGTGTAGTTCACTTTGAAAATGCACTCATTTGTTTTTATAAATAAGAAAAATAAAGATTTACATATAAATAAAGAAATTTAATTAGGTAAAACCAATAAATAAAAATTTAAGGATTGCAAAGGGTTTTTTTGAGATTTTAAAAATTCTTGTTTTTGACTAAGGATCATTTTTCTTTTTTCTGCTTCTCTTCTCTTCCCTTCTTTTTCCTCTTTGGTGCTAGGGATCAAATCCTTGCCCCTGTAGGCAAGCACTCTACTGCTGAGCCACACCCCTAGTCTCCCAGGATCACATTATTTTAGGTGAAACTATCAAAGTTAAATTTTCTTGATTTTTTAGGTGTTGCCTATGAAATCAGTGATAGTCACAAATTTTAAAATCTATAATATACTTGTTAAATTTACATTTAAAAAACACTGAAAATATTCATTACTATCATGTATATCAGTTTCCATGCTTTGAATTATCTGCTTTTGTTAAATGGTCATCTAATATACTCAGAAACACTTGTGAGGAAAAATAGTAATTTCTCAAAGCAGAATCTTGAATGTGATTTAAATGATTCGCTCCTATTCCTTCCTGCTTTCCGGGCTACAAGCCCCAGAAGCGCTCACATTTTCTTGAAATTCCTTATTTATATGAATTGCTTATGGCTTCTGTTGGAAGAAAATGGTGTTATGGTCTTTGTTTTTATTAAAATAGTGAGTTATTTTCATGGTGCTGAGCGCCAATGCAAAATATATCTTTCTCCTTGGTTTAAATATGTTTTTATATCTATGGCTTATTATTATTTGCATCGCCTATAAACCATTACCTACCCTTTGTTGGAAGTGCAGTAAAATTATAATAAATATCATGGCATTTCCCATTGAATTTTTCAGTTTGGTGAAGTGTAATTCATTTTACTCTCTAAAAATTCTTTATTGGCCTTGAGTAGCTTTCTTCTGTAAATTAAATGTTTAGGAGGAAATCAGCACTGGAAGCTTTTATATATCTGTCTTTTATTTTTTTAAGAGGTTTAATTCTCTCAGTGTTTGTCTGAAAGTGATAGATGTTCAATTTCTAAAACTTTTTATAGCCTTTGTATATGTACACTTTGTATACACCAAATTTTAACCCACTAATTTGAAAATCTCTTTCCTGACATATCTTTTTCCTGATTATATACTCTTTTTTCTTTTTTATTTTGTTAGGAGGGACTTTATTTACCTCTGTGTCCCTCGAGCTTTGGACTTTCACTCATTAATTGCTGGCACTCAGATGTTCTTCCAGTGAATCCCTGTACCATTTCTACCTCTTCCCTGAAGAAAAATTTGAGTGATGACTTCAATTTTATTTCTTCTCATGATTTCAGATAGCTTTAGGGACCAAATAAAGGGATGAATTTAGATTGCTCAGTTGATTATTATATTAAATGTGTTGTATTTAAACCATGGACCTTTTCTCCCATTAGATAAAGAGTCCTTTTACCCGCTGATAGATGTCAATTGGTGGGCAGATGGTGCCGTGACTTTGGCTCGATGCTCGGGTGCTTTAACTGTTTCCTCCGTGAAAACCTTAAAGAATTTACTAGGAAGATCCTGTGAATGGTTTGAACCTTCACCCCAAGTTACTGCTACCCATGATGGGGGATTTTTAAGTTTGGAGGTAAGGCTTTCTCCTTGAGAGGCATCATGTTTGAGAAGAAACAAATCTAAACAGCTGGCTTCTTATTTTGTCTCATGATCTGATTGTCTCTTTAAAAACAAAAATCTCTCATTGGAATCAGACATTGGGTGCAGCCAAAAGAGAAAAATCCATTGTTCAGTGAATTTTAAAAAATTGCATTGTAAGAGAATGAAGAAACATGGCAGTCATTTTGCTTTCCATGAAGCATTTCTTCTGAAATGATAGATTCTCCCTGGATTAGTCATCTTAAAATGTAGGCTGGTATGCCCTATTGTTAGGTGTTACCTCATGTTTAACTTATTTCCTTAAACTGTGGTACATAAAATTTTTGGTTCTTATAGGAAAAAAACTTGTTTATTGTAACAAAAGATTTGAAAATAGAGGCTAGTTCTTTAGAGTTATGCTTTGGTCATTTAAAATTCTTGTCTTTTAAGAGTAAAATAGCTTTTACTTCAGCAATGTAGGTTAACAAATATTTTTCACTCCGAAGTTTGTTAACTGAGTCTAAAGATATTCTTTAAAGAGAACTGTGGTTTCAAAATAGAAGCAGCTCTATTAATTCTGGAATGAAAGCTATCTTCAGCAGCCAGGCATTCAGACTTGTGGACTTTGTGAAGCTGTTAGACTTTCAAAAACAGAACGTGGGAGAGCTGTTCTTGGAAAAGCAAATAAATACTCTCATGTTCACTCTCTAAACAGGTGAAAAACATTGTCTTATTTTTCTGCAGCATATACAGAAATATCGAAAGTAAAAGAAATTCACATTCTTGGCTCCTTTATTTGCCTAGAATAATTACAGGTGTATATTTCCGGGACCATTGTAATGACCTGTTGGTAAATACGCTTTGATTTTGGAGAACTGGAGCTGGTAATGCAGTGCGTGTTTCCAGGGCCCTTAATGAATGTTTGTCTTAGGTTCCTTTGGTTTCCAGTATCAATCGCATGTCATGAATCAAACCAGAATAAGATTAAAAATACTGTTTTCATTAACTCTGGAAAGTTGTCTTTAGTTCCTCACTGTTAGTTCCACATCTTCTTTTTCAATTCAGTGTGAGATTAAACTCGCCCCCAAACGCTCTCGTTTGGAGATGAGGACTGGAGACGAAGACGACGGAGAAGAGGAGTCTGACTCCGATCAGGAGACGTCGGCCAAGGCTCGCTACTTCGGTTACATAAAGCAGGGCCTTTACCTGGTGACAGAGATGGAGCGATTTGCGCCTCCTCGGAAGCGGCCTCGAGCCGTTACGAAAAACTACCGCCTCGTGAGTCTGCGCTCCACGACCCCGGAGGAGCTGTATCAAAGGAAGGTGAGGGCACTATCCAGGTGCTGGCGTCAGGCCTTGCTTTATGGGAAGAACGTGATTTCTTCACTAGAGGAAGGATGCTAAAGAGGGGATGTTGGATCCTTGACATGGTGGAAAACCGGTATTATAAAGCTTTTGAAACTGATGCTGGTATTTGCATTTGAATAGTCAAAGTCAAAGTGGTATAAAAGAAGGATTCAGGATGGCGGATTCGTGCAGTGCTGTGTAGGTCCAAGGGGTTGTGCTGTCGTGTGGTGACCCTGTGTGTAATTCAGCCAGGTAACACTCCTTTGTGTTTCCTTGTTTGAAGATTGAAAGCGAAGAGTACGAGGAAGCCTTGTCTTTGGCTCAGACCTATGGTCTGGACACGGACCTTGTCTATCAGCGGCAGTGGAGGAAGTCGGCCGTCAATGTTGCTTCTATTCAAAATTACCTGGTAACGTGCTCAGTTCATATCCAGACTGTCTTTTGGTTTGGGCTTCGTTTTAAAGCATTCTACATTGATGGCTTTTCCATAGGTGCTGGAGCATTTTTCTCACTCGGGAAAATGCTCACGTCAGGATTGCTTTACAGCTGGACTTTGCTGCTAAAGATGTTTGAACAAATAGTCACTGACATATACTGATCTTACCTGATGTTTTCCTGGGCTGTGTCGGTTATCTCCCTTTATCCGCATCAGTCAGGGTCTACTCAGGAGCTACGGGGAAAGTCTCTTGGGTGAGAAGTGTTTTCTGGTAGCCAGCAGTGAGCTGCAGAGGGGTAAAGAGAACTCTAAGGAAGCCTCTGAGCTGAAGGGACCTGTGGAGGGGCCGCATCGGAAGGGAGGCCTCCGCCCTCGGCGAGTTTCTGTGGACCAGAAGCAGTCGCGGCACGGCGAGTGTTAGACAAGCGTCAGGCTTGTCAGGCCAGATCTGGTCCACAGTTGCCTGGGTCGGCAGTCGGAGATGGGTAGGATAGCAAGGTGTGTGCTGCTCGGGTGCCATGAGCTACGGTTTTGGCTGAGAAAACCCCAGGGATGGCATGGAGGAACCCTGGCCGCAGCGCTGGGCTCAGGTCGCTAGGCGCCGTGGCTGGGGCTGGCAAGACTGACTCCTCACGGGGTTGGGCTACGTGCGAGACTCCCTGGAAGGAACCTGCCCCTGGGCACCCTGAGGGTCAGTGGGAAGTAAGAGGCACCACGTGTGTGCATGAGTGTGTCCCCTGGCCCGTGCTGCCTGCAAGCCGGAGGAGCCGAAAAAAAGAAGCAGAGAAACCAGGACTGAAAACCCAAGCATCTCCCTTCGTAGTGGCGTCAGTGCCCTCTGCTGACAAAGCGTAGTCCGTGTCAGCTGTAGATGAGAAGTGCTCCGTGTGGCTGGCGGGGTGGGAGCGGGGGTGGGGAGTCAGTGGTTGGAGCTGAGGAGTACTACGTAGATAAGCCATATATCAGACTTGCCAAGGACTTGTTCTGCTTAAATCCTGCAGTTGGGTCCTTTCTGCCACAGTCCTCCCTTGTTAAATTGTTACATGGCTGTGACTTAGTCTTGGCTGCTGTCACACTGAGATTGCAGATGCGGCTTAAACAAGCTCCAGTGCAGGCTGGTGAGTCCCCCCCAAGGTGTCTGCTGGTCCGTTCCTGCCTTGCAGGTTTGCAGATGAATTCCTTCATGCTGTGTCACATACGGTGGAGAGCAGAGAGAGGAATCACCCTCTTCTTAGTCTTTTTTGGGCACCGGTCCTATCATGAGTGCTGCAGTCTCATGACCTAGTTACCCACAAGGCCACCTTCCTGAAAACAGCCACCCAGGGGTTCATGTTTGAACCCAGGAGTGTTGGGTTGACTTTCACTTCCCCAACAACCCGTGTGTTATGACTCTTGGCGTCTTCGTAAGGGCGTGCCTGGCTGGACTTGGGGCACACTCTCAAAGGGTTCTGCCTTCTGATCTGATGTTTAGGAAGCAAAATATGAGTGCCTTTGCCTGTAGGAAGAGTCTGGGACATGTTGGAAAAATTCTTGATAGTGTAGTCCCTAAAAGTCTATGTCTTACATGAGTAATTAAATAAAAACATGACCCAAAAGGCTGCTTGTAAGAAGTTGATGTGATTCAACCAAATAGGGTGGTCAGCGGTTAATTTAATAACAGAGAAGAGAGAACTTGAGAGGCAGTGGAAAAGGGGAGAAGACAAAGTTCAGAAATCAAACCCCAAACCTGTGTTATCTTTTCATTTTTTAAGATGAGGACTCTGAGCTCCTAAGTGCATGTCTACTCACTTAATGGCATTTTCTGTAACACAGTAAGGAACAGTTTGGGTTCCCCAAGGAGCTGAGAGCTGTCATTAGAGACAAAACAAGCAAAGTTTTAAATTAGGGATGTATTTAATTTAGTGAAATAAATAGACAGTTAAGAGTAAGAGCCCCAGACGAGTGGCTGTGGGGAGCTACAGAAGAGGCATAAATGTAACCTTTGCTGTTGAAGAACTGAAAATCTTCCTGAGGAGGTAGACTGCACACTTAGAAGTGTACATAACCGTACAACAAGATTTCAGATGCAACCCTAGGAGCTCTGTGAAGTAGAGATCACCATAGACCCAGAGAGTGTGGAAGGAAAAGGCGTGTGTAGTGTAAATGTGTTAGGCTGGTATCTAAGAAGATGCAGAGTTACACCTTCTCCAGTTAGAGGAGGGGAAGACATTCTTCTCAGCCGCCCCGTCCTTGTTATTAGCATATGTTTGTGATGCACAGCGAATTCATTTTTCGTGAGGAAACTGAAGCATACGCATAGCGAAGCTTGACTCTTTTCACTTCCTCGTTCTTTACCTCCCTCGTCTCTCCCCATCCTCAGAACCCCTTCCCGTCCTTTCAAAGAACCAACTCTGATTCTTTGAGCCCTTGTTATTTTTTAGTGTCAATTATTTTTTAGTCTCAATTTCATTAATTTCTACTCTGATCTTTATTATTTCTTTCCTTCTATTAGTTTCAGATTTGGATTATGCTTGTGTATAATCCAGATTATTATTATGCATTATTAGGCTATTTATTTGGAATCTCTCTATTCTGTTAGTGTGTGCATTCACAGAGGACAAATGCCTGGGTGTGGTGGCGCATGTCTGTAATCCCAACAGTCAGGAGGCTGAAGCAGGAGGATTGCCATAAGTTTGGGTCCAGTCTGGACTACATAGTGAGACTGTCTCAAAAAACAAGCAAACGGGTTGGAGATTTAGCTCAAGTTGTAGAGCACTTGACTAGCAAGCACAAAGCCTGAAGTTCAATCCCCAGCACCCTCGAAAAGAAAAAAAAACAAAAAACAAAAAACAAAACAAAAAAACAAGGAAACAAACCCCTTCCCCCAAAAAAGCAAAGAAAAAAGACAGGACAAAACCCAGAGTACAAATGATGTGAGCAAATTCAGAGATGATGTGCATGACTCATGCGGACAGCCACCTGCACTGCTGTTCCCTCACGTATGGTTTAGTGCCTGGCACATAGTTGGTGCCCAGTAAACATTTCATTGGCAGATGAGCTCTGGAAGTTGATCAGTTTGCCAGACCTGATATTCAGTGGCCGTGAATATTGGGAAATATGATTAAACAGCCTATTGACTTGGGCTTGGGAGGATGTTGATGTCCTGTGATGAATTAGCTACCTCAGGGATAGCCTTGTCCCTCTGGAGAGCAGTCGTCAGGTGCTGCAGGGTGCTGCAGGCACTTTATTTATTTATTTATTTTTTGGTGCTGGGGATCGAACTCAGGGCTTTGTGCTTGGAAAACAAGCACTCTAACCACTGAGCTAAATCCCCAGCCTGCAGGCACTTTAATACCTCTGCTTTTACTTTCTTTTTATCTAGAGTAAAATAAAGAAGCGATCCTGGGTGCTCCATGAGTGTCTGGAGAGAGTTCCTGAAAATGTGGATGCAGCCAAAGAGCTGCTACAGTATGGTTTAAAAGGCACAGACTTGGAGGCCCTCCTCGCCCTGGGAAGAGGAGCGGACGATGGCAGGTGGGTGACAGGAAGACTGCACCCAAAGCCAGCGTGCTCCGTGACCTTCCAGCTGGGGCACTACAGGGGTAAACACCAAGTCACTCTGTATTGAAGCAGCTGCTGTGGTCAGTGCTTAATGGTCTTAAGGAACAAGTTTCTTCCTTTACATTCAGCATGTTCATGTATGGGGCTTGATGCTGAGAAGACGCAGGTGCTACCAGTGGTGGCCGAGTGGGGCCATTTCTGAGCCAGGGTTAGGGCACTAACGGGTCCTGTCCTGCCGTCAGGTGGGCCACCTTGGGGCAGCCTGTGCCCGATCCCTCTCCTCACTGGGAGGGTTGTGGCTCCTTTGTAGAGTTACCCTTGGCAATTATGTTACAGGTTGTATGAAAGTACCTCATAAACTCGTAAGCGCCATTCACATGACAGTTAATAATACTAGCAGCAGCAGTGTGGTTATCGGACAGGCACCAGTGTCTCAGCAGCAGTTCTGAATGTCAGCCGACATGTGAGACGTGCATGATAGTTGGTAGTGCATTTATAAGTAAAAGATTTCTGAAAAAAAAAAAAAAAAGATTTCTGGGAGACCAGTGTTCGCTGCCACCTTCGCATTGTAAATGGGAGGGACCCACGTTGCAGACTCTCTGGGCAGCTTTTTCCTTGTGTGCTGCCTCACTGTACTGGGTGAAGAGAACCCCATGTGCTTTCCTAAATAGTTTTCGTTTTCTTGATTTAAGAACCTCTGTGATCATTACAGATGACTTTTTCCTGCCTATACTATAGATTTAATGAATGAATCATTTTTGCTTGCAATGGCAAAGGTTTTTTAAAAAAATGATTAGCTGGAAAGCTAATTAACAGTTAGCTTTACAATTAGCTGGCTAATAATAAGCTAGAAAATAAGTTAACAATTAAATCACCCCGGGGCTGTGGATTTAGCTCAGTGGTTAGAGTGCTTGCCGAGCAAGCACAGGGCCCTGAGTTTGATCCCCGGCACCGGGGGGGAAAAAAAAATTCAATTAAATCACCCAAAGTAGGAGAAAGCAACTGTTTACTATATGAAATTTAAAAAAAAGTCGATTTTTTTTTAATTTCATATAGTAGACAGTTGCTTAGATTACTTAGAAAAATAGATTTGAGTTTTCTTTTGTTCTGGCAGGTTCATCCTCCCTGGCGACGTGGACATCGACAACGTCTCCTTTGAGGAGCTCTCGCCACTCACGGAGGACCCTGCCAGGAAGAAAGAAGAGAAAGAGCTCAGGAAGAGACGAGACCTACTTAAACTAGTGAACTTCTCTGAGTAAGCCTATCTGGTTCTGCTCCTTTGGCAATTTCTCTAAAACTCATAGTCATGTCAATACGTTCTTTCCTGCTGACGATTACAGTAACTGATTTCGGCAACTGAAATGCACGTAGTGTTGTTTTACCCTTATGCTTTTGTCTACTGTTCCAAGAATTGTGGGCTCCGGGGAATGGTAACCATTTTTCTTCTAATTTAATTCCCTGAGAAATGTCCTTCTGTGTAAATGTAAGTGGTCTGACAGAGTTGTTCAAACAGGTTGACCCTGGAACAGAAGGAACTTTGCCGCTGTAGACTGAAATTATTGACCTACTTAGATCGACTTGCAACATACGAGGTAAGGAGTGATTTTAATCACAGCCGTGTCGTCATTTGATCTGTTATTATAGATGCTGCCGACATCAAGCTCTGGGTTGGCAAGGGCCAGTGGCACTAAAGAAGAGTCGGGTGGCGGGCTATGGGCTGGGGCACAGAGCAAGGGCCGGGGCTGTAGTCAGGTGAGTCTGTGGCCACGTGTGGGAATGTCTCTCCGCAAGAGGAATCCAGAGTGGAAATGGAAGTGGAGAGAGCGGTTGCGGCAAGTCTTTCTGGAAGCGTTACTGTGGAGGCACCGAGAAACGAGGGTGGCAAGAGGCGGAGTCAGTGCAAGGGTTGTGTTAATAATAGAAGAGTTATTCGTATACTAATGGAGATGAACCAGCAGAGGGTGAGGAGGAATTTATTGGAGTAGAACAAAGGGACGCTTAACATGATTGTAGAAACAGGAGACAGAGCCTGGCATAATGGCACACACCTGTAATCCCAGCACTCTGAGGCAGGAGGATTACTGCAAGTTCGAGCCCTGCCTGGAGTACACAGTGAGACCCTGTCTCAAAACACCAAAAGAAAAACGAAAAAGGAAAAAAGAAACGCAACAGAGATGGAGAGCGTGGGTGAAAATCTTTCCATGTAGAAAAGCTAGGCTTTCAACGAGAATGGGACTGGGAGACAGGACATTGGAGGTCTGGAAAACCTCAAAGCACTGTGCAGAAGTTCGTAACAGAGACCATGAAAGGAAGCCTCCTGGAGAAATGTAATTCTGGGAGCAGTGCTAAGTATCGATTTGAGTTTAGTTGTTGCATCAGTTTTTTAAAGCTTTTTATAGTAAAATATTCCAGGCATTCTTAAAAATATAGATAACAGCCTGAAAAGCTCTTATGCACCCCTTGAACCATTTTCAACATTTTCCCAATCTTTCATTCCCCAATTTTCCCCTTCTACCTTTTCTTTCACTTGTTTTAAAGTGAATCCCAGAAATCCTATAATTTTACCCATCAACACTTAAGTACGTATTTCTGACTGATACGGACTTTTAAAAATAACCACAGTGACACTATTATTTCTAGCAAATGCTCTTCTTTTTTAAAAAAAATAAAAAAATTTTTTTAAGAGCTGGTTCATTTTCCTGCTGGGTTTTAAGGTACTTGAGGGCAGAGAGACAAAGTCAGAGAAAATGTGTTGTTCAGGGAGTCACCAGCGCATGTCACACTGCCATTTGCACATAGTGGACACTCAGTAAATATTTGGAAGATGAATGAACGGCTTGATCTGCATTGTACAGAGATTAAAATTATGTAAAACTAACCTGAAGTTCTTGTATAGAGGTAATAGGTGCTTGCCATGCACGGCCTTGGATAACTATTGTTTGTTGGTTTCTACCAGGTGGTTGGCGTTAGTTGGCCTACTGTAATTGATTTTTACTACCTATTTAGTTTGCTTCGAGATTTAAAAAAATTAATAGCACTTATAAATGTGACCCTTTTTAAAATGAAGGCAAGAGTGCAGATGTAGTTCTTAACAATTGATAGTTGAAATTAGTTAACTTAGACCTTATTTATTTATAGAGGTATAATCGTAAAGGTTTTTAATATTTTCTTGTCACCCATATTTAAAAGTCTATTCATTAAATCTCTGTTTCATCTCAGGAAATCTTAGGAGTACCTCATGCCTCTGAACAGAGATACAACGCTGAGTTCTTTAAGACATTCAGGAGACAGAATATTGTTCTCTCAGCAAGAACTTATGCTCGGGTAATTTGTTTTTTGTAAATAGAATAATCATGGTTATTAACGCTGTCCGAACCTTGGAGCTGTGCAGTCAGTGTTATTGCATACATATACCATTGCAGTGTCTTTTCTGTTGTAATGTTAAGGAATGTGGAGAAAGTGGACCTATGTTTTTAAATATTCATCAGTTGGTTTTAAAAATGAACAATTTTTGTGACATTAGATTGAAACCATATAAACTAAGAAGAAATCAAGACTATTTCAAAATATGTCATATCAGAACTATGTAAAAAGTAGCTTTTTGAATGTTGTCACATAAATCACCCCTTTATTTCTGAGGCCCAAATTGCTTCTTATACAGGAAAGTAACGTACCAGCCCTGGAGATTCTGTTTACCTACCACGGCCCCGACCTTCTCCCTCATCGCCTTGCGATTCTCTCCAACTTCCCGGAAACCACTTCCCCTCATGAGTATTCCGTGTTGCTGCCTGAGGCTTGGTATGTGATGTGACTCTGTTAACTAAATTTTACCTTTTTTTGAAATTATAGCCCTTTTTTTCATTCTCAACATCTTAAATTTAAAAAACAACAATTTTAATCTGATCTATGTAATTCTCCCCCATAATATAATTATTTTCAATTTATTTTTTTAAATAATCCTGAAGTGAAGGTGTGTTTACCGTAGCAGGATCACCTTAACTTAATGGACAGAGACTATGTTTTTTGGAAGCCTCTTGATTTTCCTGCTATATGTTCATTATGTACTGTTTTCTGGTCAAAAGCATTTGAACAATGTCTATCTGAATTAGTTGTCTTAGAAACTGAACTGTGGTTCTGATGGTATTAGCGACCCAGGAATGTTTGCATCCTACAATGCTCGGCAATCTTTTTTGCTTTCGAAATTCCAGAGACACAAAGACAAATGGGAATTTGAAACCCTACTTATTATTAAACTAATACTCCTTTTATTCATTTCAAGACTGATGATTGGTTGCAGCATGTGACAGTCCATATGGACGTCATGTCCCAGTATTTCCCCCTGTGGTTTTCTGGAAGCCAGAACATCAGCAAGGAGAATATGTCTGCCTGCTCTGTAGCTCAGAGATGGATAGGCCTTTCGTTCTAGGCGTGCAGGGCACTTGGGACAAGAGAGGTATGCTCAGCTCAATTATTAAATAGAGTAGGAGGCAAGAGTGGCGACGTCCATCTGTGAGGCCCTTCACACTCTGCGAGTACGCCCACTGGTAAATGTGGCTCTGCTGTTAATTGTATGATTCATCTTTTCTGATTCTGTAGTGAGCTGAGAGTCCCTCTCTTGCACTCACATTGCATATTTTTAGTGACAGATGGACTGATACCTGTGAAATCTGCAGTAAACGGTAGGCTGTTGAAACTGGGGATTGTCTGGCTTCCTCATTGTTATCATCCTTCCCTATCCGATATATTTAAGGCTTAGATGCTGATGATGGATGGTATGTGCAGAGAAATTGCTGTGTATTTGGCACATAATTTTGCTAGTGTCCCTGCTATTCTAGAAAGCTTGATTTACAGAGGTTTAGTAGCATGCTAGCACATATATGTGAAGCCAGGATTGGAACTTATGTTTATTTAGTGTTGTAAGTCAGTATGCTCTAAATATATGTTATGTTTCTTATTTCACATTATTATTAGTACAAAAAAAGTAAATCTCTCTTCTGATAAAAGTAAAGAAAGAAACTGTGAGATACTTTTTTCCTTTTTAAATAATTTTAGATCTCGTGATAGAGTAAATATATTTGTAAGAATATGTTTCAGAGCAAAAGTGTCTATTGTTCTTTGCCTCCTTGCAAAATACATCTAATCTGAACAGAGATGACTTTCTCAACTCTAAATTGCTAGTTTAGAGAAAAGGACTACTGTCTTTCAAAGTGTTTTTCAAAGATAGTTTCTCCTTAGATTTGAATGTATTTATATTTATTGTTTTCTGCTGACTGCTTGAACATTTGACTTTAATCTGAAATTTCAGAATTGGTTTGCAAAATAGTTCCCCAGTGTCCATTGCTGTACTGTCTTTGAATGCCCTGTGGTTTTCAGGGTGCCTGCCTCAGGGGTCTATTTAAATTACAGTAAGCACTTCCGTTACACAGTCTCACCATAGATGGTATTAGAAGATGAAACTATTAAGTCAAGGTTTGGGGATATGACATTTAGGAAAACTTTAAGTCTGATTTCATATGAGTCTTTAAGTTGTATTCACTTTTAAATTCTTGAGAAAAATAGGGATTTTTGTTAATCTTTGTCAAGAAAGTCTTGCATATTGAAGTTTTTTCCTCTTCCTTTAATTGGAGTAAGAAAGCAGTAGGATTTCATGGTAATGTGTCCATCCTCTTATAATTTAGTTTTTGAGAAAGAAGACCACAATTAATGCTGTGGACACAAATAATATCTTCTGTGATTTCTCCAATGAGTTATTCTTTTTCTTATGCTCTCATAATTCCCTGTTGATCTTTTAGCATGGCCCTTTTTACAGGTTATTACAGTATGTCATTTTCATTTCTGCCTTCTCCTCCTTGTTTCCTTCTTAACAAACACCAGCCTTCAACCCCAGACTAACAGTATGGGCAGAGACCATCAATCCCAGATTAACTGTGCAGGCAGAGAGACTGTCAACCCCAGACTGTGTGGGGAGAGACCATCAACCGCAGACAGACTGTGCCAGGAGAGATCGTCAACCGCAGACTAACTGTGTGGAACCTGGGCCGTAGGACTGGGCAGGGTTAGTGGGTGCTCTGCTAATGTGCGCTGGTCAGATAAACTGATCCTTCTCATGCATTTACAGAAGACGCCAAGGGTATCCCAAGGAGAGTGTGTCTCTTGCCAGCGTGAGACAGCTCCAGGTCTGCATGTCCCAAGGCTCTGGTGGCCTGAAGGTTCAGTTGCTGTTCTAACCATTGTTAAGATCTGCTGTCTTTTACACTGTTCAAACACTGTACATACTGAACAAATCTTTGTGGCCTTTTCTGCTTTCTCTTTTTGCTTTCTGTGGTACTGTTGAGAGCTGAGAAGGCAATCTTGCTCCTGCCCACCTTCAGCGCCATCACAACCGGTGCTGCTTCGGCCTCCCTTGCCATTGGATAACCCCTGTGCTTGGGTTTTGCACATGATAACAAACTCTAACAGCTCCCATCACACAGCACCAGCCTGAGTTTATGTCGATGTATGCCAGTCTCCACATTTAGGAGCTGCTTAAAAACCACTTTCACCTGCCTGTTTCTCTTTGTGCTGTAAGAATTATTTCTTTTCTTTTCTTTTTTTTTTTTTTGTGGTGCCAGGGATCAAACTCAGGGCCTTGTGCTTGCTAGGCAAGCACTCTAACCACTGACCTAAATCCTCAGCCCCAAGAACTCTTTCTGAAACAGATAAAGATGAATTCAAATTTGAGACGAGAGGTTGCAGTACTGTTATTGCCTGACTCCTTTGGGAGGACTAATTCTTCATCTTTGGTGATGAATAGGACTCCAAGCTGGGGGAACACCCATGTCTCCTAATCCTTTGCTTTATAACTCTTGGATTTGAATAGTCAGATGTAGGCATTTTTTTCTGTTGTTAGAACAATAGAAAATTTATGCCATAAAAGTAGAACTTTGATGTACATTTTAGTTAAATTTTCAGTACAACAAATGTGATTAGGTCAAATTAATTTACCTGATAACTTGAATCATTGATGAGGAATTTCTCTTTAGAAAGATTAGACATTATCTCAGTTCTTCATAATTGAAAGATAGAAAGGAGTCTGCATTTTGCTATGCTCGTAGTTTCAGATTGATGATGTGTAAATAAGTTACATTAGTTGGTAGTTTTTCTAAAGGAAAGAATTTGAATGATCTTTTTCATTGAAGCTACAAATGACGTTAGGCAGCTTTCCAGTCAGAAGGTTGATTACTGTTGTTATTTTTCCTGGAAAAATGGCAAAAATGGCACGAGAGGGTTCTCAAATAGTTTTGTGAATACTCTGGAAGGTTGTCCTCCATGAGGCTCTTAACTCATGTTTCTTGCAAAGCAGGTGTTGATCTTTGAATTTTAATCTTTTCTTGAGTCAAATTTATAACATCTAGAGTACATATGAGACTGATTTAAAAATGAAAATATTTCTGAACAGCTTTATATTATTTCATTTCCTTGAAAAGTGGCTTAAAGAGCTGCATTCCTCCTCTGCAGATAAAGTCCAGTCTGGTGGGGAAGACAGGTCAGGCCAGCGTGGATGTGACCACTGGGAAATAAAGAGGCCTTTCCTTTTGCAAAAGTGGGTGCTCAGGTTCTCAGAGGGAAAAGGTCAGATTGGGCCTAGACTGCTGAGTGCGATTATGTTGGGTGGGCCAAGTAGGAAGGCGCAGTCTGGATAAATCTTGAATCTGAGGCTGTTCACCTACTGCACAGTGCCATCTTGTTAAGTCGCATATGCACATGACCTTCCAGATTAACTCATTAGTTAGAAATGAATCCTTGCAGAGGGTTTCCAGTAAAAAAAGTAGGAATTTCATTTTACTTATGTTTTTCTGTAGACTAGCCTTGTTTGTAAATATTTTATTTTTCTTCAATGAAATTTTAAAAAGCACTTTTTGTCAGTTACTCTATTCCCACATAATTTGGTTATTGTAATGAAATGTCACCTAACCTGTAGGCTGGAAAAGGAAGTAATTATGGAAAGATGAGGTCACTGCATTTACTTTTTTTTTGATTCTTACAGAGGTGGTTCTTTCCCTTTACAATTGAAAGATTCTGGCTGGGGATTTAGCTCAGTGATTAAAGTGCTTGCCTTGCAAGCACAAGGGCCTGAGTTCGATCCCCGGCACCACAAAAAAAAAAAAAACCAAAAACATACAATTGAAAGGTTCATTAGTTAGCTAGTAAATGTTCAGTTCCCATTTGTCTAGTTTGCTTCTGAGTTGCTAGGATCAAACAACAATACGGTAGCTGGTATTCTGGGCTTGGAATCTTTAGTGGCCTTCCAAGGTGACTGTCAGGGGAGGAGTGTAGAGAAAACAGGCTGTGCTGAGAGTTTCTGAACCCCAGAGAGGCTGGCTGCGCGAAGCTGTCTGGAAGCAGGGTCTGGGGCTGGCGGTGGGCTGAGTGGCTTGCCCATCTCTTGGCATGGTGGACATTTCAGCTGTTGACTCAGTTAATTTTTGTCCTCCTGTTTCTTTAACAGGAGAATGGTTTTAGTAGGATTTATCTGATAAGAAGGGAGAAACTAATATTATTTATAAGTAATTTTTCTGGGCTTTGGAAATATGTTGATACTACTATTTGTTAGATGTCTGGGACTCTGAGGAATACTAAAGAAAGGAAGGTATACTGATGAATTCATTTACTTTATTTTATTCAACCAACATTTCAGTACTGAGTGTGGAGCATCTAATTTTATATTTCACATATAGTTTTCACTTCATGTTCTGGAAGTAAGCAGAAAAGGGCTTACCTTGCTTGCTCTGAAGACCGAGTATTTGAGAGGCATTAGTGAAATATGTCCTGGAATAGGGAATTGTTTTAACAATTAATTTTAATTGCGTTACTGTTGTAGTGTGGATGTAACTGTTTTGAAATCTTTTTAGTGATGCTTAGTACAATTTGAAGGTTCTGTTTTCATTTGAAATTTTTTTTTTTTTTTTTTTTGTGGTGCCGGGGATCGAACTCAGGCCCTTGTGCTTACAAGGCAAGCACTCTAATCACTGAGCTAAATCCCCAGCCCCCTTCATTTGAAATTTTAAAATCCGAGAAGTCATGTCTTTCCTTTCCCCACCCTTCCTCTCTTCCTTTCTATGTGTTCTTGTGAAAGGTGCTGTTTCTAGCGTCAGCATTACCAAGTGATACAGAATTATACACTTTTCATAGAGATGAGGTTTATGTCTCATTATTCATTTTCTTCTGAACTTTAAATAAGTGGACCAATAATTTCAGAACATGTGATCCTTGAATAGATTATAACATACTCTGAATGTTGAATTGCCTCAGGGAAATCATCCCCATAATTCTTTTTGGTCTCACTTTATCTGTGGCAGTCAGGATTTCATTAATATGTAAATACTCATCTGTATCAGCAGTGTGTCTTCATCATACTATATTTAATTAACATATAAATAACCCTGGGAGACACTTTTTCCAATTTCTCATATGGTCAAGACTGTTAAAATGTTGTATTTATATAAAAAATGCTATTAAGAATCAAATTCATATTTTATAGAAAAGCATGTATTTAAGAAATATTTTGACTCGGTGTGTACTCATCTCATTAAATCCTAAAAATGTGGAACTGTGTATAAAAACTATGAAAACCATGGCACCCACAGTGCCTGGCTTACAGGACATGGTGGTGCTGCCACCCTCGATGCGGAGAGGTGGTCACTGGCACCCCACAAGGAGCAGACGCTTTTGGTCCAAATTTGCTGCACTCTGGCTGCATTACTTTTGGGAAGTCTCAGCGTTTGGTGTTTTGGGGCCATTGCAGGGCCATAGTGGTGGTGGTTGGAGAGGATCTGGTTGTGGAAGTGGTAGCAGCGGCCAAAGGTTCTGAAGATGTTGACAGGAATGTTGTATTATGGATCTCTCTCAGTTTCTGCTCCAGAAAACAGGCTTGCTAATAGAACGCTAAAGAAGCAAATGGGTGGTTTTTGTGGGGAATTGCTGTGGGTGAATGATGGCCTCTAGTTAGATGGAAACTGAGTCTCTATGGCAACAGCATCAAGAGGTGTGGGCTTCAGGATGGGCTTAAATCATGGCGTGCATGTCCACATCTTCCTCAGGCCTCGATGCCATCCTGCCTCTGTGCACCAGTAGTGCTGTGTCTTATACACCCGTTTGCATAGTGTCTGTTTTCCATTCCTGTTGAAACGTTTTTTAAGTATAGGTACTGTGTTTTTTCTCAAAACCTGAGGTGCTCAATGAAAGTATATTGAATGAATGAATGAATGCTTATATGTAGTCATGAATTTATATAAAACCAGGAGATCCATTTCCTT
Source organism: Hystrix brachyura (assembly GCA_016801275.1). Taxonomy (NCBI): domain Eukaryota; kingdom Metazoa; phylum Chordata; class Mammalia; order Rodentia; family Hystricidae; genus Hystrix; species Hystrix brachyura. The sequence continues at coordinate 1,210,527 of QZML01000627.1, read as the reverse complement.
TGAATGCTTGTGTTTTGCTTCACTTCCCTGTATAATCTCTCATTTAAATGTGAGCTCATCAGCTGTAGCAGCATTAGATTTACTTGCGCTGCCAGTACCTAAGCCATCGACCCTTGAGCCTCTCCCTCTGTGCTCCCCAGCCTGCTTTTCCTTATGCCTGAGTCTGTGCTGGTTTGCGGTGCAGTTCGGCCAGGTCTCCCACTTTTCAAGGAAATGAAATAATATAAAGCTGTTCAGAAATATTTTCATTTTTAAATCAGTCTCATATGTACTCTAGATGTTATAAATTTGACTCAAGAAAAGATTAAAATTCAAAGATCAACACCTGCTTTGCAAGAAACATGAGTTAAGAGCCTCATGGAGGACAACCTTCCAGAGTATTCACAAAACTATTTGAGAACCCTGTCGCGCCATTTTTGCCATTTTTCCAGGAAAAATAACGACAGTAATCAACCTTCTGACTGGAAAGCTGCCTAACGTCATTTGTAGCTTCAATGAAAAAGATCATTCAAATTCTTTCCTTTAGAAAAACTACCAACTAATGTAACTTATTTACACATCATCAATCTGAAACTACGAGCATAGCAAAATGCAGACTCCTTTCTATCTTTCGATTATGAAGAACTGAGATAATGTCTAATCTTTCTAAAGAGAAATTCCTGATCATGGTTTTCCAGTTTCTCTGAGCCATTTAAATTCTTCTTTGCTCATGGTTGCAAACTTGGTTTTATGCATTTGCGAGGGAGACAGTACCTTTTGCAGTTGTTGCTTACTTCTGTCTCGTGAATCAGCTCTTCACATTTTCTTACTACTTTTAGTGCATCAGCCAAGTGTAATGAACAGAACTGATTGCAGTTGTTAGGTATTTGTAAAATAATAATGGATACAACTATTAATATGATGTTGTTTATTACAAGGCAGATCTTGAAGTGTTAGAATACCATGTATCTTGTATTTACTACTCAGGAAAACCCTTTTTGCTGGTGATAGTAAACATGATACCTTTATTATGGTTCATAGTGAATATTTATTGTCTGCCAGGTGCTATCTTAAAGGCTGCATCGGTGCTAAGTAATTGTATCCTCCCCAAACCCGGATGAGGTGACTGTTGTCATCACCCCTATTTCACTAGTGAGGAGTCGAAGCGTAGGCAGACTGAGGAATCCCTTCAAGGGTCTGCAGCCATCTAGGAGGGAGCCACAGTCGTAATGCAGAAGGCAGACCTCTGAGAGCATACTCCTGATTGTTATGGATCAGGACTCAAGAATCCCTGAGCTTTAGTCTTGTTTTCATTGGGCAGGTGCTTACAGTATTTACTAAAGAGCTGCGGTAGCTGGGCCCCAGAACTCAAGCTGTGGGTGGGAGGCGGGGAGCCCGGCTCCTAGAGTGGTTGTGTTTTCTCTTCTCTCTCTTCACACTTCAGCCGCATCTGGGAGTTTCAGGATATCCTGTCAGCTTCTGCTCTGGTGTCTAAGTGATTTGTTAGTGGAATTAAACCCTCACAGGCTGGAAGAGAGCGCTCAGCAGAGGCCCCTTTTCCAGCTTGGCATTAGGAGTGGCTTTCGGGTTGGTTTCCCATTGATTTTGAGATCGACTGGCCTGGTTCAGTGGTGGTAACTACACTGTGGTTACATACGTGGGCCCAGATTATCATTATTTTTTGTGCCTTATTTACCAGAACGTGTTCTTCTTTGCTGAATAATAGAAATAAATACAACTCCACATTTTAAAACCGTAAGAGGTGGCAATTAGTAATAATACACTGTCTATTTAGCCTGTTGTTTCCAAGGCAAAGAACATGACGTAAAGAACTTCTTAGATGTCTATTTTTGATAAAAGTTTCCTTGAAAAAGTTTTATAGTTAGCGTCAGAAATAATTGGTGAGAGAATTGTTGACTCTAATAGAACTATTCATTCCTTTCCTGCTGACAGATAAATGTTACCTTCAAATGAAAGCAGCATATTTTATTGCTTGGAATAACATAATGAGCAGGGTTCCAATATAAAGAATTCTAAAATTAAGCAAAAGCAGTCATTATTTTGTAAAGAGGTAATTTCAGTGTAATTTGTAATTCTTTTTATTTGTACAGATGATGGATTTAAATTTTAGGACTTCGCAAGTAAAGATGATAACAAAATGGAAGAATATAAGATGAATTAAAGTCTATGTGAATGAAGTTTTAGGTTTACAACTTAGCATTCGAAGTGTAAGTTTTGCAGCTAACCAAACTTTGTACAGTTCTAGAAATAGAGCAGTATGATATCTTGGTTTTTTTTTTAAACTGCTATTTCACCCAATCCATTCAGTAATTGCCTCACATGATTAACATGTTCCTGCTCTTGAACCCCCTCGTGGTGCATGTGGAGCTGTCCCATTGGGTGGCTTGTACCACTGAGGGACAAATGGATCTAATCACTCTTATGTCTTTTTACTAATAAAATTAATGAAAAGCCACCCGATGGGACAGCCATGCGTGTACCACCAGGGTTTCAAGCTGTTTGGCAGGGAGACATTTGATTTACAGCCCCGTCGTTGAGTGTGTTAATGATTTAGGTGTGAACAGAATTAATGAACAGCATTTTCTTTGGATTTTATTGAACACTGTATTATCCTCCTTAACCTTATGAAAGAATAAGTAATTAAAATTTTTGCTTTTCAAAAAGATAAGAACGAGTAAGCGCAAGGCCCTGAGTTCGATCCCCAGCACAAAAATAAAACCAACAAAAAACCCCCCAAAAAACCCAATCACTTAAAAAGATAAGAACAGAACCAACCAGTTATTTTGAAGTGTAACGCTGGTGACTTTAGAGAATTATACATTTTTTTTTTGTTTTGGACTGGAGTGCAGTGGGTGTCCGCCTACCTAAGTAGTAGATGCCACCATTCACAGTGCAGGTCGAACACCCGTACCTGCAGAGTCCAGAACCTGAAGTGTTCTGAGTGCGGACACAACGCTTTTCTGAGTTGGTGCGGATGTTCCCCAGTACTGCACTGCCCAGCGTCATGATCCAGTGGCTCGGGTTTTGAATAAAAAATCCTCAAGTGGTGTGGCTGACCCTCCTGTAAATTTAATAATGTGTAGTAGGAAAGCATTCTTGTTCTTACTCTCAAACCTGTCGATTTTGTACTGTGCAAATGCGGCCTTTTATGAACCAATTATCCCCTTTTATTGCCGTACCGAATCTTGAATTTTTGTGATATCCATGAAATCACTTCAAAAATTCTTCATTGTGCTGAAAATTTTAAATTCACTCAACACTTTTTTTTTTTTAAGAGTGCTAAATGCCAGGCACTGTTTTAGGTGCTGACGGTGTGCTGATGTAGCCGTAGACAGAATAAATAAAATGTTTTCCTTAAGGCATTTTCATTCTGATTCAGGGGGAGGGCCTGTTCCTTTCTTTAGTGCTATCTTTTGGAGCAAATACAGAATTTATGGTGCTTTTTTTATCCAATACCTTACACTCTTTAAAATTTGGTTTTAAAATAATCTGTTTTATGGAAGCATCTGTAAGAAGGTGAGAGAGGAGAAAGAAAACTGCTTTTGTTTTTTTATGTCAGCATCGGTGATCAGATCTCAGATGGTGCTATGTTTGGTAGAATTTCGGTTCCTGATTAGTGAACTGTTGGTTACAGAGTTTAGTTTAAGCGAATCCTTTAAATGCGTATGTAAAAGGGAATGTGCATCCTCTTGGGCTGACTGCACTGACTGGGGAAGACTCAGGTTGCCTTCTCCTGCTGGGCACAGATCTGAGTGTACTCTAGTGTAGGAACTGGGGGCGTGGTAGAAATGTGGGTCAGCCTGCGTGGTAGCCCTGTGTCCCCCTTAGGGGCCATGTTCCATGCTAGCTAAAGGTGTGAGCTGCCTGGGACTCTGACTGGGTGGCTTCACATCAGTGCTCTGCCATGTATTTGACATGTTCACTTCTGCCTAATCTCTCGCTGCAGTCTGAGGAAGATAACATCACCTGCTACATTAGGTTGGCAGGACCGCGTGGAAGCATGGTCTGTTAATGGTGCTGTGTACTGTCTGATTTGTAGTAAGAGATTGATCGATCAGTGTTGGGATTACTGTTGCTGATCATTGCTACTCTAATAATCATAGTAACGCTACTATTAGCATATTTAGAAGCAGGCCACTTGTGTTTTGTCTTAAAATTGCGGCAAAATATTATACTCAATCTTTCAGAGTGGGCCTTTGAGGAGAACTTATTTTTAATGTATTTTTGTAAATATAGATTTATTTTCTTACCCATTTCTGTTCAGTGAAAATAATAAAGCTTTTCAGCTTCCTAGACTCTAAATTCCAAGTAAATATATTTTACTGAGGGTCCCATCCCATTACTAATCTGTTTAATAATACCTCTTGTATCTACTAGGTACTCTGTATTGAAAATACAAATCTTACTTTCAGATACATTTTTATAAAATTGTGTGTAGTTTAAGGAATTGTGTCAGTTCTAATTAGAAAATCGTAATACCTTAATGAATTTATTCTTTTCCCTTGTTCTCAATTCATTGTTCTAATTTATTGGTATGTTGGAAGAGTGAGCATTATCACTGTTCTATCAACTTGTTATCTATTTTCCTGTTCATTTCAGTGCTTTGCCATAAAATATTTGTTATTGACATGAAAGAAAATAAAATAGTTTTTATTTGGTGGCAAATGAAATACTGTGATTGTGGCATTCATTCTAAATCATTTCTGAATGAGTCATAATTTTAAAAATATGTATGGAAACGCCTGCAAGTTGTGCGTTGTATCTGCTCTGCTAGCTGAATGTGGTGTGTCTAGTGTACAACACGGTAACCTTCTTATTTTATAGACGTAGCGGGAGCCTTGACTTGGGATGATTTGCCACAGCTGTCATCACTGCAAGGCGATGCTGTTGATTACTCAGTCATCACTGCTCCTTCTCAGACCTTATTAGCTTCCCCCTTCTCCGTTCCAATCCTCCAGTGGTTTCCTATTAGTTTTTACACGAGGCCCAATCTCTTTCACAACGTAATTTTCCAGTGTTTATGAAGTGTTTCTTCTGCAAAGCACGTTCCATAACCTAATAATAAGAGAAAGCACAGTCCTTTTTCTTGGGCTATGATAAATTTCAGGAAAATGCTCCTGTTGATGCTTAGGAAAATGAGAGAAAATGTTTTATTGAGGTATAACAGCAAAGCAATTGAAATTTATTTTTAAGTGTATTGTCTGCACTCTTACTTCAGAACAATTCGGTTGTTGTCATGGATCCATGGATGTTACACTAAAGGGCCCTTCAAAGTAGAAGGGTTTAAACCTTCCCTGCAGAGAGGCCTGTGCTGGCGGCTTCAGGGCTTATTAAAAGAGATGTTTCATTGTGGTGCTGTATTATCTGCCATACTGAATTTTCCTCCCCTTTCCTTTAAATTTATTCTCACTTCCGTGCAATCAGGTCTCATCTCTCCTCTCTCAGATGCTTTCTGTTGTCTTTTAGTGATGCTTCCCAGCCCTCATCACCGTTCTGTCCTCGGGGTCTGAGCTGTCCACGGTGGTAGCACTGCCCCATGTGGTTGTTTAAACATAGTTAAAGTGAACTGAAGTGAAGCTTGCTTTGTCAGTGTGAGTGTCCTCCTCAGTGTTTGACACACACACATGCAGCTCTTGATTGCTGTATTGTATGGCACCGACATTTGTGTGACCACCGGAAGCTCGCTTGGATGGCTCTGGCTCCTGTTGGGGTCCATTCATGCTGGCGTGAAGCTCATAGAATACAAGCTCTTGGCAAATGCTTTAAAATGTGTGAGATGGGCACATACCCATGCTAGTTGTTTAATTCTTTGCTAATTTTTTTCTTTGAAAGCTTCCTTTGCTCTTTGAATCTTTTTATGATTGGAAATCAGCAATACTGGGTTTTCCACATACACACTGTCATTGTGTACTGTCTGTGTCATGCAGCGCTTATAGTACTATAAGCAGGAATCTTGGCGCTCAGGGCTGTGAGATATTTTTTGCATCATACATAGGTTCTTGTAAAGAAACGAAATGTGTGTTTTAAGTGTTTGTTTATTGTTTTTTACATTTAAGCCGTCATGGTGACTCCTTGGTGATCATTCCTTGGCATGAACGTAAACACCGAGCTAAAGATTGGTGCGAGGAGTTGGAGTGCAGGTCAGTAGGATCCGGCGTGAACATCTTCCTTTCCTCATGTGGTGGTGGGTACATGGCCTGGTGGCAGCGATGTGTGGCTTGTTCTTTGTTACTGGGTGGCACTCCCTGACTTAGAAAGCTTGAGTGAAGTTTGAAAAAAACACTACTGACTCAGCCATTTCAAAATTTTTTAATGAGGAAATGCTAAATGTGACAAAGGAATTATTCCAAAAATTACTACCGTAACTCTTGATTTTGAGGTGTTCTCTTTCAGTCTTTCACATAAACAGATTTATTTGTCATAGTTGTATTCATGGTACACATGCGATTTTTTTGTTTGTTTTTTTGAGACAGGGTATCATCAACATAAGTAAGATGCATTTCCTCTTATGTTTATGTACAATGAAAACAAGATTTCTCATCTCCAATTCGAATTGGATTCACCCACCGTTGTTCCCTAAGCTAGGCATGGCTGGCCAGCATAGGAGATTTTGATTTAGTGGCACCTGGCTGTGTACATTTTTGTAAAAGCTTCCCAGGGTCATTTTATTTTGTTTATACTTATTTGATTGATTTATGGCATTTTATTATCCATTCTGATTTATTTTCCAGTCAGGAAAACCAGTGGGAAAATTTAAGTCTCCAAAAATGTCTCATCGTGAAAGAGTAACCACACATATGAGAAAACACAGCACAGACATGTGCGCACGCGCACACACACACACACACGCGCGCGCGCGTGCACAGGCACACACCCATTCTCCCTGCATCCGTAATCTGCTCTCTGTCCCTCTCTGTCCTTGTCTTTCTCTCATAGCTGTCTGTATTTTTTTGCAGTGTTCGAGTCAGTTATTAGTTGTTCCTTCTGTTGCAGAATGGTTGTTGAGCCGAACCTGCAGGATGACAGCGAGTTCCTGTATGCTGCGCAGCCGGAGTTGCTGCGGTTCCGGGCCACGCGACTTGCAGTAGAGGAGGCGATGGAGTGGTACCAGAGCAGAGCGGAGGAAATCGAGCACCATGCCGGCCAGGTGAGACTGCCCACTGCTGAGGCTGCTCGGGGTCCTAGTGGGGCTCTGTGCATAAACCAGGGTCATCAGAAACGAGGTGAGTGCCCTGCCTGGGGACAGAGGGGGAAGGCCAAGCGAGTCCATGTCTCTGTCCAGAGTCTGTCACAATGGTAGGCCACACAAATCCCGTGACTTAGCAAAAGGTGTGCATATTCTAAAAAAGTGGTTCTTTTCATAGTGTAGTATAAAAGACCTATAATATCTTTTTGTAGCAAGTATTTTATTTTGTTATATTTATTTATTTATTTATTTATTTATTTTTTCAGTGCTGGGGATCAGGCTCAGGGCCTTGTACTTGCTAGGCAAGTACTCAACCACTGAGCTAATTCCCCAGCTGCTGTAGCACATATTTTATAATGCTTTCTTTATCATCCTAATGTAAGAATCATAGATACTGTATTTTATCTTCAGAGCTGATATCCAGAAATTTAATTTGATAACCTAATTGCAGTATCCAGGATAAATAAAATGTCAGTGCTCAGCCTTGGCTGCGCTACGATGTAAAGTATGCAAATAGTCATTTTGAGCAGGATATGAAATCACACATGGATTTAAGTATGTTGTTAGGTTCAATGCCACAAATTACTGCTAAGGTTGTGAACAGGTAAGGCGTGGTAAAAGTTGTTAATAAAACAAAGTAAAATCTTCCCCTGGTTTATACATTAGTTACATTAGTATAAATTAAACCACACAAAAAAGAATTTTGTGTAGCTATTAAATAAAGTTGACTGAGACTCTGATGGTGATAACTAGGTTTTTAGGCTATCTGAAGGGTGAGCAGGAAGCAGGAGAGGTTAGTGTACAGCACTGCCCACGCACACGGGAGGCACAGCACCACTGGGTTACACCCTCGACTACCCCTAGGTCGCACTATGGGCACTGACATCCCCTTAGATGTATCACACACTGATACATCTAGATGTATACCCTAAGTGAATGGGTGCTCTGATACATCTAGATACATTGTATAAGTGAATGGATACATTGATATATTCAGATACATTTTCTAAGTGAGCAGATACATTGATATATCCAGCTACTTTCCCTAAGTCAGCCAGACTGTGATACATTCCAGTAGTGGAGTATTACTGCTCAAACAAGTGAACTGTCAAATCATGAAACATAGGGAGGAACCTTGAATGCACATGGCTAAGTGAAAGAACCTACTCTGATATGCCTACTTAGTATATAATTTCAGCTACATGACGTTGTGGAAAAGGTCAAACTGTAGTGACAGTAAAAAAAGGCAGTGGTTGTCCGGGGTTAGGGGGTGAAAGGCAGAGCCCAGAGAATTCACAGGGCAGTACAGCTGTTCTTTACAATGCTGTTAAGGTGGGTCTGTGTCATTATGCCGTCATTGAAACTCATAGAACATGTGAAAAGGGAGTGAGCCCTGATGTTGACTTTGAATCATGGGTGATAATGAACTGCCACCGCGGATTCGTCAGTTGGAAGAAGTGTTCCACTCTACTTGGGCAGAGTGATACTCTGCTGTCCTTACCTCCATCTCCTTCTGTGGCTCCTCCCTGACTTTCGCTCCCACCCTCGGGGAACTCTGACGCCTCCTGCCCAGCCACGTGCTCTCTCTGGATCCAGGGGACCCAGCACCTTCCTCACCTGCTTCCGTCCTTGAGTTAGCAGCTGTCCTTCACTCTGAGACTGCAAGATCTTGGAAGGCAGAGACCTCTCAGGCAGCTTTGTGTTGTAACAGCTGAAATGGTATTGGTACTTAGCAAACCCTCTGTAAATAGTTGTTAGGCCGGGAACAGGAGAGCCGATGTGTGGAGGCTGCAAGAAAGAATGTATCAGTGTAGCATTTGAAATATGAACCAGGGATATGTGGCAGACTGCTGCACATCTAGAGGAAAATCCTCTTTTTTTTTTTTTTTTTTTCCTCCACGGTTCTGGGGATCAAACTCAGGACCTTCATCCCCAGCCTTTTTTTAGTTTTCATTGTTATTTTGAGACAGGTCTTGCTAAGTTGCCCGGGCTGGGCTTGAAGTTTCGATCCTCCTGCCTCAGCTTCTCAGAGTGCTGGGATGACAGGTGTGCATCACCACACCTAGCAGGGAGAGCATTCTTTGTTTTTACCTGGTGACAACTATGTATTTGAATTGAACCCTAAGTGTCTGCGCTGGTCACTTCATCAGCAAATATTATTGGATGCTCTGTGCAGAGGAGGCTCCGTGAAAAGGAAGGACCTGAGCAGGGAAACCTTCCTTTTAGAATCAGAGTGTTTTAGAGTAAGAATAAGTTTGTGTTTTCACTGCCTGTTTTCCTCTGCCTGTTAATGTAATGTGAGAATTAAATAAGGTGCAGATCTGTGCTGTAAACTGTAATGCTTTATGAATTTAGGCAGTTAATTTAGGCAGTTATCTTCCCCTTAGTATCTTTATCTTCAGTTTTTTCTTCCTGATTGCTACCTTCAAAACAGTTTGGTGCTGATGTATTTGATAAAGAATCTAATGTTTTGTAGTAAATAAAGATGTGTGGTAGCAGTAAGGGGGTTTTATAAAGAATGGCTGTAGGAATTAGGTTCTGTGCTGGAAGGTTTTTCTTCAGAATATATGGCAGTAGATGATGCCCAGAAGTCACTGTTCCCTTTCAACTCCAGGTGGACTGTGCACTGTCACTGACTCGCCTTGGGATGGAGCGGCAAATCCCGGGTCTGCTGGTTCTGTGTGACAACCTGGTTACCCTGGAGACGCTAGTATATGAAGCTGGCTGTGACTTAACCCTGACCTTGGAAGAACTCCAGAAGATGAAAGACATTGACAAGCTGAGATTACTGATGGACAGAGTAGGTTTTAACTTTGTTTTTAAGTGTTCTCTGTGTCCTTTAATTAATACATGTCTCTAGCAAGAAATGAAGTTTCCTATGAGCTGAGAACTTAGTTAAATAAAGGATAATTTCTTAATTTTTTTTCCCAAAATCAAATGTGGTGGATAAATTGTGAAGGAATACCAGAGAATGGTGACTACCCCTTGCCCTTGACTGTTTCTCCTTCTTGTCTTTCCCTCCCTCTCTTCTGTGTTCCTCCCATCCCCTGTTTCGTCTTTCCACCCTCCCCTCTTTCCCTGGCCCTGACTTCTCTTGCTGTCTTTAGCGTCCTCATCTGTGATCCACCCTGTGGGCTTGTCTCATGTTACATGTGCACACAGCTCCTCTTGAGAGATTCAAGTGTGTCTCCTAGGGTGACCAAGAGACAGTTGTGCAATTTTAGGGATCATGAGCAAAATTATCTGTGTTATTTGGAGTTTTGTGAGGTGGATGTCAAAGGGCAAAACAAAACAAAGAAGAGGGAAAGGAAGTGGAGACTCCGGGCTTTTTACGAATGAGACCGTTCCCAAGTGGCTCCCTTGCTAAGCGTCTTTGCTCATCTGTCCCTGTCTGTCCCCTTCTGTCCCCACGCTTTATTCTCTTCCAGTCTTCCTGTTGGGCTAAGGTCTCTCTCTGCCCCTTGCCACACATTCCCACACTCTGGGTGGGTTTCTCTCTGCTCTGTGGATCTCGTGGCCAAGGAGTGGCAGCGATGTGTGTCTTCCAGAGCTGGGCCCAAGCAGATCACTTCCTGTCTAAAGAGCAGGCCACAGTGGTGCTGCGGACGCTGTGCTCCTGTCTGCTGGGGTGGACCTGCTGCTGTATCTGTTTCAGTGTCCATCTGATTCGTAACTTCATGTCGTTCCCTTTGTTTTGGTTAATTATACTTTCAGTGTTCCGAGGACAAATATGTGACGAGTGCCTACCAATGGATGGTGCCCTTCCTGCATCGCTGTGAGAAGCATTCTCCTGGTGCAGCCAAGGAGCTGCTGAAAGAGTATCTAGTAACTTTAGCTAAGGGAGATTTAAGATTTCCCCTGAAGATATTTCAGCATTCCAAGCCAGATGTAAGTAGAAACTGCAGTTCTCAAATTTTTTCTTTTTTTGGTACTTTTTCCTTGATAGAATTAGGTTTTATTTATAGGTTTTTATGATAGGCATTATAAATGATTTCCCTTTAAACTGGAAAGAAAATGGTTGTCATGTTACTCTTTTTTCAACAGAAGTTTGTATTTCATGTTAGCACTGAAAAGTTGTTAGTAATTATTAAATAGAACCACATGAAAGTGTTATCACTGGTGTTAAAGAAGTTATTCTGAAACAGAATCTAGGATTTAAATATTTAGAGCTATTTTTACAACTAGTATAATTTGATGAGACAGGAAATATTTGATCCTTGCTTTCTTGATACATGATTTTAATTGTTCATGTGTAACATTTCCTTCAATTTCAGGAAGCCACTTGTTGGCCGAAAGATCTGCCCTTTAAAGCCCATCTTGTAGTGTGAGTTTTCACTGTCTTTGGGACCACAGAACTGAAAAAAGAAAGTACCCACAATTGACTAGTTAGAAGGGCGGTGTGATGATTTAACTCTAAGTCTCATGCGCAATGTGTAGAAATGAATTGTGAAAATCATTTGAATCATGGGAATAATTTTGTCTTCTAGTTTACGTAAATATATTCACAGCGGCGTTAATGAAACAATTTAGCTGGGTGTGTTGGTGCACACCTGTCATCCCAGCACTTGAGAGCTGAGGCAGGAGGATCACTGTGAGTTCAGTGCCAGCCCGAGCTACATGGCAGGACCCTGTCTCAAAAAATGTAACAGCTTAAGAATGTGGGGAGCATTCTAGTGGTAAAAAATGTTTCAACAGTGTAGTCTTATATTTTTTCAAAAGTTTATAAATTATATGTATTTTAGTTGATTTTTTTTTTTTTCTTTTTTTTTTTTTTTTTTGGGTTTTGAAT
>QZML01000627.1:1152018-1173350 GCA_016801275.1 Hystrix brachyura | reverse complement strand
TGGTGATAGTGGGCATCCTTGTCTTGCTCCAGATTTTAGTGTGGAAGTTTTCAGTTTCTGACCGTTTACTGTGATGTTGGCTGTTGGTTTGTCATAGATGATGTTTATCAGATTTAGATACAGACCATCTATTCCTAATTTCTGTAGTGTTTTTATCATGAATTGGTGTTGGATTTTGTCAAGTGGTTTTTCTGCATCTGTTGAGATTATCATGTGATTTTTGTCTTTGACACTGTTGATATGGTTTGTTACATATATTGATCAACATACTTTGTTGATCAATACTTTGTTCTCTGTGTTGATTTTATATTGTGTTTGTGGGAGGTTACGTTAAGACAAGTATCAATGCTTTTCGAGGAAAAGTCTGTCTTTATGGTGTCTTCTAGGTATATGCGGTTGTTGGCTCTTGTGTCCATTATATCTCCAGAGCTTTCCTCAGTGGCTCGGATATGGTTGATTCTACTTGTATTGGTGTGGAACTGAGGCTCCTCAGCAGGCTGCCCAGCTGAGATGGAGTTGCCGGTGGGCTGAGGGTCCAGGATAGGGAGCTCTCATAGATCCTAGGCTCTCAAGTAAGCTGCCGAGTTGTGCCGGAGTCACTGGGGGTGTGGGCAGGCCTGTTCCGGGCGTGGGGAGGGGGCACTTACCAGGCAGAGGCTCCCCAGCAAACCCCCAAGGTGCAATGGAGTCACCTGGGGTCACCAGTGATGTGGGCAGGCCTGCTCTGGTCCCAGGGAGGGAGGCGTCCCAGGCCCAAGGTTCCCCAGAGAGCTGCGGAGCTGTCCTGGGTGGAGTGGGCAGGAGTGTTCGGGACGAGGGAGGGGGCCCTCACCGGCTAAGGTTCCCTAGCGAGCTGCCAAGCCCCGCGGGAGTCGCCGCTGGTTTGGGCCGGGCTGGTCAGGGCGCGGAGACTAATTGATGCTATTTCTTACCCAGTAGAATATGATATTTTCATGAATATTTTACAGCAGTGTCTCTTGTTTTATTGAAATAATTTTCAAGATGCAGGTTGGGGAAAAACTCAGTGTTATAAGGTATGTTATAGTTTCCGTGACTAGGTGCTAGTATAACATTTTTAGCTTAGCTGTTTGGTTTGTAAGACTGAATTGAGATGCTTTTACACAGTTGTAAGTTATATCTACCAGATTGAAGGATTTCTTTGAAAGAACTGAAGTAGCACAGTAGACCCTGCCGAGGGTGGCACAATATGTCTAATGCATCTTCTTTTTACTAAATATGAATTTCAAAAGCTTGCCTTAAAATAATATGCCTTAGTTTATTCAGTGAAATTATTCTTTCATTTACCTAAAAGGTAACTTTTATTGAGGTGAAATTCATACAGCATAAAATCAGCTGTTTCAAGGTATGCACTTGGCTGTTACTCAGTGTATTGACAGTGTCCTTCCGCCCCGGATGGACATCCTTCTCATTCACTTTGTTGGGATTTTAGAGCCTCCATTCTGCTGGGACCCGAGGCTTCCCTCTGTCCCCTCATTCCGTTTTCCTCTCTCCCAGATCTTTACTGAAAGCCTGCTGTGCTCCAGCCGCCTGGAGAACATCCAGCTGGCCGGGCAGCTGATGCACTGCCGGGCCGGCTCAGCGGACCCTCCGGCCAGTGCGGCCCAGAAGGGCAGCCCCCAGTACCGGGTCAGCTATGAGAAGAGCGTGGAGCTGGTCCTGGCTGCCAGCAGGGAGTACTTCAACTCCTCCACCAGCCTCACGGACAGCTGCATGGACCTGGCCAGGTGGGCGCTCTGCTCTCCCCGAGGTTACCTCTCTCTGGCATCACTCTAGAGAGAGCCCCCGCTGTGGGTCGCTGGTGGCTTCTTCCTGACTGCCATGTCAGTGTGTGTGCTGAGGAATTTCGCTGGTTATATTTGTTGGAAGGGGCTTGGGTGGCCTCTCCTGTCCCGTTCTGAGCACTGTGCGCCCCTCCGTGGAGCAGCCACTCTGTTGCAGACCTGACTCAGTGGTACAGCTCCGCAGCCCCTTCCAGGGGCTCCAGTTAGTGTCGAGTTCACATACTCTTTCCCTTTGCTGGACTGTTCCACAAGCCAACACTTTTAACACGGGAAAGAAAGTGTGCTCAGGATCTAAATATTCATAATCAGATGTACAGACTTGCACTGATTTTTTTCCAATTTGTTCATGACTTGAAATTAATTTGTATAAATTTCATTTTTATAAAATTAGAAGGGTTCAGTAAATATTGATCGAGAAAAAAGTATCATCTCTGTAATGAATCTCTAAAACCTCAAGAAAGTTTCCTATATGGGTCCATTTTTTAAGATTACCACAAAATGTATGAGGTGAGATACTTATAAAGAAAAGAGGGTTTTAACTCATAGTTTGGCAGCTCCTTCTGTCAACTGCCAGGCTTTAAATTTCTGCCAGGGACACCTGCATGTGCACGTTTTCAAATGCATTTGTAGTTTTTGCTTATTTTCCTAGGGTGTTTATCTTTTTACTACTATTCTTAGGGACTTTTTTTTTTTTTTGGTATTTGCCCTTTGTATGTCTCAGATGTTTTAACAATGTTGGCAACGTTGATTTATCTTTCCAACTTTATTCAGAGTTTTAAAATTTTCAGTTGCTGTTCTTGTTCCTGTTCTTTTGTGTCATCATTTGAAAGACCTTTAATTTTTAAGGCCATTAAAATATTCTTATTGTTTCTTAGTATTTGATTATTTTTCACATGTAATTTATAGGTGCATTTGGAATTTATCTTGGTAATAATTGCGCTAGCCATGCAGGTTCATTTCCACCCTAAATGATTAGTAGTTGTTTAACCCTAGCAAAAGTGAAAAGCAACCTTTTATGCCCTGCGATGTCCTACCTAGAAAGAATCATGTTGTCTCAGACCACATTACTGAACCTGCCAAAGTTGTTTCAAATAGTTAACAAGTCTTTCTTTCTTTCTCCTGAGGGATTCTATTTTTGTTTCAAATTATAAAAATATCAAATGGGCAAGCCTTTGAAGCAGGGAGTTGCGTTTGACTGTGGTTGTTTGGCAGGTGTTTCTCAGAGGTTGTTTGCGCCTGTCCTCCCTGTAGCTCCCCTTCCCTCCTCGCCTTGCTTCTTGTCCCGCAGGATTTGCCTTTGTGTGTGAGGCGGCAGTGAACCTGGCACCTGCGAGCCCCAGTATGGCCATCTCAGTGTTTTCAGTTACGCTGAGCACAGAGGAGAGCCCGTGCGTGCTTACTGATCGAAGTATTGTTAACTAGCTTTTCACTGAGGAAGCAATAAATAGCCGCACAATTCAAAAACATCATGAGTTGACAGTGTTTCCATTTTCCTTCTGGTTCCCCTGACTTTATTCCTCAGCTGTTTCTAAAATCAGTTTCTTGTGTGTCCTTTCAAAACTTTTTGTTAAATGTTGGCCTTTTCTTTTCTAACTAGTAAGTAATTTCTTGCAGTTTATACCTATCTTTTTATACCTTGCCTTTCCCACATGTTCTGGTTGTTTTTCTGAATAAACACATACAGACCTGTTTCATTCTTTTCTGACAGTTGTAGAATATTCCATTTTCTGGCTTCATAGAATTGATTTAATTTGTTGCCAATTTGATGTATTTCATTCCTTTTAAAAGCTGTCTGAGCATCTGCGATAGTCTGTCTTTGAGTGTGTAGGATCCTGTCTGTCATAGAAATTTCCAGAGCTGCAATTTTTTAGTTTAGAGATAAGTAGATTTGAAATTTTGATAGAAACCACACTTGAGTCAGCAGTGTATGTATGAATACTCATGATTTTTTTTTTTTTTTTTGAATACTCATGATTTTAACGTTACAGTTCTGCAGAAGCAGGCCAGGCCTGTCTGTGTCGGCCTGCTCAGTGCCTTCCTGGTGCCTCGGAGCCTCCTTGGTTCTGTTGGCTTCCGTGTTCCCTCGCCCTTGCCCCTGTTTGCTGTCTTGCTAGTCTCATGATCCGTGCTCCTCTACGTGTACCTTTCAGAAAATAAGTTCATTCAGTAGCATTTTATTCACTGTACTTTCTCGAATTTTAAAAAAATTGGTCAAACAGTCCTTAAGCGTCACATATTCTTAGATTAGCCAGTCTGTCTTGTGGTTTATCTCAGTACTGATTCTTCCTTTTTTCTCCTAGAATGTTCCTTGTGCCGTTCTTATGTCATTGCTTTGTTTCTCTGGGGAGACCAAGTTGAGAAGGAATCAAGACATTCCTGTTTTCCCTAAAAAGGAGACTAAAATGATCCAAATTCTGTCTTCTTTAAGATAGCTTCTAATAAAATTACTGCCTTTGGGTTCTTGAGTAAAAAGAGCTCTGGACAGAGTTCTGATGCTGCTGTGTGGCGTCAGTGTTACCGCAGTCAGATCGCTCCGCTTTTTGAGCTTCTGCTTTGCCTTGCTACAAAAGCTGCCTCTGATACTTGCCTGGACTTGCTGTAAGGATTAAGTGAGATAAGGAGAAGCAGAACGAGTACCTGGAATGTAGTAACATTTAGATAAATATGTGTTGGATCTTGTGCTGTTGAATATAGAGCAGGTGCTGGCTGAATGTATGCTGGTTCTTCTTTTTAAACAGTTATCTCCTTTCTTGCAGGTGCTGCTTACAGCTGATAGCAGACAGGCCCACTGCCATTCAGGAGGAGATCGACTTAATCCAGGCCCTCGGGTGTCTGGAAGAGTTTGGAGTGAAGATCCTGCCTTTGCAAGGTGAGTTCTCTGCTTAGCACTTCATCATTAGTAACTTATTTGTAGCATCGTAAGCAAGTGTGTATAAGGTGATTGTGAAATCACTAGAAAATTCTTTTCAGTTGTAGCATTCGTGCAGTTTCTGAGCTCAGATCTTATTAAAATCAATTACTAAAAAGCATTTTCAATTATTGTAGACTTGAGCTTATTCTCAGCTTCCCATCAAACATTTATTGCACTGTGCTCTTGAGTCACAGAAGAATCTAGAGCACAATGTGACTTTTGCTCCACCCTCATCTCTTGTTAGCTTAAATTGTCACAGCTTTGACCTTGCGTGTGCATGCCTGTCTGCGTATTAGCTGTGCATAAACAGGATGATTGGAAATATGGTGACCGTTTAAAGATTTAAAGATTTTATTACAGTAAAGGACGCACTGCCATGAATCCCCCTCAAAATCCTCCCCTAACTTCAAACACATTCATTTCACCATCCTTGCCACTTTCTGCAGCAGCTCTGGAAATCCTCCTTCCTGAGGGTCTTGAGCTGCACTGTTCTAGCTGCCTTGATGTCCTGAATGGATTCAAAACGTTTGCCTGTCATGGTTGTTTTGACTTTGGGGAAGAGCCAGAAGTCACATGGTGCCAGATTGTATGACTAAGGTGGATGAAGACACAGCCTTATGGTTTATTGTTGTTGTTATTACTTTGTTTTCTTTCTTTTTATCTGTCTGTCGGTCTGTCTGTCTATTTTTATTAGTCTATGTTTGGAGCATCTAGTGATTATATTCATCATGAGGAGTAGGAACTTGTACGTATCCATTCTTTTTATTCCCCTTTTTCTCCCCCTCCCTTCATCTCTAAACATCATACTACAGCAATCTGTGCACACCCATATTTCAAGCAGCACAACTCACAACAGGTAAATCTTGCGAGCCGTCTGTATGCTCATCAACAGACGAATGGATAAAGAAGATGAGGTATTTACACACAATAGAATGCTATTCTACCATATAGAAAGATAAATTTGAGTCATATGTAGGAAAATGGATGTACCTTGAGACCATAATGTTAAGTGAAATAAATCAGACACACAAGCTTAAATATCTCGTGGTTTCTCTTATATGCAAACCCAGGGTATAATTTAAAGAGTAAAATAAAAGACAGACAATGGGAAGCAAGGGCATAGATCTTTAGTAATGCTTTTATGAGCCTGCCTTTTCATTGGCTGCCACTCAGCTGCAGCATTCACTGTATTTGTGATCACATCTTGTAAAGATGTTTGCAAAAGATAACTTCTACAACTGTTTCAGAAAGTGGCAAGACTGATAGGATAGGTATGTTTGAAGAGAGGGAGAGTATTTTGAGAATTAATTGCAGTGTCTTTTACTGTGATAAATTTTAAAAATTTAAATATTCACCATATATTTTGATTATACCTCGTATGTATGCTTCGAAGTTTGATTGCTTCATGGAACATGCCAGCTTAAGTGAGAGGATTATGCCTCACCTTGGGAGAAAGGTTAATGAATTGGAACAGTGGGCAATTAGAGGACCCCATCCTCAAATGGGGTGCCCTGGAGGTAGAAAATGGGTATTTGGAATGTGTGATGGGTTTTACAGGATGAGATTAGGGTGGAGGAACTAGTATTATAAGAAGGCTGTGAAATTTTCCAAGGCAGTACAGCCTTTAAAATTTGTGCTAACAGGATACTTGAAAAGGTGACAAATTTTTGTACCTTTGGAATAGTAATTCACTGGCTCGCTTTAGAAGTTTGGTTATAGAAAAAATATCCAGCTTGCACTTTATTCATTCAGAGGCAATGCTCATTTTGTTGTGTTTTAATTGCACATTTTCCTTAGATTCCACTGATCTGGAGACAGTTGTCATTCTGTTTGGTGGCTTTACATTAGGATAATCACGACACCATTGTGCCCCAGGTACAAGTCTTTAATGTGTCTTTCTTTGGCAGTGCGATTGCGTGCTGACCGGCTCACCCTCATTAAGGAGTGTATTTCCCAGTCCCCTACATGCTACAAACAGTCTGCCAAGCTTCTTGGCCTTGCCGAGCTGCTGAGGGTGGCAGGTAAGGCTTTTGAATGCCAAGCTGGGGGATTAGTGTCTGTGTCATTGCTGATGTTGTCCTAGCCGAATGTCAGGGTTCAGGAGTCCATTGTGCCCCTGGACAGATGGTGTGTTGTAATGATATGCATGGGGGCTGAACTTTCGGAGTGACCCTGGTGCTTCCGTGAAGGTAGGCTGCTGCAGGGTGCCCTGGCATGGTTGGTCACTCTGTGTCGAAGCATCTAGGTGCTGTGGCATCACTTCAGCCAATGGCCTTATATAAATAAATGTGTTGACAGCAGGGCTGCGGGCTGTGGCTGTTTCCACTGAGGTGCTCTGTTTTGCTAAGGTTGGAACTTAAATTGCTCGAGCTGTCTCAGCCTGATGAACGCTTGAACAACAAGTTTAACTTCAGGCACAACAGGGAAAAGGCGGGGAGGGGAGTAGGTAATTCCCAGGGCTAATTATCAGGTTATTAAGCAGGGATTCTGGCTCTACACACCTAATGGGATACGAGATTCTTGCGGAAGACAGGCCAGGTTGGTCAGACATGACCCTGGGAGATGAGGAATTTGGTCAGATATCATGGCTGATTAGATATCTGGTGTAGGGATTCCAGCTAAGTGACCTAGCAGAGTATTTGCAAAAACTGCAGCATGGAGGCCTTCGCAGGGTTGGGCCTGGCAGGCTTGGAGGGGCCCACCTAGCATTTGTTGAAGGAGGTGGTCTTCATCAGCACTCTGGGCCACACTTACATCCTAGTTTCTAAACGCCAGTTGGATCTTTTAGATGAGATCTATTGAATTATGTATTATCTTCATCCACTCACTTTGTGTACAAGCCCTTTTCTAACGTTTCTTTTAAAGCATGGGTTTATCCTCTTTTTTTTTAAATTTTAAAATTTTTTTATTTTTTTGTGGGAGGTGTTTATCCTCTTTCCCTTACATAGTAATATCAAGACCTCTCGTAGACTGCTCTGGTTTTGGGCTTTTGGGTTTGCATATTTTAATTAGGAACTGATATTAATTATTGATCTCTTCAGAGTGTGAGGGCTACTTCCATGGGCAATAGGTTGATTGAAGGGTCAAAGTTGCTGTTATCACTTGCCCTCTAACCCTTTAAAATGGGTCTTTTCCTTGTGTTTTTTTTTTTTAATTAATTTGAAAGTCAGTGTTAATGAGCTCTTTTATTTTTTGCTAATGCCCAGTCGTTAAGCATTTGCCTGTGCTTGTAGGTGAAGACCCAGAAGAAAGACGTGGGCAGGTTCTGATCCTGTTAGTGGAGCAGGCCCTTCATTTCCGTGACTACAGAGCGGCCAACGTGCACTGTCAGGAGCTGATGGCTACAGGTGAGGCACAGCTTGCTTAGCACCTTTCTCGTGTCCCACGTATGCAATGAATAGCGGAAAGGGTTGGTTCTGAAACTGGCTGGACTGATTGGCAGGTCAGCTGTTTCTGCTCCAGGCACATTATATTAGCATGACAAGCCTACATGCTGGGTGCTCACACATTCTTACTGTAAGGGGCCCAGCCATTCTATTTTATCTGGCATTTTGTTTGCTTTTGAGTCTGTGTTGAAAGTATGCTCGTAAATTTTAAGAACAATTTCATGTACAGTATTTTAATACTAAATATCTCAATACTATTTTATGTATTTGCTATATAAAGGAAAAATAAGGTTTTCGAAGTATCTATAGTATGTAACTCCACGGTCAAAATTCCTATTCTTTAATTTGAAGGAAAAAACCAGGGCTTTTCAGGGTAATGTTGAAAAGTTGGGGAGTAGTTTGCATCCTTCAGATTTACCGTGTTGAAATTTGAATTCCTGTCCCCGGAGTGGGGAGATTTCGTGGAGGAATCATGCCTTACCTGAAAGACTCCTCCGTGTGGGACAGGAAGTGGTGACTGTTCTCACGGCTCTGCACTAAGTGACCTGCTCCTGTCCCTGCGCCTGAGTACTCTGTAGCTGAGAGTGAGTATCTGCAGCACGGGCCTTTGCGTGAAGAGTCCCGGGGCTGTGCGGGAGTGATTGGCACATGTCTGTTGTTGTTCTTTGGAGCGGAAGACCAAACCTCAAGCCTCATGCACGCTGGGCAAGGCCGTCCCACTATTCTGCCTGCTGCCAGCCTGACTCGGGCACTGAGTATTGGCTGTTGAGGAAAAGCTCTGCTGACACGTGTGTAACAGTGAGGAAGGCGTCCTTGAGGACTGCTGTGGTATCATCTGCTAAGACTTGTGGCAGTGTCACCAGCTGGTCTGAGTTCTTCACTGCTCATAGATGTGGAAGTCATAGTGGGGCCTATTCCAAGGATAAAATGAAAGTTTTCATTGGGAAAGACACACAGCTGGCTGCTCCACAGACAGCCGCCAGGAGAGGACAGAGTCTCCTGAGGGCCAACAGAAAGCAACCCGGGCAGAGAGGGGTGTCCATGAACTGTATGAGGCTTCCTTCAGGAAGGGACAGGCCCTGGCCTGATTGCAGGTTAGTTGTGAACAGCAGGACTGCGAGAGTTTAGGGTCAGCTCTGGGTCAGATCCGGCTCCTTCTTTGGTGGCACTAGTCACATCCAGTTTGCCATAGACCCTGCTTTCTTATCTCAAGGAATACAGCAGTTTCCTAAAGCCCAATTTGCTTTTCTGGTCTTAGTGCCAAAAGTTGCAGCTCCCTGCTTGTTTTCTCTCAGGATACAAAGTCTGCTACTGCCCCCGTCTCAACAGGAGAGAGATCGGATGGAGTCAGCTCCTAATGCGACAAGGACGGGAGGGTGCTATAGCCAGGAGCAGACCGAGGGGAGTAGTGGGTGGGAAGTACCAAGAGAGGTGAGGGCAAGGCTTTCTGTCTAGGTTCTTTAATAGGATCTGTGCTGAAGGCAGGCCTGGGTGATTGGACACCATGACTGAAAGAGGAGGAATCTGAGCAGGTCCGGAAGACTTAGGCATCATGCCTCAGCTGGTTTGGCACCAGTCTTGCTGACCCTAAGGTCTGACCCCACACAGTGATGAGGGGGCTAAGGGTGAGGCCGAGTACAGCAGGAGGCTGGGAGAGCCCAACCGAGGTTTGGTCAAGGAGAGAGAGGATCTGTAGCAATCCTTCTATGCGAACATTTCGGCCTGGAAACTCAGCACAGTGCTTCTCACCCTGAGCACTAGAACTGATCATAGAAGGCTGCATTCTTGAATATTCACAAAGCAATTTGTAACACCAAGTTCAGAACATCATGGTTTTCTGTATAGACATTGCTGTGTTAATGTAAAATTGTTTATCTAGAGAGCTTCGTGATACCAGCCTATGCCTATCAGAGTAGTACCTGAATTAAATTTTACTTTATATGTTTAGAGAAATTATTCTGGATTAGGGCCTTTGTCCTTAGAAAGAAGAGCTGCTTTTAAACCAGAACTCCTTCAGAGTATATTTGAAGTGTTCATACGAGTGGCTCCCCTTTGTCCCTGTCCTTGGATGGACACCTGCCTTTTTCTATAAAGTGCATAATGCCATGTGGGCATCTGTCTTGATGTTGCTTTCTAGCACTTTGCACTTTTCTGATGTGGTTTCAAATACAAATGTTACTTAGTCCTTTCAGCAACCAGCAGGAAGGGGTTATTGTTGTCCCTTTGTAGTGGTGTAGGAGCTGGGTTGGACCAGTCCTCAGCCTCTGAATTCAGATAGCTACCTTTTTACTTAAAATAAGAACTCAGTAGCTTCCTGTACTCATTTTGAGTTAAGCTAAAATTGGAAAGTTGGTCAGTAACACATGTCCAGAGTAGCCCTGAATGTTTTCGATAAGAACTCAGCCTAGTCTTTCTTCTCTTATATTAATACACATTTCTGCCTAAAATATCACTAATGACCATAGTTCTGCTTTGGTACCATAAGACTGAGCAGGAGTGTGCTGTATCTTATATTGGATATTATTTTGCTTCTAGAAATCACTTTTTTGCTGTTGTCATTGTCTGTTTTGCAGGTTACTCAAAAAGCTGGGATGTCTGTAGCCAGTTGGGACAGTCAGAAGGTTACCAGGACTTGGCCACTCGACAGGAGCTTGTGGCTTTCGCGCTGACACATTGCCCGCCTGGCAACATCGAGCTGCTCTTGGCAGCCAGCAGCTCTCTGCAGGCCGAAGTGAGTGTTCTGGATAGAGCAAGTTGACCCTGGCCCAGGGAGGATGCTTTGTTGGCTGTGTGGGACCAAGAGGGATGGTCTGGTTCCTTTTAGTAATATGAGAATTCTAATGCATAGAAGAAAAATAGGTTGTCATGTGAAAAGGGATTTGAGAATATAAAACAAATGGCAGATGGGCTCTGGACAAATTGAAAGTAATATTAGGAAATAAATTATTGAGTCTAAGGGGAAAGTTAGTGTTGTCAAGAAGATATTTATATGGGAAATGGTCATGGTAAAGAAGTGCTGGCACCTTCCCTTTGGGGCCCTTGGAAGTCAGCAGTGGCATGGGCTTTGGCTGGGAGATGCTAAATGTGCTAAAATGCACAGGATAAATCTGCGTTGCAGAGGACAGAGCCATCACTGAGAAACACTTAGAGATCTGAGCAGCTTGTGGAATTCACATTTTCATTTCACAGGTGTTCGTTGTGTTGTCTTTCTGGTTTTTCACAGTCAGCTCCTACTCCTGAAACTCTTGCTTCCTCGTATAGTGTTGTAAAGTTCTGAAATCAGCCTGGTACCAAACACTGTTCACTAGGAAATAGCAATTTTCTTCCCTTAAAAGGAGAAAATACTTTTAAATTTTAAGCCTGCACTGTGAATAGAGGCAGATTGAAAAACATAGGTCCTTTGTAACCCACCTCGTTGTCATTTCAGATTCTTTATCGAAGAGTGAATTCCCAAATCCACCCAGAAGGAGGAGAGAGTATTGTGGTCTCACCACTGATTGGCAAGGCACTGCAGGAGGTGAGTCAGGAGGAGGAGGAAGTGGGGGGAAGGAAGGGGAAGGAGGAGAGGGGGAAGGAAGGGTTTTGGGGAGTGGCTGTGAGTGCAGTGAGGTGAGACTGATCACTTGACCCAAGGTGTGCATGTGTACGCATGTGTGCATATGTGTGTCTGTGTATGTGGAGGGACATAACATTCACACAGAAATGTCCACATGACAGAAATGTCCCTCTCCACAAATTATCACTGCAAAAACAAAAACAAAACAGTGTATGAAGTGACCATCAGGTAATCAGTAGCATGTGAGTGGCCTTCCCTCGAGCTCTTGGCCTCTTCCCATTGAATTTCTCACCCTTCTGTCCCCTGCACAGATCACTACTGGCCTGATACCCAATCCTTGTGGGTTTTTTTTGTTTGTTTGTTTTAAAAATTTTAATACCTACCCCTACTCTCACATAATATGTAATTTTCCCTTTTTTTTACTTTATACTGAGAGTACTTAATATTATGTTTATGAGATTCATTCATGCTATTAAATAGAATATATATCATAGTTTATCTAGTGTTGTACATGTCTCTAGCAGGTGTGGTACATGCATGTGCCTAGCACTGAAAGGGTGCGTTGTTAGATATGTAGGATCCAATCTAAGCAAAGAATACCAAGGTATGTTTGTTTTGACTGATTATACTTTTACAGTAGTGTATGTGTATTAGTCATTGTTCCTTTTGATGAGGCACAATAGCCAATATCCACAGTTTAGAGGAGGAGAGGTTTAATTTGGCTCAAGGTTTCAGAAGGTTCAGTCCATGGTTGGCTGCTCCAAGGCAGGAACATCGTGGTGGAAGGGTGTGGTGGAGCAAAGCTGCTTAGTTCATGGTAGCCAGGAAGTAGAGCAGATGAGCAGCATCAGAGGAAGGGGTCAGGGACCAGACACAGACCTCTAAGGCCATGCCTCCATGACCCACCCAGACATATCCAGAAATACCCTCCACCATCTCCTAGGTGATCCATAAGCCTATCATTCAACATCACCAGGCCTTACTATGATACTGGGATTATCAAGTATGTCAGTTCAGTGCTTCAGTAGTGTTAGTTTTTAAATTTTTACCAATTCTCCTAAACATTTAATGTAATCTAGTTATGATTTTGATACTCATTTTTCTGATTACATGAGATAGAGTTATCTCAAGAGAGATCCTCTTTTGCGAGGTACCTGTTCAATTCTCTTGCTTATTTCTTTATTGAGATTCTTATAGATCAAATTATCAGAGTCAATTCAGTATGAATGTCTCCCAGTACTCCATCTGTGAGAGAAAAGAGGAAGAATGTACCCCTGATACCTGTCTTCTGTTAATCAGTGTTTGATCCATGGGTTTAAGTTTTTCATGACCCTTACAACATGGAGTTGGCATTTTTACTTCAAAGACAAGACTCCACTTTCTGACATTGCAACTGAATAAATTAAGCAGTGATGATCCTCTTTATAGGTTGTTTTCCCATAGCATTCTGTCAAGTGGTAATCTTCCTCTCCACAGCGTAAAATATTTGTTTCTCTCGCATCTGTTTTGGAAGGCGCTTGTGGTGAGAAGTCACATGCACTCAGCTTTTTCTTGTAGACTGGCTGAACTCATCTTGACAAGCTCATTAGGACTTGTGCGCTGTGTCGTACTTTTAGTACTTTGGATCAGAGCTTCAGTTGTAGAAGCTGTTCATGGATTCAGGGCAGAGATAGCTAACCTTTTTCACAGTGCTGTGTGTTCGACTCCCAACCCCTTCCTTTGTGGTGCTGGGGAATCAGGGGCACCCCACTGAGGTGTATACTTTTTTGAGACAAAGTGTCACTGAGTTGCCTGGGCTGTCCTCAAACTTGGATCCTGCAACCTTGGCCTCCCAGAGTGCTTGGGTTGCAGGTGTGCACCACTGCACCTGGCCCCATTCCTTTTGTATTAAAAATGAATTTGGTGAATATACTGAACACCGTATATGTTCCCCGTTCAGTGCCGACTGATGTCAGGATCTCAGCAGGGTTTGTGGTGTGACCTTTTGCCCCATGAGGTCTGTGTCTGTCTCTTCTGCAGTGTTGGCCCATGACTGCTGAATGGGCCAATAGACCTTTCCCAGTGAGGGACATGTTCAACAGCTGTCCAGTCCAGAATGGTCCCTCTCATGACATGCAGCTTTTGAGCACTGGAAGTATGGCTGTTGTGAGTGAAGAGTTGCAGTTTTAATTTTACTTAATTTTAATTTATCTTAAATAACCAAATAGGGCTTGTGCCTACCATTGTTGGATATTGCAGATGTGGAAAATCCAGCATTCATTGGAGGATAAACACCAGTATTCAGGCTAGACCTTTTTTTAGTTGTCCTTTATCCAGATGGAAACTAGCATTTCCAGGAGCCTGCAGGGGTGTGGTTCACTTCATCCTTAAATACATTTTGATGGATATCATACCGATGGGCAGTTATTTGGCTTTCCCGCAATGCACATGAACACACATTACATTCTATGATGTTTTCTTTGTGGAATTCAGCACTTCTTATCATAGCCAGAGACCTCTCATGCTCGATGTGTAGGAGGAGTTGTCTTTTTAAAGAGTGCCGTTGAAGACCTATTCTCTTTGAAAAACTGTTTTACTAGTCTATGTTTAGATGCATAACAACTACATTTATCTTAGGGAATTGGTACATAACACTCATCATGTTTTGATGATTTTTACTCCCCATTCCCCTTTATCCTCCCTTCTCCTTTCCTTCCCCTTTCCACAGAGTCTACCTCTGTGTTTCCTCCCATCTCTCCCTGTTTTGCCTGAAGACCTCCTTTCTGTGAACTCTTAACCCAAGATTTGGGTCCTTTGAGCCTGTGGTCCCCCCTGTGTCCTGGTCCTTCTCCCCTCTGATTGTCTCTGGCGTCAGCTCTTGGCCTGCCTTTCACATGCCCCCTGTGTTCCTCTCGGGATGAATATGTTCTCATTCTCCGAGTAGGCTCTTTCACACCTGTGGTGTTATATGTAATTATACTCCTTCTGCCTGTCGTATCCTTCTTGTCTTGTTCTCAAAATCTTGCCCTTTTCCTCTAAAGCATTTTCTTCCCCCTCTTTTCCTTGATTCCTCTAATTGTTCCCTCTTCTGTGTTGCCCAAGCATGATCACGTCTTTCTGGTTCAGCATTTTATGCTGTGGCGTGATGTTATGTGGTAGCTGGAAGTATGTCGTTAATCTTTGCTCTCTCTTCACAGAGTGCTCGTCATATAGTGAATGCCTGGTAAATGTTTGATAAAGCTCAGTTTGAAATGTTCACTGCATAATGATTAGTCGTGATTAAAAAAAAAGGAAGTAGAGTTTTAATTCTAAAATCTGTAGAATAAAAACATAATTTCCAGTTTGTGTCCTGCGTGTGTCCTGTGGTGCTGTTGAGATCCTGTTGGATGTTGGCCAAGGTGAGGGCGGTATCACTTCTTCATTCACTGTGGAGTCGCTTTGGCTTTCTGCAGAGCTCAGTGCATGAGCTTGTTCCGAACCCGTCCTTCTTTATCAAACCCATGAGAAGCCTCCTGTGGCTTGGAGTTTCCTTCTTCTGCTTCCCTAATGAACTAGAAGTATCAGCCGAGGCCCTGGCGGCTTCTTTGCAGAGGGCTGTGCTGTGCTCCCGCAAGTGTGCACACCCTGCTCCATTAAAGTCTCTGCAGTGAGCAGCACTGCCGTCCTCTCCTTGTGCCACTTAGGAATGAAAAGCCGTGCTTCCAAAATGATTTTTTCCTGGAGTTTTTTGTCCTTAAAAGCTTTCCTGTCTTCTTTTGTCCTCCTCCAGCAAACTATAATAGATCTAGAGCCCAGAAAGTGCTAATCCAAGCCCCCCATGAGCACATTCTGGCTTTGATTCATGAAGCACATTTCAGGATGTTATTGCTACCATTATTCGATTAAAATACAGTGTTTAGCTATGAGATGCTGTGTGGTACGTATTAACAGAAGATATAATAACCTCATTAAATTGCAACACACGAATGAAAGCTGACTTTATGTGTAATCTGCCTAATACTGAAGACTTTCATTACTTCAGTTGTGAAAATAATGATTTTTATTTATATATCCAAGCAACATAAAGATGTAACTATTATAGTGTAGCATTTGCATCAGTACAAGTGGATACTACAAATTTGAAGGTAATGTTTTTATCTCTCTGAACAAGATACTCGCTTATAAATAGAACAAAATGCAGACCTTGTGAATTACTACAAAATTACAGATTTCTAGTTTCTTATTAATGTTAGTTATTATGCCTTTTAGATGGAACAGAATTCTACCACTTAGAGTATATTAACATTTTGTTTAGCTAGTATTAGTTATATCACTTAGCCAGTGGTGTTTTCCCCAGATAAATCTAATTAGAGTTAGAAATGGATTATGTACAAGCTTCCCATTAAAAAATCATTTTCACTGTGGGAAAACTTGTTATGAACATTTTAAGTGGCTACAGATTTATACAATTGGACTAATTAATGTTTAAATCTCGACCATGGTCCAAGCAAAGAGCTATTCTGAATTTTTAAGAGGACTGTTGAGAAATACTGTACTTAAAATAAAAACATGGAAATGGTAGTTGTTGCTTCAGCACCACGGCCAGCACCCCATTTCCCTTCACTGTTGATGGTCAGGTGGGTTGTGGCCATTTCTTTGCTATTATGAATAATGTTACTGTGAACGCTGATAGTCAAGTTTTTGTATAAAAATATGTATTCAGTTATCATGTAGGTATATAGCAGTAGAATTACTACAGTGTGTGGTATATTAATGCTTCAAAAGTGAAGAAATAGCCAAGCTATTTTCCAAAGTAGTTGTTTGTTTTCATTTTTACACTCCCACCAGCAATGTGTTAAGGTTCTATCTAGTTCTTCCTCACCCTCCCTCACCTTGTCACTGACTGGCTTTTTGTTTGGCTCTGTCCCTGGAGTTTTGACTAAGGCCATCCTTACAGGTGTGCTATCTTATTGTAGTCTTGCTATTCATGTGCCAAGTAACTGAATACAATTATCACTCTTTTGTGTGCTAATTGGCCATTCCTGTACCTTTTTTGGTGAAATGGCTATTCACATATTTTGTGCAGTTTTTTTAACTGAGTTATTTGCCTTGTTACTATGGTGAAATAGTTTTTTGGTTGTTGGTCTTTTTTTTCTTTTTTAATGTTCTTGGATATAAGTCACTATCAGATTTATGATTTAACAATATTTTTCTTTTGATGTCTGATTTGAATTTTTATTCTTGATGGCTATTGAAGTGCAGAAGTGTTTAAAATTGCTGAAGTACTATTTAATAACACTTTCTTTTATTACTTATGTTTTTGATATCATATCTAAAAAATCTGTGCCTAATCCAGTGTTGTGAAGATTTATTTCTGTGCTTTTTTTCCGTAGTTGTCTAGTTTTTAGTTCATACATTTACTAATAAATGAGTAATAACACAAAGATACCTTTTGTATGAAATGAAGTAGATGAGTAGATATCCACATGCAAAAAGACGAATTTAAACATTACCTCATACCACACACAAAAAATTACATAAGAGAACCATATTTGTTTTGTTCTTTTTATGCCTCATGGCAACTTGTTCTTTCTTAATGGATTTAAAATCTGGGGTACTTTATTTCTTAAAAGTAAAAAAAATTTAGATGTGACCATCTGTGATAAAATGTTAATATTTGTTAATTTTTGAAGAGGCACTTGGATATATGTGATGTCGTTATACTTTCTGCTTTTTAAAATATAAACATGATTTAATCCACAAGGTGTTAGTGTATGTTAAACGCAGAGCCCTCTCTTCTCTCTCTCCGATGCACCTCACTGCTTAGAAGTGAACAGTTTTTGGTCTGTGTGTGTCCTCCCACATTTTCTGCTGTATAGATCGCTTTTCTGTGTGGCTTTTCTCTGGCTCCTGGGGAGGATTATTATTTTGCTTTTTAAGCCAAGGTGAATTCATGCTCATTTTCATGTTGCAGCTCGTTTCTCTGTACCATTTTGCTGCGTGGAATCTACCCTTGTCATTACATGCTGCCCATTTATGTAACAACAGCATGGTGTTCATTGGGTACGTGTACCCCAAACTTTTTTTACCTTTTCCTTTGCTTTTGAACACAGATTGTGTCCATTTTTTTTCTGTTTTAGACTGAGTTCTTTTGAGCATGTTACACACACACATATGTACTTTAGCGCTATTGTTGCCCTGGGACCAAGTGGTAAAAGTGGGTTCCTGGGATGGGGGATTTCCTGTTTCCCTCCAGTGTTTCTTCTGTTCCACTGTGTAAGTGTGCACATTGTCTTGTTACTGTTGTGATATAAGAACTTTCTGGAAACACAGTTCTCCTGTTTCTGACCTTGCCTGAGAAGTGAGCTGTGTGGGAGACTTGGGTGCACGTCCCGATGTCATGTAGGAGGCTGATGCATCCACATGTGCCCCTCAGTCTGCATGCATCTGAGCAAGGCAGACATTCTTCACGGGTCCTGCCTCTGGGCAGTGTATTTGGTCGGGAGGTTTGCTGCTTGGGAATGCGAGCATGCAGACGCGGTGGGATTGGCTAATCTTTGTGGTCGATTTCTGTTCCTCAGAAAAGTTATGGTTGGTCATCTCCTCTGTCAGCCCTGCAGCCAGAAGTCCAGGATTTTCATCTTCTTCTGTCCTTCCCCTTTTTCATAGGGCCCATGCATTTCTAATATATTTGTTTTATGGTATTTTCAAGTGAGTTTTAGCAGTAAGGAGTAGTGTTTTACTTTTTATCTGGATCTGCTATTTAAATCCACTTGCAGAAGACTTTTTCAAAGATGATGCGTCTCTCTTGTCAGTCTTAGCTCAGTGCACAACGTAGTGCTGACCTTTTTCTCTTCCTGGGTGGAGCATCATAGTGTTGCTTCCTCTGCAGGGTCGGTGTGTCTGTCCCAAGGACTTTCCCTACTACCACTTTGATGGGTGCTTCCCATGGTGGCCTAAGGAGTGCAGTCTTAATATTTTGAGTTTGGGATGAAATTTGTGGTGAGTTTTAGGTGTAAGAAGCTCTGTGGATATGTTGGAGGGGAAAGGCTGGTGTGCCAGGTTGAGCCTGACCTGAGCTCTGGAAGGCTTACTTAGTCTCTGCGTGCCTTCGGCCAACAGTTAACCCTTCCGTTACCAGACTCCCCGAGGAGCGCATGTATTGCAGCACCCCACCAGTGAGAACTGTTTCTGTGAGCGGGGCCCGTCACATGGAACTCTCCTTGTTCTTGTGAATCCATGTGGTAATGGTGTGTTTTGTTGTAGGATTTGAAAAATATTATCAGTGCTTAATTATTTAACCTTTGAGTCATGTAGGACACTTGACATTAATGAGATTTAATGTTAAATTTTATGCTGGGACTTGTTGACTTGGGTTTGCGGTTTAATCTATTTCTGCTGTTACACACTCCAAATTAATTAGACATGTGCCGCTATGAATATAAAAAATGTCAGTAGTAATCATTTCAGGAATGAATTTTGCCTAACTTCTTTTTTCTTTCCCTATTATGTGATGTTGAAAGAAAACTATTTTCCTCGTTAAGGACTCTGGTTACACTGTGATCTTGGTTGACGACCCCTGAATTAAATGCTTATTCTGTGGTCTAAACGAGCCTTTTATGTTACTCTCTCCTTTGCAGTTCTCCTTAGGGTAGTCCCTTAAAGAAAACCCTTTTATCACATACATTTCTGAGTGTGAGAATTTCATTTAACTGCTTAAATAGACTTTTACATTTTATATGTTCTCAAGTTCTCATCTTGGGCCAGCCCACCCATATGAAGAGAAGTAAAATGTAAGTTCATTTTGTGGAATAGAATAATGCTTTGATGGCTCGCATATTTTGGTATCTTTTAATTGGTTTGATCTCTCTGTGAACGAAATTGTATTCTGTGTAAGTGTTGCATTTCTTTCCATATTTATATTTTTAATTCTGTACTTGGATTAGTTGATTACATCAAAATCATTCAGTATCCTCTCTCAAGAAGATTCTAAAGATGAATAGGAATTGGAAATATGGTATGAAAGGCTATTTGAATAACATTTATCTACTCTAGACACAACATATGAGGCTTTTCGAAATGTGCCTTCAAACATGTAAATGGCACAATAAGACCAGATTTCTTACACCTGTCTGTAGCTCCACACTGCAGAGGTTTTCACATGCTCTAAGGATGTAATACATAGTGCCCCTGCTCTTGAATAGCTCGCTGTTTAGTCAGAAGGACAAACCAAAAAGTCATAATACGATGTATCATGGAGGACACATTAAAATTGCATACATAATGTTATGTATGGATAGAAGAATAGTAGTTTGTGGTCTTAAGGGTCTACATAGAGCTAAAACATTTCACATCAAGAAAAACGTAGGAGAACATTTCTGTAACCTTGGAGTAGGCAGAGATTTCTCAAATATGATACAAAAAGAAAAATCACAAAGTTTAAAACTTAAATTGACTAATTTAAAATTAAGAACGTCTGTTAATCACAAAGCACCATTCAGGTGATGCAAAGGTAATCCACAAAATAATAGAAAATATTTACAGTTCGTATGTCGTAATAATGGGTGTATGTCCAGAGTATGTAAAAAGACTTGTGCACATGAGTTAGACAAGCAACAGAAAAATAGGCTAAAGTCCACAAAAACAGCTTCGCAGCAGAATCCCAAATGACCTAAAAATCTGTGAAAAGGTGTTCACCTTCATTATCACTGCGGGGGTGCAGATTATAACCACACAGAGGTGTTACATACTTACCAGGATCACTCAAGTAAAAAGGCACAAAATACCATGTGTCGGTGTAGATGTGTAGCATCCAACACTCTTAACATTGCTGGTGAGAGTAGAAGTTGACGCAGCCTCTTCAGGAAAATCTGTGACTCAATTTAATAAATCTGGCCAGATGCATACTCTGTGCCTTAGCAATTCCACTACTAGGTATTTGCCCAGAAATTCATAATCTGTTCATCAAAAGATAGTTGCCAGTATGTGCAGGGCAGCGTTGTTGGTGTTTGCCCAAAGCTGGAGATGACCCAAATGCTCACCCACAGCAGAAAGGGTAAGTAAATCCCCCTGTATTCACACAGTCTAATGTGAGAGAGCAGTGTTTTGAAGAGTCTTCAGCTGTCTGCAAAAATAGGGATGAATTTTGCAGAATTTTGTTGAGTGAAAGAAATAAGATACAAAAGAGTACGTAGTTCTGTTCATATAAGTTATGAAAGCAGACAGGATAAATGTGTGCTGCTGCGAGTGAGGAGAGTGTATGTCCCGGCAGTGGTGTGACTGGGGTGAGCCCAGGGGAGGCTTTGGGATTCTAGTTGGCAGTGTGTTCTTGTCCTGAAGGCTGCTGTGTGTGTGTTATAAAATCGATTAATTGTACCTACTGTGTGGACTGTTTTGAAAGTGTCTTCTACTTCAGAAACAGTGTTGTTTTTTTTTTTTGAAAGATCTGGAGTCAGGGACTGGGGGTATAGCTCGATGGCTTAGTGGTAGAGTGCTTGCCTGACATGCATGAGGCCACAGGTTCAGTGTGGCCTCCTCAGTACTGTGGGGTTAAAAAAAAAAGACCCTGGGCTGGGCATAGTACTGCACACCCATGGTCCCAGCTGCTAGGGAGGCTGAGATGCGAGCATCCTTGAGCCCAGGAGTTTGAGACCAGTTAGGCCACACAGTGTGACTGTGTCTCAAAAAAAAAAAAAAAAAAAAAAAAAAAAAAAAAACCT
>QZML01000627.1:1138908-1151789 GCA_016801275.1 Hystrix brachyura | reverse complement strand
CAAAGAGTGTGACTTTTTTTAAAAAAAAAAAAAAAAAAAAACCCACAAACCAGATCCTTATGTTTGGGTTAAAGACAGGAAGGAAGAGACAATACTGGATGTCTCATCAGGTCGTTGTTTGTTTTAGTCAGTCAAGTTCAGTTGTAGATCACGGAAAACATTTTAGCTGTTGCAAAGTTTTTATTTTTAATGGCAAATCAGGGGCTCAGAAATCACCAAAAGGATGCAGGTTTCGAAAGTGTTGGTGACAATAACTTCTAAAGTGCAGAGCAGGACTTCAGAACTTGATTGCCCCAGGGCGCAGCCTTTTGGGAAGCTGGGAACAACTCAGCTCCCAGGCCCCACCGACTCTGCCAGGATGCCCGCCAGCAGCACAGATGTTCAACCCCACTGTTACCATGGCCTAGAAAAAGCAACTGGAAAACACGCAGATACACGTACACACGCACACATGCACACGTGCACACCAGAAACGTAAATAGACTCCCTGTTAGTAGAAAACCCAATAAAGGCAGAATTACAGTCCTCACTCTAGTTTTCCTCCCAGAGTTCATGCAGTGTGTGATGGAGTCCGAAGGAAACCAGATTATGTGTGGAGCACCCGCTGGAAAGGAGCGGAGGAAATGTGTTCTTTAGCTTTCAGCTTCCAGCTACAGCACAGCAGTCAGCAAGGGCAGATGCAGGTGGGCGAGTGAGGCTGTAGTACGGGCTCAGGCAGAAGCCCGGGAGGGGCACTGCTTGAAAGGCAGTTCAACCTCAGACAGTTATTTTTTGTGTGATTGTCCTTAATACCAGTGATTTAACACAAATTTTCCTTTATTAATATGTCACCCATTTTCTAGGTTGTTTTCATAATTAAGTTCTTATATGTAATATTGCATTTAGTTGATTTTATAAGGTCAACAACTCATTAGAAACCTTGTGTGGTTTTTTGGCAGTTTTTTTTTTTTTTCAGTTTAAAAACAGTTTAGAATAAATATAGGCAACAGCAGGCAACAAGGAATTGGGTAAATTGTGAGCACTGGTTAACATGGCATATGTTTCCCTATAGAAGTAAGAATAAAATAGAGATTTATGCAAGTGTCCTCAGGTGAGAGATTCATTTTCTGTTGCTGTGAACTCTGCAGCTTTACAACAATACGGTTGATTATTTTACAAAAATTAAAAATTGCCCATGAGGCAGAAGTCTGGAGGGTGTGGCGTGGTCTCTGCTCGGAGTCTCCTAAGGCCAGAGCCAGGGTACTGAAAAGACTTGCTCTCCAGAGGAGGGCTCATTACTGTGCCTGCTCATGTAGCAGGCAGGGCTGAATGCCTTGTGGTTGTGGGCTGATGTCCACGTTACCGTGTTGGGTGTCACTTGAGGTCAACCGGGCTATTAAATTTTTCTGTCTTTGTGTCTGTTGTCTGACCATTCTAAGCAGTCACCTAGTCCCTCTCTGCTCTCTGCTTACCATTGCGTGTTTTTGCTCTTGCCTTTTTCTTTGTCGAAGGCTGAGCCAGGCATTGCAGGCAGCAGCTCAGCTGACCTGTTCCACTGGACCACCACCACCACCATGAAAGTCCTTTCCAGCACCACGACCACCACCAGGGCCGTGTTGCAGGCTGTCAGCGACGGGCAGTGGTGGAAGAAGTCTCTGGCCTACCTTCGCCCCCTCCAGGTGAGCGAGCATCTGGCTTTTCAAAGCCAGTTTCTGGCTTGTGTCAATTCTTAGCTCTGCTACATCTTTGATGGTTAAGATAATCTCCGGGAAATCTAGGCCTCCATGGGCTAGGAAAGGCGTCATCTGTTTCATAGACTGGGAAGCCCACCCATGGAGCGATGACAAAGAACACTGGCACACATTCAAGTGAGGTTTGCTTCATACATAACAATTAAGATTTAGTGGGATGAAAGAGAAAATGCTTACCCGCTTCTGCTGTGTTTCTTCAGGCGCATAGTTCAGGGAGTGTGAGGAGCCAGCTTGGGCTGCTTTATCAGACCCTGCTTCCACTCTGAAATTGGAATTTAGAGGACTGAGTTTGCTCAGAGGGACATTTCAACCCTTGGCTTCCCTGCTGCCTTCTCTGCATTCTCACACTGCAGTTCTTGAAGCTCACAGTAGAAAACAAAAGGAGAAAACCATATGCCTTTTAGTTGTTTTATCCCAAACTCTCATGGCATTTCCCATCCATTCATCTTTCCGTTCATCCATCCATTCATCCATCCATCCATCTGTCCTTCATTCCTCCCTTCCTTCCATCCATCCTCCCATCCATCTATCGTTTCATCCTCCCACCCATCCATCCATCCATCCATCCATCCATCCATCCATTCTTCCATCCTTTGGTCCTTCTTTCCTTCCTTCCTTCCACCCATCCTCCCATTCATCCATCCATTCATCTGTCCATCCATCTGTCCTTCATTCCTTCCTTCCATCCATCCTCCCATCCATCTATCCTTTCATCCTCCCATCCATCCATCCATCCATCTATCCATCCATCCATCCATCCGTCCATCCAATACTACTTATTCTCTGTGGGTTAAATATAGTGCTCTACACTGGCAATAGAATGGAGTGAACACTTCCGTTTAGTTCTCTTTCTTTATGGAACTTAGTCCCACTGATAGAGACAAAGCCAAGCATCTACATGGTGCTGTAATGGCAGGTGATAGTGAGGGCTATGAAGTTGAGTTAGAGAGGTTAGGTTCCTCAGAAAAGCACCACTTTGGGCAGAAATGTAATTGAGTCAAGTAGAAAAGTACAGAGTCCCTCCAGGAGCATGGGCTTGATGCCTTGTAGAACAGAAAGGCAATGAGCATGATTTGAGCAGTGTGAACAAGAGGGTGGAGGGTGGGGAACGAGAGGAGAGGGGGTGCAGAATCCCACCCTGAAAGCGCCACGTGAACTCTGGTCATGACATAGCTGGAAGCTCTGGGGATGTAGGAGTGCGCTGTGTGCTTTGGCTTGACTTGTAAGGAGGTCATGTCATCACTGCGAGGGGAGCTGCTGGCAGGAGTGAGGGGAGAAGCAGAGTCTCATTCCTCTGGGACAGGTGCTGGCAGCTTAGACCAGAGCAGCTGTGACCAGCATGTGGGGAGTGGTGGTCTGGGGCTGTAGCTTGTGGCCCTGCTGACGTTCTACATGTGGGACCTGCAGGGAAGAGGAAGTCCAAGGGTGTGGGCCACACAGATGGGTAAACGGAGATGCCATTTCCTGAGCTGCTATGTATTTGAGTTTGGGTAAATCTGGGTATCTCTTGTCACTTTATACTTCACACTGGATTATGATTATGATCTCTTTCCTTTTCTCCCTGTTAGATGTTTTAAGAGTTTCAGTCTTAGGTAAAATTAATTTTTTTTATCGATTGATTGGTGCTGGGGACCAAACTCAGGGCCTTGCGCTTACTAGGCAGGCACTCTACCACTGAGCTAAATCCCCGACCTGAGTCTTAGGTAAAATTTTGACACTCTACCTAATTGTCTTCATTACTTTCTTGTTGCTGGGACAAAATACCCAACATCCGCAAGATAAAGGAGGAGAGGTTTATTTTGGCTCACATATTGTAGAGGTTTCAGGCCATAGTTAGCGGGTTCCAACACAGGGCAACATAGCAGAGGGGCTTGGCGGAGAGGAGATAGCTCATGACATGGCAGGCAGGAAACAGAAGGCTCAAGAGAGGAGGAAGGATATATATATATACATACATATGTAAATCTACATATATGCATATATGTGTATGTATGTATGCATGTGTGCGTATATCTCCAGGCCATACCCACACTGACCTGCCTCTTCCCACCAGCCTTCACCTTGCGGCATCACACCCAGCTGTGGGTAATCCAGTGTCACACAAGCACTCCCCAAAGCCTCACCTATGAGCGCATGAGGTTTTGGGGGGACATCTGGGTGTGAGCCCTCACACTAAGCTATAGTGTTTATTGAACATGAACTGTCATTTTGAGCAGCAGTAGCAGCAGTTTCCCTAGACTGTGCTGGGCAGAAAGGAAGCACGGAGTCTCCTGGAGGAATGTCTCTCACGTGTTCTTCCAGTGAGGAGCCGTAAGTGTAGCTGGGGAGAGTGAGCGACCATAATTAACTCTCCTAGGGAGACTGCTGGACATGTGCACAAAATGGCAATTTGAGGTATTTGTTCTGACTGTGATGGGGAAGACTCGCTCTGTGTGTGACACTGACTGCTCGACTGACTTACTGACGTTGGAGTGACCAGGAAACGAGAGGTGCTGGTGCAGGGTCCAGGGTCACAGCACTGCTCTTAGGATGTCGTCATTATGCCCCAACACCCTGTCTAGTCTGAGAAGCACATCGGGTTTCTCCTGAAATCTGCCTTCTCTCCTGCCCCCTTGCCCTTGCCCTTTTGACCACTGTTCTTCTCTGTGTTTTATTAGGGACAAGAATTTGGTGCTTATCAAGCTGGAACTGTAGCCAATGATGACCTAGAAAAACAGGGATGTCATCCTTTTTATGCATCAGTCATCTTGAATCCCTTTGTTGCTGAGGTAAGCACAGTAGCCTAAAAGACAGACTTCACTGTCATGCTATTGTGGACTGTATAAAGAGAAACAATTTTAGTTTTATCCCTACACATGTGGTTCTTCAGCCTTGTTCTTGCTTATGGTGTTGATTGGTTTTATGCATATCGTCACATGCACATGACCACATCATGAGATGAAAATCTGGTTGACATGCTAGATAAAAGGATATACATTACTGTGAAGTTACTATTCAAGTCCCAGGAAATTGTGGCATTCCACAATTGTGTTTTCTAAGAAACTGTTCTTTAGAAAGACAGCCTGTTAAAAGGTGGAATTGCTTTTGTCCAGCCCGATGTGACCTATGACACCTGTCAGTGTGGCCCCTTGGAGAGCTTTGCCGAGGTGTTGCTGAGGACTGGGAAGCTGGCAGAGGCCGAGATGGAAGGAAGAGAAGAGTTTCCCACCACGGAAGGTGAGGAAGGCAGTTCCCTTTCCTCACGGCGCAACGCGTGTTAGGGGAAGAGTGAGTGTGTGTGAATGGATGGGATAGGAAGCAGATAGTAATGTTTTCAGTAGTTTCCAACTGCCTGACTTGACACTAACATTCATTCCTCAGTTCATTTAAAGCACTTATTGAGAAGCTGTTCTTTTCTGGATGCCTACATTGAGGCTTTGGAAGGATTCATAAGATCTATCTTAGCTTTAAATTGCTAATTCTGCAAAGTGATTCCCCTAGCAAATGGTGTAACGTGCTCAAATACATATTTGTTTCTTTTCTACTTTTTTGCTTAGTCAGTTATAGATGTGTTTTGATTTTGAGAATTTTCTGTTTGGTGGCATAGCTTTAGATATAGAGTTATTGCAAAAGAAGGAAATGTATACAAGTTTACTGAAGACAGCTTGCTGTTTGTACTTTTCTTCTCTTTAGCGTCTGTATTTCCCATCAGGGTTCCAGGTTAGATTCCTTGACTTTATTCTTTTCTTTAGCTCTCTCTCCTTCCTGCCATCCTAGTGAGTACCTCATGACTCAAAGGCTGCTAGAGCTGCAGTCATGTGGTCTGTATTCCAGGCCATCAGTGAGGCGGAAAGGGGAGACATTTCTTGAAAGTCCCATCTGTAGCTCCCACTCACGTATTCCTGTCCCCTCTCACTGCCAGTACACCTGGATAGTGCCAAGCAGGCTCCCTGAGCAATTGCCATGTGGAGTAAATGTAGAGAAATATATGTGGGCAATGGAACTGCCATTTTCCCCCAAAATTTGATGCTATTCCTTTTTTTAGATAATTATTTTCTTTAATCAATATTTATGTCCAGAAAGAGGAGAGGTAAGTACTACTTCTCCATGTACTATGTGGGTCCTTAGAACACTAGAGGCTTTTTTTTACCAATGGTACCATTTTTCTTTATTTCTAAGGTACATGTCTTCCTGCTTATTAATCTTAATTAATTGGGGTCTGTGTCACAGTTTGGAGTATGTTTATTATTTCTCCAAAAGGCTGTTATTTAATTCATGGTAGGTTTTACAGTTCTTACTGAAACTATATGAAGATTGTAGTAACATTACTCTTCCTCCACTTAATTATTCTTCATGCCTTCGTGCTTTTCTTTTTATTGTCCTGAGCCATGTGTTAACTCTGACCAATTAGCAGACGAGTTTGCACAGGTAGAACGTGAGACCCCAAGAGAGTACAGCACTGGGCGCGTGCGCCGCATCGTAATCCACTGAGGTGGTAACCAGGAGCTTGGCACACATTGGCTCACACCATAGTTTCATTTCATTTTTAGCTTGCTGGTTACATGTTATGTGAATTTGAGTATCTTACAAAGTGTAAACCAGAAAACAAACCAAAATGGAACCAAATGACAAAAGGTCTGAAAACGGGGGGACTTCTCGGAGCAGACCTGCCTCAGATGATTGCTGGGTTTACCAAGGTGTCTGCTGTCCTCCTGGCCTGTAGTTTGGGGAGATGTTCAGAATGCTCCAGCAGAAGCTCTGGCCTCGTGGAGTGCTTTACCAGGACAGAGGGGTGGTCAGTGTGGGCTGGGGCAGCTGGTTAGCACGGCAAGGCCATGCTCACGGGAGGTTGCTTGCTTGTGCTAGGAAACAGCTAGAGCCGGGGAGGCAGCAAGACCCCTGATGTCAAAGTGTCATAAATACAGAAAATAAAAATACAACCCTTGCAGTTGCGTGTGGCTATTACTGATTTGGAACAGATATTCCTGTGTCAGAGTGATGGCTTTCATTGCCTGGTGAGAGTAATGATTCTCTAAGGACAAGTTTCATCATTTTGAGCTCACAGAAGTCAACTGTATGTTTCCTCCTCTCTCTGTGTGCTTGGTATAAGCTTTGTATTTAATTATATATATTCAAAAATGTTAGTAACATTCTGTGAATAGTTTCTGTGATCTGGTATGACTCTTGTAAAAATAAGCCTGGTGGAGCTTTGTGCCTTAGGTGAAGACTCTCCCCTGAGGAGATGTTCCTGGGGTGGAGACTTTCTCCTCACTCAGCTGTTACTGTTCTTTTGGTTGGTTTTGTTTTCTGTCGGCTTGTTTCTGTGTGGCATTTGTTTCAGATCTGTAGCACATTCTCAGAATATCTTTGGTGGTAGCATATTTTCATCCCTTGAAGGGTGCCTTCTTTTTTAGAAACAGCCCTATGTACACTGAATAAATAAGGGGAAGATTGAGTTGATGTTATGATTTTAAAAACAGGACCGCAAGATTGTCAGTGATGGGACTTTGTTTCCCGGGTGGGCCCGAGATTGGTTCTGTCCACAGCTACATGAAGGAAGGTCCTGGACTAGTTGGAGAATTCACAGCTCCTGAGGGATTCCTTTCAGGAGACAGTGGTAATTTTGATGAGTGGCTTCAGAGCTGCTTGTTTGAAAATTGGCCTCTTTTGTGCATAATGAAGAGAAATATCTGAAGATTAAAATGGAAATGGAAAACGTCTAGGCAGGGTTGCAGTTGAGGATCATGTTGTAAAGACAAAGAAATTGAATAGAGGAATTATCAGTGTGTGAAACAGATTTCTCCTTTGCAGTGGGGGCAGGAAGGACTGCTAGACACCATCTGGTGGTGGAACATCAAGGTGAACGGCAGCCTCGGGGTGCGTGCATGAGCAGGGTTCATATGGGATGTAATTCCACATGTAACTCTTACCCAAGTAGTCTATCACCTCTAGCAGACTAAGTTTACGTAATTCTTCTTGCTTTATCTTCTGGTATCCAACGTTCACAGCTTAATCCTTCCATCCTTCAGTTTTTAGTAGTCTTCTAGGATACATTAACCAGTCTTACACTTCTCTGCTCCCAGAGTTGCTTGTACAAAATTTGTTCTAGGACCTTTGGGTTCTATTTTCAAATGATCTGTTTGGAGACTTTGCTCTTGTCCTGATCTGCTCCTTCCGAAAGGACAGGGACTCTGACTCTTAGCTTATGGTGATGTCTGGTTCATTGATCTTGAGTGAACTAGGGGATGGGCCTCCGAATGAATGTCTCTCCGACTATGCAGTTTCCGAGGAGATCTGATTGATCATCCATTTGGTTCACAAGGTTTGGAGAACACACAGGAAATGGATATTTAGAGAAGCACAGTGGAGAAAGCTCATGTTTTATCCTGTTAGTCATCCAAAGAGAATCTTGAGATCTAGGCCAGCTTCTGATATCTCAGGCATATGCACGTTGCTCTTTGTGTCCCCACCATCTCTGCCAGTGGTGGCGAACCTATGGCCTGTGTGCCACAGCAGGCTGTTTATATCATTAAAAGCTCTGAAAGGCCTGTTGTCACTGGCATAGACTCTTGGCTATACTCGGATTATGCGAGTGACTCACATACTCATCCACCTGGGGGAAATCTAGGAAAAATCATGTGGTATATTTCCAAAGTCAAATATCATTTACTTTGGACAATTTATGTACCACTCTCCTTCTTCAGTGCAGATTATGAGAGCCTGTGTTTAAAAAAGGATTTACATTGTGATTACATCTGAGTACCTGGTATTTTTCACTGAAGTCCTAAGTGAGTAGAATGCTTGCTTATTAAAACAAACCATATATAAAAACAGACTTCACTGGAAATGTGGTCTCTTTTATTAAAGCTATGACACTGGTAGGTTTTCATCATGTAAAAATTTTGTGGAGAAGCTGCTAAAGGTTTGGGTAGTTTAAGGCCTGAGGAGAGTGGGAGGCCAATTTTCTTTCTGTGGGGTATGATGAGGAGGGCTGTTCTTGGAGAATAAGATTGTGTATCAGTGAACTCAGGAGATTCATCCTGCATCTGCATGCACAGGGCTGTGCTGTGATCTGATTTTAGGTCTCACTCCTGTGACCATCTTTCCCTTAAGCTGTAACAGCACGGGGAGCTTGACAGCGTGGCCAAAGCCCTTAAATCCATCACTTCAGGCATCTTTCCCTTGTGCGACAGCCACCCCGAAGAGTTTCCTCCTGTGCAAGCACACAGGTGTGCTGCCCCTCTGCTCAGGCAAGGCTTTGATGAAATGAAGGGTTGTGTGAGCTTTATTTGTTAGATGTCCATGAAATGTCTTTAAAGAGTCCTCTTGAGATAACTACCTGTTGAAATCATAGAGCTGAAAATATGATGGTTGATACAAATGTTCCAAGATCCTCACACAGAATAATGATGGTCACTGTGAATGTCCAAAATAATGCTTTTCTCCCTGTATTCAGTTCTCTTGCAGCTAGCAAACGACGCTTTGCCCAGTGACATGACCTTGGCCCTCGCTTACCTCCTCGCCTTACCACAGGTAAGTTGGTTCTTGCCAACGAGGAGCTTTAAATAAACTAAGGGATCTTTGCTGGAGGCTTTCTCAGTAGAATTGCTGATCAAGGCTGTCACCTCCTCCTGGTAGTTCGTAGGAGCTGAAAAGACTCCAGTCAGCATCCACCGAGGGAATCTTGCAACGTTAGCATAGATGCTCGTCTTTAAATCCGAGTTTTCAGCAGAGCGCCTGCCTAATAGTGTTTTCTGAATTTTCATATCATCACGTTAGGTGGAGCTTGAGCTTGGGTAGATGTAATGGAAACTTGTATCAGAATCCTGGGTGATGACTAGAAACGAAGTGGCATGTAGCTCTCATTAGTTCCTTCATCCAAGTTAATGATTTCTCACTCCTTTTTAGGTGTTGGACGCAAACAGGTGCTTTGAGAAGCAGTCGCACTCGGCACTGTCTCTCCAGATGGCAGCCTACTACTACAGCCTCCAGATCTATGCCCGCCTGGCGCCATGCTTCAGGGGCAAGTGCCACCCTCTGTACAGAGTGAGTCCCCCGGTGTCTGCCTTATTAATGAGTAGAGTTCAAGCTCTTCCAAAATACAAGCACACATTTCCTGTTTGTAACCAGAATGCATCCCAAAAGACAGCTTGTACCTTTTCTGTGTAAGACATCACTGCTTCTCTGCCCATCAGTAAGAAGTAGAGTTTCTAATATTTATCATGATTAGGATTCTTCCCCGGCTTTTCTTTCATGTGACTAAGGTCTTAGGAAAGACTGACGTAGTAGAAGAGGCTAAAGGAGAATCGGCGTTTTCATTCAGTACCCAAAAGGAGGACAGTTGTCTTAATTCAGGAAAGGGGCAACATGATTCTGAGCAGTTCCGCACTTTATCGTTAATCTGGAGATAAAAAAGCAGTGATTTACAGACGGAATGTTGACACTCAGTATTCCTATGTGCCACAAGCTTCCTGCAGCTTTCATATGTGTATGTGATCTTTGCTGTTAACTTCTGAGGCAC
Source organism: Hystrix brachyura (assembly GCA_016801275.1). Classification (NCBI taxonomy): domain Eukaryota; kingdom Metazoa; phylum Chordata; class Mammalia; order Rodentia; family Hystricidae; genus Hystrix; species Hystrix brachyura. The sequence goes on along the minus strand of QZML01000627.1, from coordinate 1,141,559 downwards.
AACACCTAAGCAGGCCTCTAGATGCACGAAAGTACCTCATGGGAGGGCAAGAAGCGTAGAACACTCTGAGACCTGCACCAGAAAACGTCGGGTGCACTGAGATGGGCCTAGCAAACTGAAGGAGAAAGCACCAGATCCAGACCCCAGTACTGAGCATTTAGAAAGGGAGGCTGGACTACTCCTGGGCCTTGGCACCCCTCTCACCCACTTGTGAACGAAGTATATAAACACTTTCCCCCTGGCTAGGCATGGTGGCACATGCCTGTAATCCTACCACTGTGGGAGGCTGAGGTAGGAGGATCACAAATTCAAGCCAGCCCGGACAAACTTGGTGATTTAGTGAGACCCTGTCTCAAAATAGAAAATAAAAAAGAGATGGGATGTAGCTCAGTGCAAAGGTGATGAGTTTAATCCCCAGAGCTGCAAATGACAAAAGAAACACCTCCCCTCTTTTAGGAATTATACTGTATTGGGGAAAGAGGCATCATAAATAAATAAATAAAATACTCAAACAAAAGCAAAGAAAAGTAGTAGAGAAGTGTGATGTCTGTGTGTGCGTGCGTGCGTGCACGCGTGTGTATGTGTGTGAGAGAGAGAGAGAGAGAGAGAGAGAGAGAGAGAGAGAGAAGTGCTAATGTGCTGTTTAAATAGAGTCAGGAAAGGTGGCAGTTGAGATGGTGACCTTGGTAAAGCCAAAGGATGTGAGAGGCACCATGCAGATACCTGGGGAAAGGCACCCAGGAAATAGCACTGAAAGCACAGAAATGTCACCATTATGTCATTTGCACTGTGGCATTTTTTTCACATGGTATTCGAGTTGGTGTTAACACTCCACTGTATTGCATTCAAGGATGGAGAACGACAGAAATGCAGTCCATGACCAGACTCTGTAGAAGATGCCATCCTGCCACTTAGTGCCCCCACCATGGGCTTTCCCTCCTAGCACTTGGACACATGGCACCTCTGGTTCTGTGACACCTGAGAGGCCAGCGGGTGATTCCCAGCAGGAGACTTCCCCGTGCCACTGTGTCTCTAGGTAGAATTTGAGCCCCTTCCTCCTGAGTGCTGCCTGACACAGCCTCTTTGGAAGTTGATATTCTTGCCCTGCAGAACTCAGGCATCTCTGAATTTCAGACCCTTTCGTGTGTTGCTGTGCACGTGTGGATGGAACCCTGGCCTCGGCAGCTGCTTCTCCTCCAGTGGGGCCTCCGAGGGGACCCCATTGCTGCCTCCTCCTCCTCTCTACTCCCTCCTCTTCCCTCCTCCTCCTCCCTCTGCTCTTTGTACCCAGGGGTTCTCATCTCTCTCCTGACCCCACCAGAGAGCAGGAACCATTCGGCCCCTGGTTCCCCAGGACCCAGTCTGCATACACAGCCACAACTATTTGTTAAGTGGCATGCGACTAAGTCCAGGCATCATGTCCTCTGTGCTGGGAGCCTGGAGGCTTCAGGTCTACACTGAGTCCTGACCCTCTTGGGTGGGAAGGAAGCCCAGCCACACGGTCGCAGGTCCACTGAGCACATGGCTGTCTCCATGGACTACCTGATGGTTCCGTGTCTCAGTCTGTGCAGCATTTTCCTCTGTGTAGAAGTAAGTGCTGAGAGTTTGGGATTATATGTGACAAACTCCAATGAATCGGCTCAAAGATTGAAATCAGAGTTGCTTCGGTTTGTTGTCTACACATAACAACCCCCAGGGAGTCTGAGCTTTCTCTCTTCTGTTGTTTCCACTGGTTTTTCATCCCACAGCCTGCCCTCGCCTGTCTTCACCCTATAGCTGTGTGCTGTACTGCCAGACGCTGTGACTGGCGGAGCTGCGTGCACGCACACGTGACCAGCAGCCCGCAGAGGCTCCTCCACTCCCAGGAGCAGCTCCCAGGAGGAGCTCCTGCGCCTGTGTGCTGCTGTGTTGCTTTGTACAGTGGTGACTGACAGACAGCCAGTAGATCACTGTGCTCTTCTAAGGTCTGTTCTGATTAACTCATTTTTATGTTCAAGACGTAATGCACACATGGCCAAAAAACTCAAGTGGTGCAAATGGTGTACAATAAAAAGTCAGTGTTTGTCTTTTGTATCTGCCCGGAAATAGTATATGGGCCTGCATATTTATATAACTGTATTAGACAGGTGGAGGTCATACACACAGTACAGTATCTGGACTTCTCCCACTTAAATCTTATCTTTAAAACTATGGTAAAATACGTCTTGAAGTGTGATCTTTGTAGCAGGCTTTTCAAAAAGGATTCAGAAGATGAAATGAGTTAAAAATGGAAACGTGTCCTTTGGTTTTATAAGCCTAGGGAGTCAAATACAGCAGGGATGAAATTCAAAACTTGATGGTAGACTGTTTCTAAAATGTGTTTTTTAAAGCTACTAATTGAAAATACTAATTAGAAAATTATCCCAAGCAAAATAACAGCCCTAGAGGGGAAACATACCACCTGTTTAAAACTTCCCAGTCAGTATTGCCCAGAAAGGAAGACTATTAAACCAGAATGGACTTACTACCCCTACTAGTGAGCCGTAGATTGAATCAGGGAGCTTTCCATTGTCATGAATAATTACGTATATTTTGTTTTTACAGCAATTTGACCATATTCGTTAGAGAAATTATATTTCATCCCCCCCCCCCCCCCCCCACAAAAAAATATT
>QZML01000627.1:1102915-1138540 GCA_016801275.1 Hystrix brachyura | reverse complement strand
AAAATTTTTTTTCCTCCCCCCCCCCCCCCGAAGAACTGAATTTCCATGTTTGGAAAGGAAAATGGAATAATTCAATTCTTCTCATTTTTCCTTTTGGAGTTCTTGGTGCTTTTTTATGCCAGTATTTTTTATAGTCTACGATATTTTACAATATCACTCTGATACTGAATATGGACAATTTCAAACCTTACTCCTGAAAGCCTTCACAGTCTTCTTAGGGCCTAAAAGCTTTCCTGCTTACAAATCGTGCCACTGAACTTCTGGAGAAGAGAAATTTGAGTGTACTCTGAACATCAAGAACCCAAGGTCATGAAAGGTCCCTGCCGAGCAGCTAGGGACAGTGGGCTGACTGTTCTCAGCTGCAGGACTGTGTGTGTCCACAGGCACCTCAAGGATGGGCTGGGCATCTGGAAAAGAGGAGCAGCTGCCCCTCCCCATCACGGGGCTGCTGTGATGGTCAAGTGAAACTGATTCAGAAATGCTTTGGAAACTCGAGAATGTGATGAATAAGGGGGTCACGTGAGTCACGTAGGAAATGCAGAGCTGGCGAGAACAGGAGCTGGGCTATTTTGAGGAAAGTGGTGATAAGCTCAGGGAGAAATCAGTTCATCGTGTATTGGGAGTAATCATAACCAGTCATGTTTTTTGAGGAAGAGATAGCAAGTAGGAGTGGCAATAAGAAAACAAGGTGTGTAGACAACTCGAATTGACAACATTCTTATCCCGTCTCGCTTAATTTTCCCGAGGACTCTGTAGAAGAATTTCCCCCACTTTTAGAAATAGAAAACTTGACGCTCAGGAGGGAAATACCAGTAATCCAGGCTTTGCTGCCAATTCCTTTGTTTTTTTTCCCCTATAACTAATTTTACTTAGAAACCTTAGTGCAGAGAAGTTGTCAATAGTGTTGTATTTTACACAAGAAGTTAAAGTACTGAAAGTCTTCCTCTACGCTTAAAGAATATTTCATAATGTTTTCCACACTTTGAAATCTATCACCAAGGAATTAGCAGAATGTCCCTGTTCACCATTCTATTAAGATAGAATTTCATTTTTATAGTTTTTATTTTTATTAGTCCATGTTTATAGCACGTGATGATTACATTCATCGTGGGGAGTTGGTATACAAGACATCTTAGTTGTTTTTACTTCCCTTTCCTTTCTGCTCTATCCCCTCTCTTCTCTCTCTTGGTTCCCTTCCTATTTGCAAAAAATCTGTCTCTCTGTCTTCTCTTCTCCTAATTGGTTTTGTGTTTGTTTGTTTTTGAGACAGGCTTTCCTTGTGTAGCTCAGGCTGCCTCCTGTGGTCCTCCTGCCTCAGCCTTCCAAGTGCTGGGATTGCAGGCCTGCACCACCACATCCAGCCTCCCTGTTCCCTGTTACAAGGCAGAATTTCAGAAGGAGGTGTGCTTACATCAGGAAAGTGAACAGAAAATGCTGTCCTTGCTCGTGATTCTAAAACATTGTTATGATTATGGAAGAAGTAGAGCTCAAGCCACTTGTCTAGTCTAACATTTTGGGCCTTTGTATGCACACATGTGTATGTGTAAAAAATGTACTTGCAATAATATAGACTGACAGTATCTCTCCTTTCTGAAAGGGCTCTGACCCCACACTCGGTGGGCCTTGTGTGTCCACAGGTCCAGTTGAGAGCCTTAATGAAACCCTATCCATGCAGCGTGCACGTCAGGACCGCCCCTGGGAAGCGCGTGCTTGGGAGCTTCACCCAGTTCGCCCTTGACCAGCGTGCTGGCCTCATAGGGTCCTCGTCTCCTCGCCCCTCTGTAAATCACGGGACGACTGAAATACTGGGTGTTTCCTCCTAAATGTTCCTTCGGAAAAGCGAATAAATTTGGTATACAAGGAATATGAAATAAAAAGTACTCCCAGAGGGGCTAGATGGGTCCACTTAGTAAGGGAGATTAAAGTAGTTTAAGCTGTATGGGAATCTGTTGCTAGAATTTGTTGGTCTGAAAAGTGTAATTTTTAACAAAGACATGTGCTGTGAATATTTAGTGGAGTTGTACATGAGAGAGACATAAAACTTCTCCTTTCCACACCTGGAAGGATTTACAAGGACTGACTGTATTTTGATGGTTGGATCCTTGTACAGGCACAGGATTTTAGTTTTAGACAGGTGATCATGTGTCAAAGCTCCGTGTTTTTCATCCAAGGACACCAAGCACCAGAAGAACCAGGAGAAGGGATTGGCTGGGTTCCCCTAGAATCCTGGGATGGTGACCCTGTCACTCTGTGGATTGTGCACATGCAAGTCTCGGTAGCCCCTAGTTTTGAATTCTTTGAGAGTGAGCTCCAGGCCCACTTTGCTTTCATAGAGTAATGGAGGGCGGGGCACTTTAGAATCCCATGTGTATTTGTGGCTCCCAGCACACTGTGCAGAATGTGTGCTCGTTGACATTTTTATGGGTGAGGGAACAGCTAAGCAACAGCTCTAAATCGGCCTGCTGCTGAGTGGAGCCGGGCTGTAGACCAGAACTACCAAGTTAAAATCCTGTGCCCGGGGTTGTAGATTCAGCTCAGAGGTAGAGCACTTACCTAGCAAGCATACGGCCCGAGTTCCACCCCCCAGCACCACCAAGAAAGTGACCAGTCTTCTAACTCAGCGTCAGAAAAGGCAACATGATCAAAAGCCTGTGCCCCTTTCCTGTATATCTGCCTGAGGCAAAAGACTCTGCCATCTTCTGGAAAAGTTCTCTGGCCCCTAGAATCTATAATTTAATATTAAGAGACAGAAATCACACAATAGACTTACAATTAAAGTCTACTGATTAAAGTGTGTGCTGTTTTAAAAACTTGTCCTTTACCAAGTTCCACGCTTGTCACTTTGAGCACCTGCCTGCCTTGGTTTTATACTTGCCATCTCCTGAGTACCTCACAACCATGAAAGCTGTTTGTCACTACTGCTTGTTTGCAGATGGCACGATCAAGTTCATAGTTGCTTAGTTGCTTGTACAAAGTTCCTCTGGCTGCTAAGCTGGGGGTGTCTGCTTTATTCAGAATGCCGCTTTTTCATTGGAACAGGAGACAGTGCATTCTTTTTGCCACGGGCGAGTACCCAAGTTGTTATACAGTGACTGGAAACCTTCTGCGAGGTGCTTAGAGCCTCTGCAGGTGTCAGCAGTGGCAGTTATGCACATTATCTTCTGTACTGCCAGGTGGGAGTGCTGCCCTCCTCTGGGCCTTGGGGTTTATATCACAATTTACGTGAGAGTGCAGGGAGAGGGTAAATGAGGTGTTGTGCGATTGGGGCTGGCGGGGAGCGTGTAGCCTGCCCTTCCTGCTGGACAGAGTGCGTGCCCAGCACGCAGAGCTGGTGAGGATGGGCCGGCAGGCCTGTGAGCTCCATCCCTGGACCAGGGAGCTACAGAGGTTGCTGTGCCTGTAGCGCAAGGTTCAGAGTGGTGCCCTGTGGTGTTCAGTCAACAGAAGGAGACTGAGGTAAAAGTCAGCCATAGCTGCAGTAAGAACAGAGGCACAGGATCCCCTTTATCTAAATCCATTGCAGGAAGCACTGTTCCCAGGTACTCTGCAGTTATGCTTAGATTTGGGTTGTCTGCTCCGTCTTTCCCTCTGGCCGGGCCATAGCCAAGCTTTTGCTGGAAGTTGTCTTCCTGTTTCTTGGTGGCTGTATTGGTCACTTTCCCATCACTTGGACAAAAATCCCTGACCCCTCAACCCCAAGGAGGAGAGATTGATTTGCCTTGTGGTTTCAGTGGGTTCATTCCACAGCCGGCTGGCTCTGAGGCTGAAGTGGCATGGTACAAGGGTGGTCAGAGAAAGGCTGCTTGAACCAGGGCAGCCAGGCAGCAGAGAGGGAAGGGAGGAGCTGGGCACCTCACAACCCAGTGACCTCCCGCAACCAGGCCGGCCTCTTAACAGTGCATTCAACTGTGAATTCATCCGTGGATGAATCCATTGATACAATGCCCCATGATCCAATCACCTTCTAGACGCCCTGCCTCTGAACACAGGACACCTTGCGGGGGTGTTTTAGCTCTGAACCATGACACTGGCTTTTCTGCTTCTGGCACCTAAGGACGTAGCTGAGACATGGATTCTTTGAAGGAGACTTGCTTGACACTTGCCCAAGTCTCATCTTTGTATTCCTGTTGCACTCTGTGGTTACCGTGTCAGACCATTTACAGCCATGTGCTTAATGTCTCTCCAAACAGACTGGATTTCTGGAGGAAGGGGACATATCCTCTTAGTACCTCACCTAGTATATAATATGTGTCCCAAAAATATTTGTTAAATGAATGATAGATGGTCCTCCAGCTTATTGTGGTATTCAGAGGCAGGCATTTTGACTTTTCTGTGATTTTTAGGAATAGGAATCAGTGTATGCATAGAGGTAGGGAAAAATTAAATGTAGTAAAGTTGACTTCTGCTCAGGTCCACCTGCTGGAATCCAAGATTTCTTTAATTGGTTTTTATCCCTGCTCCCAGATTGTTCCTTAATAGGATCAGGAGAGAGACTGTCAGGTTGGGTTTAGCAATACAGACTTGACATTAGCAAGTCTCCGTGCGGCTCAGAATTATGGCTTCCACACACTGGAAATGCTGACAGCTTGCTATAATTAGGTGCGTTTGGAGAACGAGGGTAGATTCTGGGGTTTTCCTCTAATTTGCTCATCTTAAAACACGTTCTGTATTGCGCCAGCAATGAGGAGTGATGGAGTTAATGCTGTCTATGCCACGCTGCCTATTAGGTAATTCCAGGATCTTCTTTGTTGACACCCAGATCAACTTTAATGTAAATAAGTGTGGCTGGTTCTTCACCACTCTCCTTCTCTGTCAGCTGTTGGGTTCTGGTTTTTGTTCTACTTGAATAATTGTCCTGCTTTTGAGAAGTTGCTAAGAATCATGGAATAATATCCTACTGAGCCCCCAGTCAAGCAGAGTAGGAGTCGGTTGGATGCTTTCTCATATAACCCGAGTGTTCACGATTCGAGGAACTGGGGTGGGCTTTGCTTTTGTTTTCCTGACTCCCCCTGGAGAAAGCCCCTTTTCCTTAGCTCCCGATAGAGGGACCTTTGAACTGCAGCTTTTGTGTTGGGAGTGCTTCATTTTGGTCCCCAAGAGACGGATCCAGAGGCAAACATGACGAAATTTCTGTTGGGGTGAGTTATTACAAATGATTAGGTAGTGAAAGCAAGAATATGAGGCAGATTTATGGTTCCTGATAAAGCAAGAAGTATTGCTTTTGAAGTGGGAGAGGTTTTCAGGGTGGAGGAGCAGAGCAGAGGTCTGGGTGTGTGTTTGGGGCTACATTCTGTTCTGACTTTACAGTCTGTGGTGCCACCTTTGCAGCCAGCTCCAGGCCGTGGTGTGCCGTGGTTACGTGGCCGCGGCATGAAGGCCCAATGGGTGTCCGGCGGCCCAGTCTTTTCTCTGTCCCCGCTTGCTCATCTTTGCATAATGCAGGTCTAATGGATCTTCCGTTCCTTTTACAGGCCGATCCCAGAGAGCTGATCAGGATGGTCACCAGGCACGTGACTCGCCATGGACACGAAGCCTGGCCTGAGGACCTGGCCTCGCTCACCGGGCAGTTGCACTACTACAATGAGCGGCTGCTGGACTTCACGCAGGCGCAGCTCCTCCAGGGCCTGGGGAAGGGCGTGGACGTGCAGCGCTTCACGGCTGATGACCAGTACAAGAGGGAGACCATCCTTGGGCTGGTGGAGTAAGGATGCTTTGTCTTGTGAGCGGCTGGGTCTGAAATGCAGTCTAAATTCAAATCTAGAAAACTAATCCTGGTCCTTTGAGGACTGACACTTGCTGTAGCTGTCCACAGGGCCTGCCCTGCCCTTCCCAGCCAGAGGATGCTTGTGCCTTCCCAAACAGAGCATTAGATGAACGCAGCACTTTAAGCCTGCAGGTGTAAATAGTAAACTCTGGGATTATTATTATTATTTTTTAAGTTCCCCAAGCTTTTGATAGAGCGATGCCAAAGTTATGACCATGTTAGAGGACATAAGAGATGGTCAGGTGAAAGGTACGATGCTTATTGCTGGAATTTTACAAGCCCCATTGCCTTTCATTCCTGGCTGGAAGTCTCGTTCTCCAGAGAACATGGCAATTAGTTGGGCACAGTGTTGCATGCCTGTAATCTGAGCATCAAAGGAAGTTGAGGCAGGAGGATTGCAAGTTAAAGTCCTGCCTATGCAAGTTTTAAAAAAGTATCTGGCAGTTTAATGTCTTTGTTCTCCTCGAAGTTCCTAGTTGCTTGGAGCCATTTATTGTCCAGTTTGACAGGGACCCACAATGCCATGTTTGCAGCCTCTTGGCACGGTGGCTGAGGAGCCCAGAGCTGCAGAGCTTTAAGGGGTTGCTAGAGGTCACATAGCCAGGTGCTGACGCCCGGGACCCTGATTCTAGATCCTGAGTGTTTTTCCTCAGGCAGCTTGTGATCTCAATGCTGTGTTCTCGGTGTCTTAGAAGAGGTCATTATGCAGAATGAAAGTGCATAGGAAAGGCGTGCCTTAGAGCATGAGTTACACTTTACTGGGTTTATTTTCTTTTTTAAGTATTCAGTTAGCACATGCTATTTGAAACATGTCCTAGAGGACAAACACATGCTTTTGATAAATACATAGTGGAGTCTTCTCTACATTCTCTTGCTGGGGAAAACACACTGCAGTCTTTGGATGGCTTATTTAGAATGCCTCAGCATTTCATGGGTTTGCAATTTTGCCAGTTTTGATTTGGATTTCAGTGTCTTCTGTGGATACATTGCATAACCCATTTTTTCCTGTCCTGCTGCTTCATCGGCACTGTATGTGGCATGGACATTCTTGATTTTCTTACTCATTGTTACCATTTTTAGTGGCAGGTTTTTTTTTTTTTTAAATAATTGTGCCGTATCTGTCTTTTATTGTCTGCATATCTTAGATAATACATTCTCAGGGGTCAGGCAGGGCAGCTTTGAAGAGCGTGTGACGTACTCTGGTTCCTTCCCACCTTTATCAAGTAATAAAGACATCAGCATAGCTGGATGTGATGGCACAGACCCGTGATCTCTCTTATTGTTACCATTTTTATTGGCAGGTTTTTTTTTTTTTTTAAATAAGTGTGCCGTATCTGTCTTTTATTGTCTGCATATCTTAGATAATACATTCTCAGGGGTCAGGCAGGGCAGCTTTGAAGAGCGTGTGACGTACTCTGGTTCCTTCCCACCTTTATCAAGTAATAAAGACATCAGCATAGCTGGATGTGATGGCACAGACCCGTGATCTCAGCTACTCAAGAGCTGAGGCAGGAGTATCCCAACTTTGAGCTCAGCCTGGAAAACTTAGTGAGACCCTGTCAAGCAACACAACAACACAACACCAAACAAAAGGCAGGGCTGGGGACATAACTTAGTGTGAAGGCCCTGGGTTCAATCTTCAGTGCTGCAGAATAATCACACCAAAGGGTAGCTAGCATACAAGGGGTCCCAGGTTCAATCCCCAGTACTGAAGGGTAAAAAACAAAAAAGATGTTAGTGCTAATCCAACATGTATGTGCAGCACGCAATGTGCCAGACTCCCAGAATAGGAAGGGTGAATTAGTAACGATTCTTCCTGTTAAAGGGTTATCTTTTCAACATGTCAGGGTAGTTACTAGTCAAATAAGACACAGTTTCACTTGGCATTGACCTAATCCATGGGTTAACAAACTTACCCAGCCCTGGGCCTTTTTTTTTCTATAGCCCATAAACAAGGAATTACTTTCATATTTTTAAAGGTTTGTGAGAAAACAAAAACAAAACAATAAAAAGAAGACTGTGCCATAGAGACTGTGTGGCAGCAAAGCCTGAAATATTTATTGCATAGCCCTTTGAAAAACATTTGTGAACCCCTGGCTAATCCAGTATATAAATGCCATGGTTTACTTAGCTAGGGTGAATGTTAGCAGTGATAACAATAACAGAATTTTCATTTCTGGTGCTGTAGTTTTGCCCACACCCTTCCAACCCACAGTTCCACCTGCCATTTCTCTGTGTCTGGGACCTCTGGGTATCCTGTACTTGGCCCTAATGTGGGTGCTCTGGGCCGTTTTCTTAGCGTTCTTTGTATGCCTGGTGATGCTATTCCCTGTCTTAACCCCTCACTGACTCTTACTTCTTGCAGAAGTTACAGGTTTCTGAAGCCGGAGGACCCCGTCCTTCCTTACCTGTGACCCCCTTTTCTGCTTCATTTGTTGGAAATCCTTCTGTCTTTTCTGTCTTTTGTCCGCCTTTCCCAAGTTAATATCCTTCAGCCTTCAGTGCAGATTGGTTCTTCTCCCCTCCGTCCCCGTTCTCACATGACTTGGTAGTCGTTCTCTTAAAGTACACGGCCACCACTGTACTTAATTACTGATTCTCAGCTCGTGTCCTCAATTAGGTTAGGAGAGTTCCTCAGGAAACATTTTGTTTTTGTGTCCTAAACTGCTAGCACAATCCCCAGCAATATAGAAAACATAAACATTTGTTGAGTGACCCTGCTGTCTCCAGCATCTGCCTTAGGGTAGAGATGCCACTGTTTTTTGAGTCCAAGTTTTAGAGTCTAGACCAGGAATTTTTGTTACCTGAGCACTACTAAGGTTTTGAAGGGCAAGTTCTTTGCTGCAGGAGGGCTGTTGTAGAGCATTGGGCCCCCGTAGCCCTGTCCTCTCTTCCCCGATTTGGGACCATTCGAATGATTGCTGACATTGGATGTGCCCTGGGGAAAGAGTTATTGGGAGCTCCCGGTGTGGACCAGACCCCGGGAAGGGCTCTGCAGCATGGTGGAAAGGGAGCCCCTTCCCGCGTTCTCAAGAAGCATCTCAGCGAGCGCACCCTCAGTGCTCTCTGCCCACCACGTCACATGTTTCTTTGCCTCCCTCCCCCTGCCTGCTGGACACTACCGAAGAACCCTTGAGGAGAATGTCTACAATATCGCACTGTCCCTGGCACAGCGGTATGGTGTCTCCTGCTGGGAAGTCTTTATGACCCACTTGGAGTTCCTGTTCACAGACAGCGGGTGAGTGTGCACTTCCTGTGTGAGTTCACGGCTGCCTTGCTTTCAGTGCTGTTTAGAAGAATCTTGAAATTGTAAAGTAGAATTTTCAGTTTTCCTTTTCAGCTATAGTAGACATGTATCTCAAAACAGTATTCTCCCTTTTACACTTTTGATACACTAATGTTCTCACAGTAGCTTTTAGCCTTTTTTTTTTCTGTAGAAATAGCGTTGTGTTAGATAATTTGATACTTGTTATTTCATTCTAAGGTTTTTGTTGGGATTCTCTTTACATGTGAGACATGATACAAGAGCTGGCATCGTGGTTATCTTTGAACTTAGAGTCTACAGTAGGGGACAGATGGCCTAAGCAAGTATGAAATTAAAACTGGGAGCCCCATTAGAGAGGGAACACAGCTAGGGAGACTTTCCTGAGGAAATAGCACCTCAACTGTGTCGTGTCTTGGATACGGTTTGTGAGTTCACGTTACAACTTAATCCTCACTGTGAGGTGATCTCTTTCCCTCCACCCTCTCGAAGCCGCCCTCTCCCTCTCTCATCCTCCTGCCCTCCTTCTCCCTCTCCCCTGCTGAGTATCCCTTTCTATCAGCTAATGGAACTCTAGTATTACTCAAGTTTAGATTGAGTGAAGAAAAATGTATTTAAGTAAATTTGTTTTCTTCTACAAATATAAGTCCTTTGGACTCATGCTGTTCTTGAATTGCCTTTTTGGGGTGATTGGCAATTTGAAGCCATCACAGAACACTTTAATTGGGGATTAGTACAATAATTTATTCCTTGTACATTGAGTACAACTAATGCTAGCTTCTTCTGTAGTTAATCTCTGAAAGCGAAATATGTACCATATTTATAAGTTGCCTTAGAGATTAACTGGCTTCAGAAAAAAGCGCTTAAACCATTTTTAAGGGTAATCATTAATTTGATTAGTGAAAAGTCTGCATCTTTTTCATGGTGTTTCTTCCTATTCTCTTGCTACTTGTTCTGAAAGGAAGATAGGAGCTTTTTTTCAATGAGAACTATTAAAACGGGTTATTGGTCACTGTTATCTATAAAAGATCCAAGCACATTGTAATTTACTGAGAAGGGAGGTAGAGGTATTTATCATGCATCGACAAAGATATTGCAGTCTTGACAAGGTAATTAGGTAAAATCCTACATGAGGTGACCTGAATTGTAGGCACAGAAGAGAGAGTGGGTGGGCGAAGGAGAAAGTAATGTCGATGGAGAGAGAATGGATTTAGAATCAAGTCAAACACAGATAAACTAAATAAACTGTTATGATTCAGCTTGTGTCCATTGTGTAGACGAGCCTGTCTTGAATACTGTGTTTATCAGGGTCTTGGGATGAGGTACGACAGGACAGTGCTTACAGAGTGTCGCAGAGAGACTCCTGTCTGCAGCGGGTGGCAGTCTGGGTGCTTGACCTCCAGGGCCAATGGCTACTGTGGGACTCAGTGCAGACATCCTCTTGAGTCCAGGCAGATGTGGAGACTTGGATGTAGGCAGGGGCCTTAACCCATCTGGTCTGCATGGCAGCTTCTCACCTATACTCTGGCAATGCCCCGGCTTTGACTTCCTGGCATCCTAACCAGGGTGATAAATTTGTTCTCCTTCATCCATTCTCTTTTTCTGTCAGTAAGAATCATCTTACTGGGGTTGTTATTTGCCTTCCCCTACATCGCTTTCAGGCCTCATTTGGCAAATTATAAGGAATAGCAGAAAGTCAGAACCCCGTGTTCCCCGATCCTTCAGTAGTGACCCTGGTGCCTGGAGCAGCGGCAGCATCGAGGTGTTTTCCCCTCAGCCAGCCGCTAGTGCTCAGAGTCCCCGACTAGGCCTGGTGCTTTCTTGTCTTGGTTCTTTTGTTCATATTATTTTTGTTCCATTCCTCTCTCCGATGCCAAACTCAAGTTCTTCTTTTACCAAGGCTTCTGTCATCACCGATTGCCACCTTGCTCTGAAGCCGTAGCTTTTGGCGATTCCACTTTAACTGCAATGTAGTTTTTCATCCTTTGTCCTATGCCATTGATTTCCATTGTTATTTAATTCCAAGTATTTATAACTCAGCTCTAGGTTTTTCAAACCTAGATAGAAGTTCTGTGCTCTAAATCTTTATATCCTTCCTGGAGTGGGATGCCTTGAGTGTAGAGGACACCTAATTCTTTTGGTTATCCACGTGTCTATGTGGCACTCATAAGACATGGATAGAATGCTTCCTTCGTTTCGTGTGCTGGATCTTGGTATGGAGAAACTAAAGATAAAGGGAATATAATATGTTCTCTGTCCTCAAGCAGCCCTAGTCTAGTGAGGGAAGCAGACAAGTAATCAGTAGTGAAAATACGTTCTAAATGCCATAACAGAAGGCTGTTCAGTATGTGCAGGTAGCTCAGAAAGGGGAAGTGGGGAAATTTTTGTAAATCTGGGACATACTTATGTAAGCGTTTGAACTAGATCTTAATGGAAAGAAAGATTTCTCCTAAAGTGAAAGTAAAAAGACAGTTTTTAACAATTATCTGATATTTTGACTTGCTAGTTGTCCCTTTTGTCCCAAGTATTATTACACTGTCATAAAAGTTTTTTTTTTTACACTGTCATAAAAGTTTTAAAACACAATTTATATTAACTTTACAAAAACATGTCTTTTGGCACTTTCTACAACTGGCAATTCCAGAAAACAAAGTACCCGTCCTTGTTCACAGGCTGTGCTTTAAAACCATAGGAAATGTAAATTGGGTCCTGCAGGAGTCTCACAGTTGCCCCCTTACTTCGTACAGCTTGCCTGGAAGTGGGTGTATTGGTTCCTGTGGTGGGGACGTCGTGGAAGTAGCTGGGAAACTCATCCTGTCCTGGGCACCAAGTTGCACCATACCCAAAGCTTCTGTCCCGAGAGAAACACAAAGCCAAAAATCAACTCCTTCCCTCCCTCCAGAAAACTCATACAGACCGAGCAACAAAACAAAAATACTTTCATTTTTTTCCCCTCAGTTAGATTAACCTTAAATGCCTCTTCTTTTTTTTACATTATAGAGACATTAAGTTATGTGAAAATACCAAGATACAAGATTCCATTCAAGTGGTATTAGTGTAGATAATTCAACTGAAAGTCTTTTCACTTGAGTAATTGAGGTAGACCTCAATTACTACCTATTTCCTGTTTTAATCTTATTTTAACACAGTATAGAATTGGAGTCTATTGAGTATCAGTTCAGGACTCTTGGATGTTAAACTTAGGCCTGAAAGTGTGGGCTTTTTCTTCCTGTCACTATCCCTTGAGTTCCTGGAGTAACAAGGTTTGTGTACAGCGCTTCTGTAAGAGGTGAATTTACACTGTTCTTATGACGTGAAGAGATGACTCTGGGTGGGAGCAGGTAGGCCTGCCTCGCTTTGTAGCTGGGCACCCTGGACAGTGCTGTAGCTGGGCATCTGGCCTGCTGCAGACCCAGGAGACACCAGGAGGACCAAGTGTGTGTAGTGGGCCTGGGTTCCCTCTCTGGGAGCTTCCTGTGTCCTGGTGGTGCAGTGTCTTCAATTAGGTGCAAAGAAAGACCTGTAGGGTATAACCTTTCTTCCTGGGTCATGTCACTGAGGCTCCAGCACCTGACACAGCCTCCCTGGCTCTTCATTCCAGGTTGTCCACAGCAGAAATTGAGACGCGGGCCCATGCCCTTCATCTCTTTGAGACTCTGAAGACGGACCCGGAAGCCTTTCAGAGGCACATGGCCAAGTACATCTACCCCTCTATCAGCGGTGTTGACCATGAAAGGCTGCTGTATTATTTCACTCTCCTGGACAGCTGTGGCTGTGCAGACTTCGGGAACCTGGCCCTGAAGCCTGAGACCCACATTCGGCTGTTGAAGAAGTTTAAGGTAGTGGCAGCAGGTAGGGTGCTCGTGTCCCTACTCAAATGCACCTTTTTCAGTTTCACCTAGGGATTGCTGTTCTGTCCACAGTCATGCTCAGATATTGTGGGCTGGACAGACCTGAAACTATAGAGCTGAGGAGCTGATCAACTTTAATCTCATCCTTCCAACCCCTTCGCTTATGGCTGAGGGAGTTAAATGCCTGGAAAAGTAAGAAGCCTATTGAGAGTCACACAGTGATTTCCGGTAGATTTGGTACTGAATCCTACCGTTCTGCAGGTTTTTTCCTACTCCCATTGCCTGTATTCTATATGTGAGGTATGGTCTAAAAATATAGTGAATGTTTACATTTCAAAAACTGTTTACAGTGAAAGACATATGGGCAAGAAAGATGGGATTAGTGTGTTGAAGCAAGGGGAAGTGTACTGTGTATTTTGAGGGAGATTCATGGCAATGTGTCTTCTGCTGTAATAAATTATTTAACACTCACCATATAAATATGTACACGTGTACACACACACACACACATATGTATGAGACAAGTCTGAGACACTTAGCATGAGGCCATTTTGCAGAATTTCACTTCAGTGAGGCCTGTCTATTTAAAATATGTGTACAGTACTAGAACAGGAGACTTTTGTCTACAATAAGTTGTGGAAATCTTTAGAATGGCATCCTTATTCTCATAACTGAGACCTCAAAGACGTCCATGCCTCTCACATCTCTACGGTGCTTTGTAACTGCACAGCACCTTTGAGTCTCTGCCTGTGTGATAGTCATAGCAATTATGAAAGCGCATTTCAGTTGACTTGTTGCTTACTGAGGAAGAGGGAATGAGATTCACTCCCTACCTTCCCACAACTGGGAAAATGCCAGACGAGAAGCACATGAATATAATGCAGTTTGGTGGACATACTTACAGAAGAAAACCTAGGGGATGTAGGGACAAGGAGATGAGGAAATGTCACCTTTGCAAGTGCACAGAGAGGGAATAGGTGCGTAGAAGTGCATGACCTGCCTAGGACTGCACAGCTGAGGAAGGGCCGCAGTGGGACGAAGATGCAGGTCTTCTGCCCTTCTGTGTGAAGCCCAGACCAGGCTGGAGTTGGCGGTGCTTTCACCCAACCATATGGAAGGCTGTGTGCATGTTGAACAGTGCCTGTGTGCTCACATTGGAATGGGCCATTTACCACTTTCTTCTTCCTTGTCTTCCCGATAGGTCTTAATTATAAAAATCTGACAGACGGAGGCACAAGTCCTCTCAAAGCCTTGGAGCCGGTTCTTTCCAGTCAGAATATCTTATCTATTTCCAAACTTGCTCCCAGAATCCCTGAGAAGGGTGGAGGGACGCTGTCCCCAAGCTCGTTGTACGCTGTCTGGCTGCAGAAGTTGTTCTGGGCAGGGGACCCTCACCTGGTCAAGCAGGTGCCCGCGTCCTCCCCAGAGTGGCTCCACGCCTATGACATCTGCGTGAAGTACTTCGACCGTCTGCACCCAGCTGACCTCATCACCGTGCTGGATGCAATTACATTTTCTCCAGAAGCTGTGACCAAGGTAACTTCCTTCTGAGGGCAGAGTAGAGTGAATCCTTTAGAACAAGTTAAAATTGCTCTTGCATTCTATAGGTTTGTTTTGATTTCATTTCTTGAGGTGGAAAATAATTGCAATTGACTTTTACTTATTTATTTATTTTTTGCTCAGCATGAGGTATCCCAGTTGGGAAATCATTTTCTTCTATGACAGATGTACAAACGGCAGAACTCAGATATGCCTGTGCTGGTTTGCGTGTACCTTTTACACAAGTCACAGTTCAGTTCTCACTGGCCTGTTCTTTCCAGTTGTCAGGTGTCAGGAAACTCTACTGCTGACCGGTGATTCCCTTTACTCCGAATCCAGGCTAACACCTTTGGCTGTGTTGAATTGAGCCCTTCCATAGTCTCATCTAAGGACTGGGGAGGTAGCTCAGTGGTAGGGCACTTGCCTCCCATATGCATGCCAGGGTCGGCCCCCCAGTACTGGAAACAGACTCGTATGGCTGTTACACGGCGTAAGACACAGTCGTTAGATAGTGGGCGGGAGCCCACACCATATGTTCCAGGGCCCTGTGCTTAGTGCCAAGCCCTTCAATCCAGTCTAACATCTGCTCTCCATCCCTCAGCAATGTACAGTTTCACCCAGAATAGATGATGTGAGGGCAGGCAGTGTGGCACACGCCTGTAATCTCAGCACTTGGGAGGTTGAGGCAGGAGGATTGCTATGAGTTCAGGGTCATCCTGGTCTGCATAGTGAGTTCAGGGACAGCATGAACTATGTAGTGAGACCCTGTCTCAAAAAAAAAAAAAAGAATTCAAGCACATTATCATCCTCTAAACTAACTTTAACCTTCCACTTTCAAGATCCCACCACCCAGCTGAAAATATACAGCACAGCGGCAGTGTTCATAGGTGTGTTCTGCTGAAGAAATGATGTGTAGCTTACTCAGCGAAGACTCAGTTGGTTAATTATTGTGCTTCTCCTCGTAGTTCAATAGAATAATCCAAGTGTAGACATTTTCTTTATTGTAGACCACTCTCAAACTGGT
This sequence comes from Hystrix brachyura, assembly GCA_016801275.1. NCBI lineage: Eukaryota > Metazoa > Chordata > Mammalia > Rodentia > Hystricidae > Hystrix > Hystrix brachyura. The sequence goes on along the minus strand of QZML01000627.1, from coordinate 1,123,100 downwards.
TTTCCAGGTGTGGGACAGCTGAATTCAAAATTAATTTTATACCATTTTCATTTTATTATTTGGCAAGCTTCTTATTTTCTGATCAGAGAGGAGAAGTATAAGTTTAAATAAATGCCATGTCTAAGACCACACAATGCTGCCCTGTATGTTGAGAAACAGCCCACATATGTCAGGGAACACATTCGGAAGAGGACATGCAGCTGTATTTGCCTGCCTTCGCAAAGCACCAGATGTTCTCACAGCTTGCACATGTTAAAATGTAAAATAAGCATGTCCTGTTCATACCCAGTGTATAGTTTTCAAATGTGTCTCCACATTTAATTCGGAACCAGATGTTTGGAAAGCGCTGGAAGCTTACCCTAGTGTACATGACAACACAGTAAACAGTTGTTCAGCTGGTGGAGTTCAGAGAAGAACATCCCAGAGCCTGGGTTAGTGCAGGGTGAACCAAGGCAGCCTCTCTGAACTTGGGCGCTGGCCACGCAGGTGACACCTGTGTTAGCAAAATTGTCAGAAATTCTGGGAAAGTATCTGCATAGTGGTGTTGTGTCAGGTAGGCAGACACTGAATTTGGGTGGTATTTGAGGTGGCAGATATGCAGAAGGGAAAGGAAATGTGTGTACAGGGTGTTACTAGGTGCAGATCTCAGTAGTTTTCTTGGCTGAGTTGGGTTAGAGTTGCTCTCCTGTTACTTGTCTAGTTCAGCAGGTAGAAACATTTTTGTAGATGGGACAGAGTGAGTCAGTTGGTGGGTTAGAAACCCAGAGACACGGAGGTAGATGAAAAGTGGCCCCCCGCTCTTAGTGGGTGCAGACACAGTATGGTAGGGTGAGGGAAATGCATGCGTGACCCCAGCCAGTGTGTTCCTTCCTGCTGGCCTTCAGTTGTTGACACAGCTGCATCTGTAGACAAATGCTTGGAAATTACTCCTGTCACTTAGGAAATTAAGAAGTTGGCCGAAACTACCTTTAACAGTTTCAGAAGGCTTCTGGTGTCTTGCCAGGTGCTCCTCAGCTGGACTTGGTGGGCATTTCCCGCTCGCCTCCCAGCCCCATCACTTGTGATCACTGTGGACAAGAAACCTCTGCTGGCTCTTTTGAGTTGGAGCAGAAAAACTGACTTTCCCCTCTCCCCTCTTTTCTTCTCCTTATATCCCACTTTGATTGTGCCCTCGGGACCTGTGGAAAGAGCATAAGGGCCTTTTTGTTTCATATGTGACTGCTCAGATTCTTGACTTTCTTTTTCCTTCCTTCCTTTCTTGATGAGGACTTGCTGTGTTGATCAGGCTGGCCTTAAACTCGTGGTCCTCCCACTTCAGCCTCCCAAGTGGCTGAGATTGCAGGTACACACCTGCACGACCAGCATTCAGAGTCTTGAAATAAGTCATTGTTTCTGCCCTTATCCTATTACCAGTGTATTTGGCATAAAAATTCTGGAAGAGTAAATTTATCTTAAAAACCATGATTTGACTAAAAATGAGATTTTTTTTCTCAATCAAGGTCTGCGTTCTAACTGTAACGTCAGGCTGTGTACAGTGCTGATACTATTTCTAACTAGGTATAGCAACAATGTCTTTCACCATAATGATCCATTAGTGTTTGAGGCCTGTGTAGAAGTGTTTAGGTAAAGTATATTACCTAATTGCTTGGAATGATGTGTGCTGATTTAAAAAAATGTATTTTTATGTTTTTTGCAGTATGGTGATTGAATCCAGGGAGTGCTAAGCTGCACCCCAGAAACCCCTCATTTTCTGAATGCATTTGTTTAATTTATCATGTTGGTTTTGAGCCAGTCTTGCTGACTGCCAGGCTGGCCTCACATTCACAGTACTCTTTCCACAGCCACTGAACGTTGCTGTGATTATGCTGGGCTCCTGCTCTGGGCTGAATGCCTGATTTTGTCATGCATGAAGCAAGTGTGGTTCAAGTTGTGAAATATTTAGGCTTGGCTCTGTGCCTTACACAGTATTATTTGCCATAGGGGGCATCAAGCTATAAACGACGGGCTTGTAAGAGACTTAAAATGAGGTTTTAAAGAAATTGACAGTAAAACAGTTTTTAAAATTATTACAGTTGGAAAGTACATTGTCCATGAAATTGGAACTTTTAAAAAAGACAATAGGAACTGAGATTTATTAAAACTTCACTATGTATATATTATGCTAGAACCAGTATTTATTAAAACCTGTGTGTGTTGTGGGCACAACGCCTTATCCAATGCCAGGAAAAGAGGAGAAAATGGTCTGGCTCCCACAACCCCCTCCAGGGCTCGCTCTCAATGATTTAAGGACCCCCAACTTTCCCCAATCTCTGCCACCTCCCATAATGCCCCGCAGGTTCTGGTGCTATTTGGATTAAAATGCATGGACAGAATCCAGCGTTACACAGACAGGAAGCTAGGAAAGGGAGAGATATTTTACTACCCTATCATTTGGAGGCTACTTTGACATTATACCAAAACTCAACAAGTGGTAGATTCTTCAAAAGAACTGCAAAGTGGAATCTGAAAAAATAGTACTGAATTTTTTGTTCCCTGTTACAGTTAAAACTTTGGTCTAGATTATACTTTGAATAGATCTTTTACCTAGGTTTGATTCTGTATTAAATGTGCTTAGCTTCGGTGTTTAGAAATGTCACTTCACTGAGTTATAAAGACCATCCAGATGTTGCTATAGTACATTACACAGTACACAAACTCCATGCGTCAGTGCAAGCTCCATTCCCGTAAGAGGAGTCTTTACATATTATTGGCTTGCTGTTGAACTCACAGAATGGATACAGATTTTCCAAAATTCTCATTTTCCCCAAATTCTCATTTTTTTCCTTGAAAGCTCACATTTTATTGTTGATAGCAGAGACTGAGCCCTGTTTTCCTGAAGTGCCAGCTGACTGTCGTTCACATTGAAGAGCACGTCTCCCAGACACCCGGTCTCCACAGCCATCCTGGGTCTGTCAGGAGCTCTCTGAAGCCAAAATTATGCTGTGTGGAAACAACAGCTACTTGCACTCACAATTTAAGCAATTGCACTGATCCATTTCCTGATCTGTATGAGTGAAGCACTTTATCCATACATCTCATTTCTTCACTGAGAATTTGCTGAGATTTAATAAAATTGGTAATTTTTATTCTTTCATTGAGAGCATTCTTAAGTGAAAATGACAGAATATAAAGAATATAAATAAATTATAATTTGATCTGTGCTGGAGCTTGGTACTCATATCCATACAGAAAAAGGTGAATAACAGCCTAGAGTTCTTGTGAAAACAGTTGTGACCTTGCGGACCCCTTACAGGAGTCTTGGGGAACTTGTGGTTTATGGACCATACCTCGAGAACCAGTCAGAGAGGTTCTTGTTTCTAAAACCACACCCATCTTTGATCCCTACCTGAAAGATCATTTCAGCCTCCTGAATGGTTAAAAAAATGAATAATCAAGATATGTTCTGTAAGTATAGAAAAGATAGTCTTAAAATTTTAATTTCTTAAAAGCTGGATTGATTTCTGACCTGCTCTCTCCAGGTAGAAGAGTTATGCATAGTTTGAAAATGTAAGGTGAAATGTGTGCATATTACTGATATTGTACCACCCTTTGATTTCATAAACCAAGCAATAGGCAGTATGTTTTCTTTCTATAAATTTTAGCCTTCATACTATTAAAATTTACACATATACATACACATTATCATTATCATGATCATCATCACCTTTTATTATTTATCAAGATTAGTGGCAGCTGTGGTCCCAGCTACTTGGAAGGCTAAGGCAAGAGCGTAAGTACAAGGTCAGTACCTGTTGTGACATCCTGTCTCAAAACAAAATTTTTAAAAAGGGCCGGGGACCATAGTACAAGGCTCTGGGTACCAGTATCACAAAACAAAACAAAAACCTGAAAAGTTTAGTAGGGAGCTCTCTGAGAGAGAGGACTGAGCCAGGGATGAGGCGCAGAGGAGGGTGCAGCTCCTAAGAGTGCAGCTCCTAAGGGTGCTTTTGAGCCTCGTGTCCTCAACTCTGTTCCTAGCCTGGGATCAGATGGAAGAAGACAGGATTTTGAGGGTGATCGTCCCTCCCCTCCTTCACCCACACTCATTCTCAGACTCCAGCAAGGCGGGATAAATGCCCACAGTCCCTCAGTGAGAAGCGATGTGGGGGAGCTGGAGCGGGAAGTGCAGCCTGGTCTGCAGCCCTGGGCTCTCCTGCAGGCTCACACAGGTAAACTGGGCAGCGGCTGCAGAGGGCCCTTCTGCAAGAAGCCAGGGATGCCTGCATGGAGTGAATGGTAGATTCCTGGCAGGGTGCAGTCACAGTACACGTGGGTGTTCCGCTCCTTCTTCCTGGAGCTGTCTGTTGCAATTAGAGTGGGAATTTTCTTCTCTAAAGGGAAAGTTAGAGCCAAAGAGTGGGCTTTTCTTTCCTTTAACTTTTGCCAGCCAGGACCTGTTAGAACCCATTCCTGGGCCACTTGGCCTCCCCGCCAGTGCTGTGGGGGGTCCTCCTGGACCATGGCAGGTAGGGCAGCCTCTGCTTCTTGAAAGTTCTGAATAGCTTCACAGAGCACATCTTCTGACTTGCTGAGGTCTACACTGACAATTCATTCTCTTCTGTTTCCCACCTCAAATTTTGCCCAGCTGCATTGATAATTAAAAATCATCAGAGGTTACGCAGTGAGCTTAGAATAGAAAATATGTCAAATTCTACAGGTCAGCACCTTTAAAATGCCCCAGATTTTATTTCCCATTATTAAATTCTCCAGGAGAAATTAAAATCATAAAAATCAAATTCTCTTGCCCTTTTACTTAAAGTTCAGTTAAATAAAGTTCCAAAATATGTAAGTTCAACTATTGTAAGGCACCTGGATTCTTCTTCCTGTTCCCTCTCAGAGAGGTCTGGTCCAGGTTCCTGGGCAGAGTTGGTTTCTTTCGGCAGCCAAAACCTCCTTTCACTTGAGTAGTGTAATTGTCCAGCAGATCTGAAGTTAAATTCATCCCACATGCAGTTTTTTATCATGCTTAAAGATTCCTAAAGAGTCATGGGAGAAATGAAAATGTATCAGCATCAGTTTCTCTGTTCTTCATCCAGTCTCTCCACACAGCAGTAGAACTCAGAGTGCTTCAGTGGGTGAGAGGTCAGGAGTGTTGGCAGGGAAAATACTACCAGGTGTAGGTTTGCCAGGACATCTGGTCAAGCCAGTTTTTTGGAGGTTGGTTGGGAGCCTCCCAGAGAGCAGTTAACATTGACATATGCAATGTGATAAAAAAAATAGGATAAAAGTTTAATTTTTAAAAAATTTGTAATAATAACGCTGTGAAACCATGACTGAATGTGCCGTTAGGAGGTAGGGCTTGGTTAGAGGTGGTCACTGGGCTGTGACGAGGGAAGTACCCCCATCCCCGTCTCTGTTACTCTCCTTTCCTCTGTCCTCTCTCCTTCCCTCCCCAAGACCATTACCACCATGCTCCTTCCACCTTGGAGCTGGCTAACCATTCACTGAACCCTGTGAAACCACGAGCCAAAATAAACTTCTTTGAAGTTATGGGCATCAGGTTTCTTGTCCTAGCGACACGAAAGTGACCATACACACCCTCAGAAGGTCTTTCAACTGAAACCACTGTAGCTGCTTCTGACACCTGTCCCTGTAGGAGCCTAGAGTAGGCCAATGCCTCTGCTTTGTGCTTCTGACTGTTGTGTTTGTGCCATTTCCCTGGGAGTAGAAATATTTTTGTCATGTCTCTCCTACCACAGTGTCTTCCACCCCTTACCAGGGCCACCCAGTCACAGTGTGGGGCTCTGCACCAGGGCCACCTCTGATCCAGAAGCTGAGTGGTGTGGGCAGACCCCCTGCTTTGGTCTCCACAGTTGTTGGGGACACCAGTAACATGGAGACACAGGCACCAGGTAATTCCATGAGGTGCTCCCCTTGGAAGGGGAGAAGGTAGAAGGCTTTTGGTAGAGGCTGTGTGCTGCGAGACATTTCAGAGACCTTGCTCCTCAGATGTTGTGGGGCCTCACTGTCAGGCAACATCTGACCTTAATTAGGCCTTGACCCTGCTTTCCACCACCAGCCCTGTCCTCTGTCCTCCACGACTCCGGGTGTGACATTCCAGGAAGGCTCTGCCCCTTTCTTCTTGGCCGCAAGTGGAGCAATGTGGGGCCAAGCTGTCTGTGAGAACTGCTGTGTTCTCAACCTGCCTAGAGATAAGTTTCAGACAATCAGGAATCTTTATCCCAGGCTTGCAGCTTCTTGGGCAACGCTGTATCTCTGAAAATTGGTAGAGTTCTTATATATTTGATATCTTTTAGCAGTGTGCACGGCAACCGTATCCTCAGGGTCTTTTTGTTGGCTATTTGTTTCTGAGCAGCTTCCCTCGGATGCTATATATCTTTGATCTAGCTCCCCGTACATCTCTCTCTCTCAATTTAAAGGCAGCTTCCTTAAAGCCATCACCTTTTTGTAGAGGGCCACATCATTAATTGGATCTGTGCCCTGAGCCATTTTGTCCAATTGAAAGAATTTATGAGTGTCACACCCTTGGTTTATCTTTCCCCCAGAACGCTTTAATCTTCTAAAGGTTTTACCTGGTGTTTGTCATCTGTGGATTTCTCAATCTTATCTTTTACTGCTGAGGTCTAGGATTAATAAATTTTTAATCATATAAGGCCCTGGATTTTTGTGCTATTTCTCTATTCCATTTTGCTCCTCATACAACCAGACATTATTTTCTTAAAGTTTTTCTTTTTTATGACACTTAACCACCACATCCTGTAACACCCAGTGACACTACTGACATTCCATTTTCCAACTTCTCTGGAGCCACACGTGTATTGATGTCTTAGTTACTTTTTTATGCTGGGTTACAATACCCGATACCCACAAGTTAAAGAACGAAAGATTTATTTTGGCTCATGGTTTGTGGAGGTTTCAGTCCATAGTCCGCTGGCTCCCAGGCAGTGGGTATGAGTTCATGGCGGGACAGGCAGGAAGCAGCCGGCAGTGAGCCTCCCTTTCCCTCTTATTCCATCCAGGCCACATGCCTGTATGTCAGTGCCATACCAGGACTATACTAAGCCAATCAGTGGGCTGATTTACTTATCTCACACTCTTAAGCCATATGCACAATCCATATGTAGATCCAGCCACGTCAGAAAGCTCCACCTGTGAGTGCATGAGGCTTCAGGGGGTCATTTTGATATAAGTCATGACTTTTTGGTGATCTGGTCTGCACCCAAAGGTAAACAGTTTTATTAAATATTTCTTTACAGTATGACATAGATTCCTGCTTTTGCAGTGTCTTATCAGGAAACCAAAGCCGCCTGTTACTTTATTCTTAGCGTCTGTCGTATGTCAGAATAGGCTCAGTACACTGTGGCTGAAGAGTACAGAGGGTCACTGTTCCCTCTTCATCCTGATTCAGTAACAGCCTACAAGGCTTGGCCATGACGTGGGGACCCAAGCCATACATGTGAGCAGAGGTCACAGGAAGACCTCGCTCGGGCTCCTCTCAGGGCTGGAGGTGAAGCTGGGTTGGTCCCACGGCTTGGGTACTGAAACATGACTAGAAAGTGGCTTTGCTAGACTGGGGCACGCACCCATTTCATGAAGACCACAGGGCACACACTGAAACCTGGGAATGATGAAAGGCTGCATGACTGGATGCTGGGGTGTGGGTACCATTGCAGTGTGCTAGAAGGCAGCTTGGAGTCTGCCTATGAAAATCCTCAGTTCTGGGCTGAGGATTTAGCTCAGTGGTTAGAGTGCTTGCCTTGCAAGCACAAGGCCCTGAGTTTGATCCCCAGCACCAAAAAAAAAAAACCTTAGTTCTGTGCTCAGCAATTTAGAGACCTCAGTAAAAAGGTTTTTCTAAAACAGAATTTTGTGATAACTCATTAGAAACATTAAAAAAATACCAATTGGTGGTGTCTTTGCTACTTCCTCATGGCTGGGACAAAATACCCAATGCCCACAACTTTCTTTTTTTTTTTTGGTGCTGGGGATCAAACTCAGGGTCTTGCACTTGCTAGGTGAGCACTCTAACCACTAAGCTAAATCCACAGCCCCCAAGACCCACAATTTAGAGGAGCAGAGGTTGGTTGTGGCTCATGGCTTCAGTCCATGGTTTGCTGCTCCAGGGCAGGAAGGTGTGGTGGAGGGGCCTGGCAGAGGGAAGATGCTCAGCTCCTGGCAACAGGAAGCAGTGAGAGAAGGGCAGAGCCAGAGAGGGAGATAATCCCTTCCAGGTCATACCCCAGCTATTTTTGCACTAGCAGTCAGCTATGGTGCCCTGTGATCCAATTATCTTTCACACACAGGAGGCATTTGGGGGGCATTTAAAATCTACCCCATAACAGGTGAAGAATAGCCTATGGACCTTATGAGGAGGCCAAATTAAAATTGAGCTTCTGCTTATTGAGCCCTTCCTATGGGCAAGGCACTATGTGATCATTCTACATTTTATCTTCCTTAGTTTCTTAAGTGGTATTATGTGATAGGTGGCATTTTTCACATTTTTGCTGATAAAGAGACTAAGGTTTAAAGTACTCCATCAAGTTGCATACAGTCACCCTGGTAGCAAATATGGGACTCAGGTTTTCAGTGGTAAGTTGGACCTTGGACAAAAAAGATCTTACCTCCTGCATATGGGAGTTACCTGCCTCAGCCTGCCTACACCACACAGTAGGGTAGGAAGAAGAGTTGGTAACTGGTGTATCCTAATAATTCCCCAAATTTCTGTTTCTTGTGGAAACAACTCTATATGAATAGAAAGATTCGCTCTTTTGCATTAGTTCTTACTCGGCCCTGATCTCACATGTTCGTCAGTGTCCGTCTAACAAGTGCTCCGAGCTATGGATTTGGCCACAGGCTACGAGGTGCAGGGATGACAGGAGAAGGCTGGAGAGGGTGAGGATGGGTGGACTCCTCTCCTACCCTTCCCAGAGCTTGAGATTTCCAGGCACAGGATGCTTAAACTAATCACAGTTGTAGTATCTTGTATTTGTAAACCACAGAGTAGGGCATGGTTTCACACAACTGTAATCCCAGGACTCAGGAGGCTGAGGCAGGAGGATCCCCATGAGTTCAAGACCAGCCTGGGCTCCATAGTGGGTTCAAGGCCAGACTGGACTACATAGCAAGACCCTGTCTTTGAACAAACAAACAAACAAACAAATAAACCCGAAGCCCAGGGAGGAGCTCACATTCTTAATCCTTGCCCATCAGTGGAGGCTTCAGTGTATGCTGCGCCACACCATGGGTGCTTGGAGCTCGAGGTCAGCTAAAAAGCTCAGGCTCCAGAACTTCTTTTGAAGCCCCATTTCCAAGCAAGGATTCAGCTGCAACTCCATGGAAATAGTGCTTCCCTGAGGACACCTTTCATCAATGTGTGTGTGGGCTTACGCATGTCAGTCTCAGTACTGGGAACTAATAGTTGTGGTAGAGTGACTTCATGGTAGCAGATAGGAAATGGAGGTTTCCTGTGAGATCTCTTATGTCTTGCATTTAAAGCCTGCTTATACTTCTCAGTTACTAGTTTTAAGAAATAATAGGGGAAAAATGAACACTTTCGTCATGCAACTTTTATGTTTTTGTTTTTACATTTTTTTAATTTTATTTTTGAGACAAGGTCTTGTTATATAGTTCAGTCTGGCCTTCAACTCACTATGTGGCCTATGCTGGCCTCAAACTTGTGGCGATCCTCCTCCCTCAGCCTCCCAAGTGCTGGAATTGCAGGCATGTACCACACCACGCCTCGCTCCAGTTTTATTTTTTAAAAAGTCCTTTTGAGGATACAGGTTCAGTGTGCTTGATAGTTGACAGGAAGCCAAAATGCAAACCCCAAAGTAGCACAAATGACTGGTGCCACAGAGGGTACTCAGATTGCTCGTGTATCCAGGTCCTCTGTCCAAATAGGCAATGTTTAGACTTGGTTTTGTCTTGTTGAAGGTAAGTGAGCTTCATATCTTCAGTATTATTACAAAAATAGAAACCCTGGGTACCCAGCACAGTGCCCGACATGTATCAGTGAATTAATGAGTGAATCCAACATTGTTACAGAAACCTTGAAATGTGGACAAGAAAAAAAAAAAACTTTATAATCCTAACACCTTAATACTCACTAACTTAAGATTTTGTATACCTGTAAAAATGGCTTTTATACGTACATTTTATGCATACATTGTTTAGTATACATATGTGTATACATAAAGACCACATAAAATACATATATATCATTCAAATTTTAATGTTAGTATGCTGTAGACAGTTTTATATCCTCATTTCTAAGACTTTATAAGCATTTTCCAAAGTTGCTGTGCTGTTTTTAGAATTCTAATTGTAATGACTGCATAATATACTTTCCCATAACTCAGCACATGCCAGCTACCATTTCTCTTGTCAATTAAAATGCTTTTGAGGTTTTTGGTAATTTTATTCCGGTTAAACTTCTTCATGCATGTATTTCTTTTGAGTTATTTCTCTCAGTGATTGAGTTAGAAATGATGATTGTACGAATGATGCCTCAGTTTTGCCCTGTAACTGGCAATCCATGTGAATACTAATTTTATGATCCCAGTGTTACCTGCTTTGAGTGTGATTGTTTTTAAAAAACCTGAGTCTCTGATTTACTAGTGTAAATGGCACCTCACTGTTTTTCTGTTCTTACCCAACAAAACTAGCAGAAGTCCTTTTCGGGGCCCAGACTCTCAGTTGACTGAGTTGCCTGTACAGTATTAAGATTGCTCTTCGCTTCTTCCTATCTCACTGGTGCCCGTCCAGTGTGCCATGTGTAAGTGTGTAATCAGTAAGGCTGTTCTGTCCTTGGTGTTAACACTCTCGCTTTCTCAGCTGTCTGTGGAAGTGCGTGAAGAGATGACCAGGAAGGCTGTCGCAACGGTCACACGTCTGATGGAGAAGCCACGGAAAGGGAATTCAGGAGACGAGACTCAGGAAACCAGCGCTTCCAAGGTCACCTATGCTGATGCTTTGAGTCATCTCCAGAAGTCACTCACCCACCTGGGGACACTGGGCCACAGCTTCATCCTCTCTCTGAAGAGCAGCAAGCAGGTAAGGAAGCGCTCACATCCTTGGATAGCACGGCAGACCTAGCGGCCAACAGTGCCGCCCTGCTGGCCGCACCTCTCATCGACCCTTTCTTCCCTTTTTATGCAGTGCTGGGGATCGAACTCAGGGCCTTGCACATGTGAAGCAAGTGCTCTGCCCCTGAGCCACACGTGGCCCGACACACGGGCCTTCGTGGACGTTCAGGATCCCAATGGTAGCAGCAGTTTTGAAGGGATTTTTCAGACCTGAAGATATTCAGGAAAACCGCCTTCGAGTGTCTGTCCTTTAACCTCTTCATTTTCATTGTCAGTTCGCTTTTAATTCTTTGCAAAGGAGTTTGGGGCACTTAGGGCAGATGATACCTGGGAAACAAAATGAGGAGATGTGTCAGGTGTGGTGGCACATGTCTGTGACCAAGCATTTGGGAGGCTGAGGCAGGAGGATCGCCATAAGCTCAAGGGCAGCCTAGACTACATAGTGAAACCCCATCTCCAGAACACCAGAAAAATGAGAAACGATAATAATGAAGTTAAGAGATGCTAAAGATGGTGGTTTTCAAGTTCTCCTAGCTGCTGGGTTTTGCTTTCCAGCTACATGATAGGAGCGCTTCTTCCCTAATTTTCTCAAATTCAGAAACGTCCTCCCTCCCGTGCCTCCTGTGGGAGTTTCCTGAAAGCAGCACGCTCCTCATCCTGTTCTGGTGCTGTGAGTTTCTTGTGTCACCTTGTGAGTGACGTGACTTTTCTGGCCAGCGAAGCTGTCCCTGCTTGGTTTCTGGCTGAGGCTCCAGACACCGTGGCGTTAGGACCGTGCAAGGGAATGGGGAGCCCCTGATACCCTCGCGGATTTTGTTCCGTGTCTTAATGGCCACAGCAGTTTATTCTTTTCAATAACTGAATGACAAATAAGTATTTTTCATATAAACGGGAACAGTGCTTAACTGCATGAAAGATCTTCCATTTGTCCTTTAATGCTATGGCAAGGAACCTGTAAGTGGCCACCATCCTCCTCTTTCATTTTCTTAAATCGTCCACACTTACAGAATTTTCTTCTTGGCCTGTGGAGCGATATTCCTAACTAAAAAGCTCAGCAGTGGAGAGGAGTTCAGATAATGAGCAAATGGAAAACTTCAAAATTTGTCTGAGGCACGTAAACCTCTCATTAAAAAGATAGTGGGAAGAATTTGAAAATTCAATAGAGGCTTTATTTCATTTGTATTTTTCAGTGCCCATTAGCCTTCTAATGATGCCATTAAATAACAGCCTGAGCCAGTGCAGAAGCCTTTCTAGGCAGCAAATTGACTTTACCAGTCTCGATTTTATCCTGCCGACATTCTGATACCACCGCCCATAACTACAAGAACCAGGGTAAAATTTGGATATCGGAGTGAAAGTGGCTTATACTTATTAGTGTGAAGATTTCTAAATGCTTGTTTACTGTTTAAGTTGAATCTACAGTATTAAAATCTGGAGGATTACCATTATTCTCCCTGGAACACAGATTGTCCTGCCCAGGCTAGACCTTTGCTCATGGATTCATGGGGTCATTGGCCAAAGAGTCCACTCACTCCTAACTGGTGTCAGGGTGCTGCCCCTCTCCGTGCCTGTGCCACTCTGTCCAGAGGCTCTGGGTTCAATCCCAGTGCCCCCTGCTATGAGAAAAATACAAAATGAATCAAACAGCGGGGAAAATAGTAAAAGGAAACCTTGTGTGCCCAACTCCCAGCTTCAGCAGTCACCAAAACATAACTGATCTCGTTTCCCACATATTCCACTGACCCTCAGCTTGCTGCTAGTGATTATTCTAGTGAATTCTGCTCACCTCTCATCTTATCTGTCGTATTTCCACATCTAACTCCTCAAGATGCACTAAGACATAACCACTGCAACATGTCACAATCTAAATTCAGTAGTAATTCTTTAATAGCATCAAAAAGTCCTGTTTAGGTTTTTTTTTTTATACTGTTGTTTTAAAAAACAAAACAGTCTATTCAGGATTCCAAGGGAAACCATGCGGGGCGCCTGGAAAGTGCTGTTGTCATTCGGAGACCACATTTGGCTGCAAAAACCATAACCGTGTCTTCCTTTGTGAGCTGTCTGTTATAACATCAGTTCTTCCAGGTAGGCAGAGGAGCTGACTTCTGGATTCTCGTCTTGCTCCACTGACGCCAACTGTGGGACGTTAGGCCTGGGATTTAGTGTCTGTGGTCATCAGTTTCCTTTTTGGTGGCATACAGTTAGCCAAAGTACTGTAGGATCATTGTAAGTATTAATTAGATCCCATGTGTGCACCTACTCAGTAGTTATGATCTACTGAATGTACTTGCAGTCCCTGACGTTACAGAGTTGATACTCACTGATTTATAACTATCATATTTCCCCAAGTATAAGGCTGGGTCTTATATTAATTTTTGCTCTAAGCAATACAATAGGGCTTATTGTCAGGGAATGTCTTATTTTTTCATGTACAATGATCTACATTTATTCACGTACACATTTATTCAAGTATAGTCATGTCATCTTCTGGAACATCGTCATAACTCTCCAAACCCTGAATTCCAGCCTGGATTTCTTGCGACTCCATTTCCTGTAGAAAAACTGGCCCCAGTTTCTCACGTTCAGTGTAAAGCTTTCTAAACGAACGCTTCTTGTCCATGTAGCCTGCTCATAGTGCACCGTTATAACACATGACGTATTGAATTATGAGGATTCACATTAGACACACTCACCTCTCTTATCAAGTTCACGTGTTATTCATGCCTGTGTCTGTACTTCTATTGGTCATTCAGCAATAGGTCTGAAGTTGATCTATTTACATACTTGTCCAAGACACTCGCTTGGGTGTTTACAAATACATAATTATAATTTATATTGTCGTTTATTTTTAGTGTTAATGTCAGTAATGTTTGTTTAGGTTTAGTTATATATTAGCATTATTTCATAATTCAGTGTGTCTCTTATGTGTTGTGGATGTACTAAATACATCTGTCTGGCTGATGATCTTAACTGGGCTGATATTATGAGTATCCTGAGTAGTCATACTAGGGCTTATTTTCCAGTGAGGTCTTATTTTTGGGCAGTACGGTATCATGTGGCTGTTGCACAAGAGTAACAGCTGTGGACCCTTCTTCCTGACATCGTGCCCTGTCAGTTAATGTTCATAGTGCAGCCTACTCATGAGACCCTCTTGTCCTCATCCATGTTTCACAGTCATATAAATCCAGGTTGCAGAGACCCACTCTGCTCACACACAGTGAAGGCAGGATTTGACCCGAGCCTGGGGGTTTGGACCTGTGCCCTTGACAGCCCTCCATGCCCTGGGCCATACCAGAGGTGGCTGTCACATGTCTGCTTGGTGACCGTGTACCCTGGGCGTAGTTGACTCTGGCTAAGTGTCTAGGTGTCGACCCCCTTGTCTTTCAGGAGGCACTTCGGAGATATGGCGAGCTATACGATTTGTCCCAGTCGGAACAGGGGAAGCTCTGCAGCCTGGCCGGGACCATGTGTTTGGACGGCCAGCCACTGGGGAGCATTCGGCAGTTGCTCGAGGTGGCAGTCGGTCCCCTGGATGTGTCCCCCAAGGATGTAGTGCGAAGTGCAATCTTGAAAATAATTTCTGCATTGAGGTAAGCTCTAAAGTAACCATTGAGGACAAACCTGAGGTAACCTTTTGCCCTAATAGTTATTTTGAAGCTAAACCACAGTCAGGGATGGAGAAGCATTTCACATTTTCAAGTACTTGACAGGAGTGTGAGGTTATTTTTAGAGTTCTCAAAGACCTTATGTTTCAAAATATCTTGAAGGTGGAGAGCCATGAGACTGTCCCACCCGTGGTGTTACGGTTTCTATGTGAAGAAGCTAATTAACTTCCGATAGGACTTCTTTTTCCTCCTGCAGTGAGGCCGGAAGTGAGAGAATGGCCACTTTGGCTGGGAAACAGGGCCCATCCTTGCCTTCTGCAGTTCCCCTTCCTGGGAGGAGGGGGAACGGTGTTCTGGGGTCATTCTGAAGCGCCCGGGCGAGGTTCATCTCACTCTGAAGGAGTCAGAGAGCTGCTTGGTGTCTCGGGCATCATTAATGACAGCTGAGACCCTCCCTTTGGCTCCTGCATGGGTGCATGGGCGCCTGGGTGGGAGGTGTCGGAGAGGATTAGGACGGCGGGGATGTAAGGCTCGGCAAATAACGAGGCAGTGAGTGCTTCCTGTGAATAACGCCATTAGGCTCAGAGAGTCCATTGTGTTTAATTATTCTTCTTTGAGATTCTTTGTCATTCTGGGTTGCTCTCGAGGAACTTTGTGATTAAATGCATGTCAGCTGTCTGCAACTGAGCTGGAATCAAATGAGCCTTTCTCAGCTTAGTTACTCTAACTTCATAGTTCTCACCTTAACACTTGGAGTATCCAGTAATTTTATATGTAGGGACAGACATAAAATATGACAGTGTTTTTGAGAAATAACAATGCCAAATTAAGAAAGCTTTGCTTTGTTAATAGCTTGATCTGATTACTGCTGTTTATGAGAACCACTGTCTTACGAGTGATGATGTATACTTGCCTATTGCATTTTGTACTTCTTAGTTTACAGTTATCTTTTTATTGTTTCTTAAATCAGGCCTTGGATGAAGTTTGCAAAAATAAGCATTTTGAAAAATTAGTGTTTTGATGAATTTAGTTCATTTTCTAAAAATTGAACATGTTCACTAATAAAAGTAATATATGATCGGTGGTATTTTTACATTTGTAAACTTTTGGCATAACTGATCCTCCTTTCCCTTCCCTGCACCATCTCCCGCCAGAGGCCGGGTTCTGACTTGGTAAATTCCACGCTTGGCCGGTTTGGGCTGAGTCTAAGCAGGGAAGAGAGGGTGCTGGAAGAGCTCAGCCACCTCTTAGAAGAGAAGAAACTGTGGTTGATTATGGCCACGACACTGACCCTCCAGGAAGTTAGTGAAGTGTAGGAGGTGCCAGGTGACAGAGGCATGGATGGAATGGAATCAGCAGCTGGTTTAAATCATGCACTTGAACGCATCCGCTGCCTCTGAGTTTTCAGAATTTTCTAGAAACAGCAAGATGATAGTGCTCATCTCCTGGGCTGTGGGGAAACACAAGCCTGGGGGGCCTGGCACCTCGGAAGTCGCAAATCAGTGGGTTTTTTAAAGAGAGCAGGCTGGTGCATTCAGGACTCGGCGTCTTTGATGCCGCCTGGCTCACATGCAGAGTCAGGTTTCATGACAACACTGCCGGATCGCGCCGTTCTTGATAGGAAGGACTGTGGGCTCCTTACAGGTAGAAAAGGCTTCCTTTCCGAATCTTCAGCACCTCCCCCTGGGCTTGGTACTTTGTAGATAGACGCACACTGCACAGCGGCTGTGAGCAGGCAGTGTAGACGGTGCCAGACTCTGGCTGGTTGGTCTGCGTATGAACACACAGCATGCCTGTGGCCCGAGTGACTTTCCTCTGACTCAGTTGTCTCTCTTTCTTTTCACAGTGGTGGCAGTGCTGACCTCGGTGGGACGAGGGACCCGCTGCAGGTCCTGGAAGGTGTGGTTGCGGCGGTGCACGCCAGTGTGGATGAGGGGTAAGGCGGGTGCGGAGCAACGTGGGCAGGTGTCCGGGAGGGAAGAGCTGAAGCCTCTGCGGGATCCAGAGGTGGCTGCGCGTCCCAAGCTCGCATCCCCAGCTTTGTGCTGGGCCCACAGCTCAAGCAGGACCCGCTGTGCGGACAGCACTGTGTTGTCTCGTGTTCTTTATCACAGGGAGGCCCAGAGAGGAAACTGCTTTGAGCTTTTAGAAAAGATTGTCATCTACAGTGACTTAACTGCGTTAAGCTTGGAGGTTCCTAGAGTTTGTGTATCGTGAATAATTTTTAAAAACTCTTTATAAAAGCTGGACATGGTGGCTAAAACCTGTCATCTCAGGACTCAAGATGCTGAGGCAGGAGGATCACAAGTTCAAGACCAGCCTGGGCTACATGGCAAGATCCTGTCTCAAACAAACAAACAAAGCGAGGGCCTATGGCCCCTGCCTGTAATCTCAGCACACATAAGGCTGAGGTAGGAGGATTGAAAGTTCGGGGACAGCCTGGGCTGCGTAGCCCTGTCTCAAAGCACCACAAACAACAAAACAAAACAAACTCACCTTTGTATAAATTCAGTCAACCTTGTTTGAGGACTTGTCTGTCTCTAATGCTGTTTTAGAAATAATTCTTCGTTCAGGCCTAAGGGCATTAACAGCAGATGCCAACGAATGGTTTCCACTTTCTCAGCGTTCACAGCCATCTTCCTCTCTTACCCACACCACCCTCTAAGACTTCACCCAGTTTTCTTTTTCTTTAATTGAAAATATGATCTCATAACAGTGGAGACATGTTTGGGAAGACTCCCCGCATTTTCAATGAGGATGCAGTTATTTCCGTGTGCCTGCGGGTTCCCCTCCAGGTGACCTGCGGGAGCAGATGCGTTTGTGTGGTTTCAGCTGAAACCCATCAGCACTTTCCTACTCGGCTCCATGTACTTGGGAGGCTGTGCTTCTGACCTCTCTCTGCAGACTTAGTGCTTCCTGTGATTACTGAGGCTGCTGAGCTGTTCCTGTTGTCAGAGGCCGCAGAGCTCAGAGAGAGGCTCTGCCCAGCCCTGCGTCCTGGCTCCAGAAAGCAGAACCAGGATCTGCCTGGTTCTGAGTTCTCAGTAATGGCGGCCTCTGATGCATTCACTGTGTCTTCACTGTGATTTTGAAATCACAAAACCCAACACTCAGCCCAGCCACTGGTGGAAACCGGTGACCAATCCTGACGGCCTCCCTTCCCCACCTAGGCACCGTCCTGCCTCACACATGACTGGCATTGCAGGGTGTGACTCACGCTCAGACCTCCCAGTGTCCGCATTTCAGGTGGGAGGAGCTCACTAATCAAGCAGAGCTCGTGCTTATCAAATTTGTTCTGTGATTACATATGTGCCTCTGACATCTATTTTGATAATATCTAGATTTGTAGTTTGGGTTAAGAAATACTGCTTCTTAAAATAATAGCTAAAATAATGTTCTAAAACAACGTGTCTGTTATGCCTAGAATTGATAAAATACTAACAACACCTGTTTGAAAAATAATCAAGCATCCGTGATGCCTACCTGTCACTCTGCAGCAGGACCGGAAAAAGTACAGCTTGGTGAGAGCCCTCGGCACAGCCCTGTCACACAGAAACTGTTACATCCTTCCGCAGATCAGAAAGGAAGCTCAGGGAGGTGACAAACCAGTGCAGGGTCCCCAGCAGGGCCTGCGCTGACGCTACCCCCCTCCCCCTACGGCATCCTGTGCCGTGAAGATCTAGGTCGGAGGATGCAGGAGCTTCTCCCAAGAACATTGAGAGGGGACCAGGGGCCTTGGAAACAGCACTCTGACTTCGTAGCTCAGGTGTCCCCAAATACTCCCCAGTTCATGGGCCAAACTGAGGGCAGCAAAATCTAAGCTGCCACTGGTCTCCTGTCTCTTGCCCTGATCCCTCTGCCTTTGCTGGTTTCCCCCTGCTTCCTGCGTCTGAACACCTTTAAAACCTCCACAGCTGTGATTCTCAGAAGGGTGTGCGGAATGAAATGCGCTCTGATGGCAACTGCTGACTAATGAAGAATTCCTCCACGCCATGCTCCAGATGAAAGAAGATCTCCTTGAAAACGAGCAGTATTTGTGGTGGTCCTGTGTGTGTTTAAATTTCTACTTGAACATGTTATCGGCTGGAGCGTTGTTAAAGCTTTTTAGGTCGGTAACAGTGTCAAAATATTCAGACCTTGTTGAGTGCTCAAGTATTCCCTCGGGATGTTGCGTTACTTTAAAAGCTCAGGACAGATGAAAGAAAAGAAAAGAAAGGGGAAGGAAGGAAGGAGGGAGAGAAAAGAAAGAAGAACAGAGTCCTCCTTAGTACCTTCATGAGATTTCTTCAGGCTTTCCTGCTCTGCAGGCAAGACGTCTCCCTAGATCACCCTGTGCACTAAGCCCCGAGGTGCCCAGGGCCAGTGTTCTGTGCCATGACGCCCTCCTGAAGGCCAGGGTCGCAGGACAGTGTCCTAGAGTGCTCTTTGGGTCACCTCACACCCTGCTGCTAACTGTCCAGCAGCGTCCCTGCCATGTCACGGTGATGAGTGACACTGAAGCGGACACTCCGGATGGGTGCACGCCGCAGAACACCTACAGAAGCTGCGCCGGGCTCCCGTATCACAAGCTAGGCTTTGACACCGGAACTGTGTATGTACCAAAATCATTGCCTTTCTAGGATTTTTTTTTTCAATACAACATGGTTTTGACTTTTTAAAATCATACTTTTTATGTTACTGCCAATGTAATTAGCAGCATGCATTCATTTGTTTGCAAATCTGTCGCGTTGCTTGGCAGTTGCCCTGAGTTTCTTCCTGGTTGCTGATAAACGGAAGACATTCCCCTGGGAAGCGTCCACCTCTCCCAGCCCCACAGGTGGTGAGGGCAGCTGCTGCATGTGGCAGGGACCTGCATAGAACACGAGTGTTTGTGGCTTGTACTTCCTGCCTGCCTGGATCCTCTGGGTTAGAGCTCCAGCCCCTTCTTACCACAGGGCCCTGTGGCTGTGGAAATGGTCAGATAGGCCATGCTCCTGGGGCAGAGTGCCCCTCCCCCAGGCTCCTGTCCAGAGGGCATCCTTTGTCCACCCCTGTTTCTGCCAGTGCGTTTGTATCATCCAGGTTTTAAAGAAGAGCTGGGAAAACCCCTGTTCTGTGAATATGTGTATGAAATGTTTCACTTTGAAACTGGCATATATATGTAAGTCTGTGTCAAAGTCTGATTGGCGGTTGACCCTTGGTATGAACAACTGGACCAAGTGACCATCTGTCCCTTTGGATGTTCAGAGTGTGCGACATTGAGTGTTCCAGGCATTTCAGAGTTCTGTGTTTCTTACGTTTTAATGCAATCTTTCCTTCCTCTGTTGTCCCGTAAGAACAGTGATTGTATCTGAATTATCACGTAACAATTTCTAAAGTGTTTTCAGACTTAGTATTGCTTTTATTTTACCTTAACTATTAACATTTAAATTTTGGTTATCCTCATATGTATATGCCATGGAGAAATTGGAAAATTCTTTGGACCAAGGATTAGGTTTTTTTTTCTTTTTTTTTTTT